>JALPQD010000764.1:0-421522 GCA_023101885.1 Typhlomys cinereus | reverse complement strand
GAGGCCACACAGAGTAATCGCGCCCCATCTTGAAGCTCAGGGAAATTTGTGAAAAGGGACGGTAAGAGTAGTGTAAGAGCAAAGGAGTGGGAGGAGCAGATATGTAAGATACTTCATACTAGTTAGGGGTTGAAGCAATCAAATTGGACTTTGCATGCCCTGTGCTGTCCAACACACTGTTGATACCCACAAAGTCTAGCATCTGCTAAAGCAGAGGCACCAAGATCCTTGAGGCAAAGGATTGCAGCCCACAGCAGTGTTCCTAGACTAGGGGGACAAGGGAAAGGGTTCAGGGAAAGTCCACTGGGTCCTTGTATGTCACGGAGAGGAGGGCCCAGAGGAAATCAGCATGCACAAGAAAGGACCTCTCTGGAATTGGGGCGGGAGGCACGGGGGATGGGAGGAGGGGGGTGTGGAGGGGGAGCAGGGGTACGGGGGGGAGGAGGGAGGGAGGGAACTGTACCTAATAGTTTGTATAGCTGAAATAATAAGATGTATAAAAAAAAAGTAAGTAATGTGACAAGTAGTTAAGTTCACAATTCGTCCTGATCATTACAACTAAGGGGGTATGAACTCACCAGAAGGGGAGGGCACATAGTCTGGCAGATTAAAAGTAACCATTTTGCAAATGGGTGATTGACCCCTCCTTGCCAAATGCCATATGACCCGGCGATTCCACTTTTGGGTATAATATTAACTACTACCTTGAAGTGCCTTATATAAGACTCCAGTTTAACAACTTTTCTGTCTCGGGCCAGGGGGTGACATACAGTCCCATCACGATGGAGTGAAGGGCATTACAGAGCAACAAAACTGCAAAAGAAATCAACGAACCACTATCCGAACTTCAGAGACCTATATCAACCACCTAGAACTAGGCCAGACTAATCTCTCCCCATCCTGAAGCTCAGGGACATTTGCAGAAGAGGGGGCGGTAAAGTGTAAGAGCAAAAGGATGGAGGAGCAATGATTTGCAAGATACTCCACACAAGTTAGGGCCGAAGCAACAAATTGGACATTGCATGCCCGGCACAATGTCCAAACACACTATGACCTCACAAAGTCTAGCATCTGCTAAAGGCACCAAGATCCTGGAGGCAAGGGATTGACAGCACAGTAGTGTTCTATGCTTAAGGGGAACAAAGGAAAGGGTTCAGGGAAATTCCACTGGGTCCTGATCGCGCTCGGAGAGGAGGTCCAAAGGAGAGTCAGGCATGCACAAGAAAGGGACCTGGGAATGGGGCAGGAGGCAGGGGGATGGGAAGGGAGAGTGGAGGGGAGGGAGAGCAGGGGGTTCGGGGGGAGGAGAGGGAGGGAGGGAACTGTTGTACCTATAAGTTTGTATGAGCTTAAATAATAATAAAAAATGTATAAAAAAAAACAAATGTGCCTTTAGTTAAAGAAAGAACAAATTCTCCAAACTGCCTAATTTCTTTCAGGTACTTAAGTAACTGTTAGAGTAGGTTTACAAATGGAGAACATTTAGGTAAAATTGTTGCATCTCATATTTTCTTTGTAATTCCTTTCCCTCACCTCACTACTTCATTTACCATCCTCATAGACTTGTCTGTAAGGTCATGTGTGCCTGCCCTTCTGGATCTGCTGCCACTTCTCTGCTCCTTCAGCAGACTGTCATCTATTTTATTCTTTCTTGTCCTCTGCTGTAGTGATTGAACATCGTTCTTCTGCTTTGGTAGCATTTTCATTGTATATGGTCACTGAAGTGCATTCAGTTGTCTGTTATTTGTGCTAAGGTTTTAAAATAAGTTCTATTGGGTTCTGGCTGTAGCTCATCTGGTAGCATGCTTTCATGAAACCCTGAGTTCAGTCCCCAGCACCTCATAAGCCTGGCATGCTCTTGCATGCCTGCAGAATTCAGGAGGAAGAAGCAGAAGGGCCAGAACCTCAAGATCATCCTTAATTACATAGTGGGCTATGCAAAACCCTGACCCACAAAAAAAGTTTTCTTTGTACATTTGAAACCACGACCCCACCAACTTTATTCTTCAACATGTCTTGAACTACTATGGTTGTTGGGAGTATTAATTTAAGTGTCAAAAGTTTAAATTACATTAACTTTCCTTAACCTTTAACACTTTTTTTAAAGTGAACAATCAATTTAGTTTAAACTTTAAAAACTTTAAAGTTTAAACTAAATTGATTGTTCCCTTACTCTCTGTCTACTAAACCTGACTTAATTGATATACTAACAGTCTAATAGCCTCATCTAGGAAACAACACCAGTACCAGACAAGGGTACACAACTCCAAGGCAGACACTAGTAATAACTGCTCACGTGTAGTAATACTATCTAGTACAGTTCAGTCAAAAACACACAGGAACAAAAATTAGGTCTTAAGAAATAAAAATGGGGCGATCTAGCCCCTAATGGCCCTCTAGTGCCATGAGTCTGTTTCCAGCTGCCTACTTCTCTTGGAGGCAAACTAGCCCCTCATGGCACTCCAGTGCCATGAGTCTGTTTCTTGTCCTTGCTCCTCATGAATTCCATGCCTAGGCATGTGAGTTCTCATGGGCTCCCTAGCCCCTCAAGTGCCGGGAGCTCTGTTTACTTCTGCTTCTCATGGAGGTGCCCTAGTTCCTCATGGCACTCCATGTCTGGAGTCCATGAGTTCCAACCTTTCTCTTTTCTAATAAACTCTACCTTAATTCTCAAAAAAAATAAAAATAAAGAAATAAAAATGCCCAGGTCACAGCACAAATCTATGAGAAACAAAAACTAAGACAACAAATCTCCAAAAGAATTAACCCATAATGATAGATTCCAACCAGAACAAACTCACAGAAAACAGCCAAGAAAGCCATACCAAAGAGAAAGATTTTCAAAGCCTGATCTTTACCATGATCAATACAATGAAAGAAGAAATCCAGGAGGACTTAAGTAACTGCATCAACCACTTTGAACAGGAACACAACAGATACTTGAACAAAATGAGGAAAAGAGTTGAAGAAACAAAAATAGGCATAGAGCGATAAAAAAAATATCAAGCAGACTTTAAAACTGAATTAAAAGACAAGTGATCTTCAACCAACAACTCAACAGAGAGTCTTGTAAATGGGAATAATGAAACAGAAAATAGAATATCAGACCTTGAAGACAAAGTGAAAGAACTAACCAGCTCAATGGAAAAGGTTGTCAAAGCCAAAAAGATATTTGAAAGGAATATTCAAGAGTTATGGGACACCTTAAAGAAGCCTAACATGAGGTCAGTCAAAAACACACAGAAAATAAAAGATCTTTTTTTTAATTTCCACTCATACAAACTTAACAGGTACACTGGTCCCCCCTCCCTCCAATCCCCTATCCCCCTGTGCCCACTCCCGTCCCTCTTCCTCCCTATCCCCCAGTGCCTCCCCCTCCCATCCCGGAGCATCCTTTAATGCATGCCAAACTCTCCTCTGGGTCCTCCTCTCCCAGGAGATGCAAGGACCCAGTGGCATTTCCCAGAACCCTTTCCTGTGTCCCGTTAAGCAAGGAACACTACTGTGGCTGTCAATCCTTGCCCCAGGATCCTAGTGCCTTTAGCAAATGCTAAACTTTGTGAGGTCAATAGTGTGTTGGACATTGTGCAGAGCAGGTAAAGTCCAAATATGATTGCTTCGGCCCTAGCTTGTGTGGAGTATCTTGCATATTATTGCTCCTCCCATCCTTGTGCTCTTACAATCTTATCGCCCCCTCTTCCACAAATTTCCCTGAGCTTCAGGATGGGAAGAGATTAGGCTGGCCTAGTTCCAAGGGATTGGTATAGAGTCTCTGATGTTCTGGATATGGTTTGTTGATTTTCTTCTTCAGTTTTGCTACTCATGCAATGCCCTCGGCTCCATCCTAATGGGTATTGGATGTCACCCCTTGGCCAGTGATAAAAAGCTGTTAAACTAGAGTCTTGTTATAAGAGTATATTCAAAGGTAGATATAATAAAAGTAGGAATCCGTGGTGAGGGAGGGGTCAATCACCCATCTGCAAAATGGTTACTTTCTATCTCCCAGACTATACGCCCTCCCCTTCTGGTAAAATCATACTCCATCAGTTGTAAATGATCAGGAAGGAAAGTCTGTGAACTTAACCAGATGTCTCATTACTTACTTGCAGTCCTTGATGGTGGCCTATTTTCTCTGCTGTAACATGGTCTCCTCTCTCCGGACTGGTGTGGCCACGTTCCCCATCCCTCCTGTTCATAATCTTCATTACTGTAGTTATTACAGAGATTATCTTTGAGTGTCTCTAGGTGGGTTTCATACTAGGAGCCACCTATTAGGGAGTAATTATGGCACTTAATTTTCTGTGTCTGGGATATTTCACTCAATATAATTGTTTCTAATCCCATCCATTTCCTGGCAAATTCCATTATTTCATCATTTTTGATGGCTGAGTAGTATTCCATTGCATGGATGTACCACATTTTTATTATCCATTCATCAACTGTTGGACATTTGGGTTGATTCCATGACTTTGCTATTGTAAACAGTGCTGCTATGAACATGGTCGCTCTTGTGCTATAGAGATGAATTTTTGCTGTATGGGGGGTTATTCCCAAAAGTGGAATAGCAGGGTCATATGGCATTTCAATCTTTAATTTCTTTAAGAATCTCCAGATGGCTCGCCAGAGTGGCTGTATAGCCTGCATTCCCACCAGCAATGTAGGGAGATTCCCCTCTCCACATCCCTCCAGCATTTGGTGTTGTTTGTATGTGGATTTTTGGCATCCTGACCGGGGTGAGATGATATCTCAGGGAAGTTTTTGATTTGCATTTCCCTGATGGCAAAGAAGTGGAGCATTTTTAAGATATTTGTTAGACATTTTAACGTTCGTCCTTGGTAAAGTTTCTTTTAAGTTCCAGGGCCCATTTTTTAATTGGGCCATTGGTTTCCCTGGTGTTTAGTTTTCTAAGTTCTTTGTGCACTCTGGACAGTAGAGCTCTATCAGATATGTGGTCAGTGAAGATTTTCTCCCATTTTGTGGGTTGTCTTTTAGCTCATGTTTACTATGTCTTTATCTGAACAGAAGCTCTTTAATTTCACCAGATCCCAACTGTTGAGAGTTGGTATCAGTGACTGGGCTATTGGATGTCTGTTTAGGAACTGTTGGCCTAGCCCAATCAGCTTGAGGGATTTCCCTACCTTTCAACTGTGGTTTTATAGTCTCTGGCCTTATATCAAGGTCCTTGATCCATTGGAATTAAGTCTTGTACGTGGTGACAAGTACGGGTCCAGTTTTAATCTTCTGCATGTGGACATCCAAGTTTGACAGCACCATTTGTTGAAGATACTGTTTTTTCCATTGGATTTCTAAAAGAAGTTCTTAAGAGATAAGACAATGCCCAAGTCACAGCGCAAATCTATGAGAAACAAAACCCAAGAAAACAAATCTCCCACTGAAAGAATTAACCATAATGATATATTCTAACCAGAACAAAATCACAGAAAATAGCCAAGAAAGCCAGACCCAAGACAACAACATTCAAAGCATGATCATTACCATGATCAGTACTGTGAAAGAGGAAATCCAAGAGGAGTTAAGTAACCGCATGAACCACTTTGAATAGGAATACAACAGACACTTGGAGGAGTTGAGAAAAAAAGTTCAAGAAACAAAATAGGCACAAAGCTGTTAAAACAGACTCAAGCAGAGTTTAAAATTGAACTAAAAGATAAGTTATCTTTGACCCAGAACTAATCAAAGAGTCTTATTAGCAGAAATAATGAAGCAGAAAATAGAATTTCATGTCTTGAAGACAAAGTGGAAGAATTTCCAGTTCAATGGAAGAGGTTGTTAAAGCCAAAAGATACTTGAGAGAAATATTCAAGAGTTATGGGACACGCCTTTCCCCCTTCCACCTACCTGGAATGCCTTGGCCGCCTAGGACTCTTTCACACTGTCCAGGGAATGGCGCCCTGCTACCAGGCAATTCCCACCAGCCCCCAGGTCACCCGCTCCTCCCAGCCCCTTCCACCAGCCAGGCTGAGCAGTGCTCAGGTTATCCCGGACTTGGGTGGACCACTAAGCCAGGCCCCAGGTCTCAGATGAAGTACACTCACATCTCCTTCACTCCTTCAGCCCCTTTCCCCCTTCCACCCGCTCAGAGCGCTCGGTCGCCCCCAAACTGTCCAGGGATGGCACCCTGCTTCTTAGAATTCAACAGAGTCCAAACAAAACCCAAGCAAATTTTTAGTGGACAAAGGCCATACATCTGAAGTCCTCTAAAATCATCTTATCACATGGGAGAGATTCTTAACATCCAGTCCAAAGATAAGTAAACCAACTTTTTACTGTCCTGCTCCTGTCAATTATTAATCACTATAGATTAACTTTTCCATATAGCCACCCCAAAACATATACTATTTCAGGGACTACACCACTTACCCTCACATATCACCAAGGTACTAATTTGTAAAAGTGTACTACCATACTAATATTCACCCCATATCTACTAAACCTGACTTAATTGATGTACTAACAGTCTAATAGCGTCATCTAGGAAATAAAAATAGCAAGAGACAAACCGACTCCAAGGCAATCACTAGTAATAACTGCCATACAGCAGTAATACCAACTAAAACAGTTCAGTCAAAAACACATAGAAACTGAAAGGTCTTAAGGGACAAAAAAAAGAGACAAAACAATGCCCAAGTCAAAGCATAGATCCATGAGAAATACTCATATCCCACTGGAAGAATTAACCCCATAGCGAGATTCCAACCAGAACAAATTCACAGAAAATAGCCTAGGAAGTCAGGCCCAAGATAATGACTTTCAAAGCATGATCAATACTATGAAAGAGGAAATCCAGGAGAAGTTAAATAACCTCATTAACCACTTTGAACAGGAACACAACAGACACTTGGAGGAGCTGAGGAAAACAGTTCAAGAAACAAAACAGGCATAGAGCAGGTAAAACAGTCTCAAGCAGAGTTTAAAATTGAACTAAAAGACAAGTTATTCTCAACCCAGAACTCAACAGAGTCTTATCAGCAGAACTAATAATGCAGAAAATAGAATTTCAAGTCTTGAAGACAAAGTGGAAGTATTAGCCAACACAATGGAAGAAGTTGATAAAGCCAAAAGATACTTGAGAGAAATATTCAAGAGTTATGGGACACCCTGAAGAAGCCTAACATGTGCATTCATGGAATACCAGACAAAGAATCTCAAAATACCACACCTGAGGAAATCATTCAAATTATAATAAATGAAAATTTCCCTTATCTAAAGAATGAGAGGCCCATCCAAATACAAGAAGCATTCCACATCCCAAACAAACATGACCAAAATAGAAACTCGCCACAGCAAATAATAGTCAAAGCACTCCACATTCAAGACAAAGAAAAGGTGCTGATAGCTTCAAGGGAAAAAACAAATCATTTTTAAAGGTAAACCTATTAAAATAACAAATGACTTCTCAATGGAAACAGTAAAAGCAAGAAGGCTTGGAGACACGTACTTCAAGTATTGAGTGAGCAAAAATATCAACTCAATCTGATGTACCTTGCAAAACTATCCATCATGATCAAGGGAGAAAGAAAAGTTTTCCAGCACAAAGACAACTTGAAGTCTTACATATCTACCAAACAAGGCCTTCAAAAATGCTTGAAAAGATACTCAATATTGAAGAAAAAACAAACATAGCCAGGAGGACAGAAGGGAAGTATAATACCACCAAAACCTAAAAGCAAAATAATACACTTACAAAAGCTACTGAACAAAAAATGTCTGCAATTAAAAATAATCTTTCCATCATAACTGTGGGAACCGGTTCCCACTCACGCACTTATTCACTCACTCACACACACACACAGCTGCTGGCTGTGATGAAAGCAGGTTCCAGCCGTCCCCACCTTCACCTCTACCCCCAGAGACTCGCACGGGACGGGGAGATTGTCAGAAGCGGATCTCACTTTATTGGGGGGAGAAAGGAACTTTTATAGCAAAGGTCACCAATGCGCGAAACAGGCATCCAATTGTATCACAAGGTCAAGACACTCCTACAGGTGCTAATGGTCAAGTTTAATGCTGCTCAGCACAGGGGGCAGGTAGATACCTGAAGCCAATTAGAGCTCTCTGTGAAGTGATCAGGTTACGCCCAAGACCCTTGTCCTCACGCCATCTTTAGTCCCATGTGCTCGGCCATGCCCTAGGGCAAATCCGGGCGGGCCCACATCTCCCCCTTTTGTTTTTGTATGAGACGTCCAGGAGGCTACCTGCGACAGCCAGACCAAATGGTCCTGTGACTGTGCCTGTCTTAGGCATGAAAAAACCTCCCACCGTGGTCTGACCCGTCATGGGATCTTGTAGTCTCCAGGTATACTACTACAGTCCTGTCTTAGGTTGATCCACGGCCGGGCTTCCACTTACCCGTCTCTGGCTACCAGTCCTCTGTATGAAGTTGTCTTTACCAACCTTGGGGGTTTGAGCCTTATTTAAAGGCCTGTATTGCACATTGGACACGTACTGCGCTTGACAAGTTAGCTAGACTGGAGAGATTTTTCCATTGGGCAGGCGTCATGCATATGGTGGAGAAGACAGGTTGGCATCAGCACCAGGCATGGCAGCAGGTAATTTTTCAGGGGCGTGGCAGGGATGTGTAAAGGCCATAGGCGCCTGTAGCGTGGTCTTGATGATGGAGCGCTGCTGAGAGTTGTGCTGAAAAAACACTTAAACAATATAGTTATTAGAAGAACAATTTTTCTAGATGTTAGGTCAGACCCAGATCGACTCCATCCAGGCAAGGTATCAATTGCCTATAAGGATACAGTTAACATCTTCCTTGAGCACACCGTGGATAGTTTCTGAAAGAGAAAAGCAAAGAAAGCTGCCCCCGGGGCTTTTTGTCCCTTGGTTTGGCTTGTTAGTCTGGGGATGATTCTTTTGGGTCTCCTTCAGGAGGATCCTCCTGTGGATAGAATTTAGATTCCTTGCCGGAATCCAAATTGGAAGACTCCCCAACTGGGAGACACATCCAAATCCTCTTCCCCTGTAATCAAGGGATCAGGCCCCCAATGCCCAGTTAGGGGGTCCTTCCAACGCACCTTAACAGAAGGTTTGGTGAATAGGCTTCCCCAGTGTTTTTGGAATCTCGATTCAAGTTGTCCTTTTATAAAATTTAAAATTTAAAACATTGATGGTAAATAATAACAATCCCAGCTGTTGGTGGGGGCTTACTCCCCCTTTTTGTTTTTGTAATTGGGCCTTTAAATATTGGTGATTTCTTTTAACAATGGCTTGTCCTCCAAATCGAATTTTGATCTACAGTCTCTTTTCCAATGAAGCCCCCTGTGGCACCTAGGGCATGGAGTTGTAGGGGGCTTAGCCCCTCCTAGCTCCCTCGGCTTCCCTTCCTCGCCCTGGAGACATTCCCTCCTGAAATGCCCCACCTGGCCACAAGGAAAACAAACTCCATTGTTTCCCCTCCCCTCTTGGCCCTGAAGATTTGGTGTTAGCCAGTGCCTTTGTCTGTGTTTCCAGGGCCGCAGTGAGTGTCTGACTATGGTGTTTTTGAGTCTCCACATCCTGTGAAGCAATAATCCAGGTGCCCATGGATCTCTCCTTAAGACCTGCACACGCTATTTTGTGGTCCCCATACATTCCTTCCCATACCAACAATTTAGCAAATTGTTCCCTTAGGGGGCCTGGGGGAAGTTTATTACGGAGGCTCTTTTCCACCCAGTCAATGAACTCGGGGAGGGTCTCACCCGGTTTTTGTATAACACCTGCTAGATGCGTTTCAGAAGGACCTTCATCTAGCTTTTTCCATGCAGCTAAACCTATCAAGCAGACTTGGTCTTGGTATGGGGCTTCCATGACTGCCTGTTGGACCCCACATTCTTTCTTAAATAGTGCTGCCCACTTAATGAATGTGGGACTGGGAACATATCCATCCAGTCCTTAGTAGTACATGGAGAATTTGGACTATCCTCTAGCATGGCCCGCTTTAATTTTTTAAAATCTTTTGCTTCCCAAGGATCCCACACTGTAAGGAGATTGCCCCCTGGATTTAAGTTAACAGGATAGGCTTGTACTTGATACTTGTACTTGATATGCCTCAGCATACGTGGGCTCCAGCCCTGGGTTCCCTGCTCTAGCCTGGCGGGGCCCAGTGTGCCCGCACGTGGAGTCAGGATGGATTTTTGCTAAGGGGTATGGAGGCGGGTCTCCTTCTAATCCTTCTCCATCCCTTTCTCTCCCTAGTGGAGTTAAATCCAGATACAAGGGACCACTCCCTGTTCTCTGAGTGCTCCTAACCTCTTCCCTTTGATAAAGGGAGCAAGGCACTCTCTCCTGCGACTTTCCCACATCCTCACCAAGCCGCTGTTCCTCACGGCCCTCCCAAATGAGAAGCTCCATTCCCTCAGGCATCGCTCCCTCAAGCATCGGCTTGTCCCCGCATGCCGGCCCACACACTGGTCTGCTTCTGCGAACCTCTGCCCCCTGGCTGTGTGCAGCCTCGTTGCAGCCATGTACGGCTCCCCCGCCACATGGTTCCACATCCCCACGTGTTGCCCCACTGCAGCCACGTGCAGTCTCTCCACCGCTGCAGAATTGCCATACAGAGCTCACAGTGGTCATAGGTCATAGTGGTCACAGCACCTAGTAGACAATGAGAGCTCACAGTCATCATATCTCATAGATAGCTCACATTGGTCAAAGATTGCTCACAGTGGTCATAGCTCATTGCAGTCGTAGAGAGCACAGAGTGGTCTAGATCATAGTGGTCCTAGAGAGCTCACAGTGGTCATAATTCACAGTAGTCATAGAAAGAATACAGTGGTCATAGAGAGCTCAGAGTTGTGATAGAGTGTGCATAGTTCTAATAGCTCACAGACGTCATGCTCATAGAGGTCATAGCTTCGAGTGGTCAAATCTCACAGGAGTCAGGTACAGTTTACAATGGTCATAGAGCACTCATTGTGGTTGTAGATCATATTGGTCATAGAGAGCTCATAATGGACATAGACAGCTTGCAGTGCTCAAAGTTCATAACACTCATGAACAGCTCACAGTGGTCATAGTTCTTAGTAGTTGTGGAATGTTCACAGTCATCATAGGTCATATGCCAATAGAGATCTCATGATGATCATAGAGAGCCCTAAGTGGTCATAGAGAGGTAATAGTGGTCAAATAGAAGCTCACAGTTTTCATATAAAGCCCAAAGTGGTTACATCTCACAGAAGTCTTAAATTACTGATAGTGAACTCACATTGATCATAGCTCATAGTGATTATAAAGAGCTCACAATGGTCATAGTGAGCTCATAGTGACCGGTCATAGAGAGTTCACAGTGGTCATAGATAACTCACAGTGCTCAGACCTCACAGAATTAATTGAGAACTCACATTGGTCATAGCTCACAGTGGTATAGATAGCTTACAGTGCTCAAAGCTCACAGTGGTCATACAGAGAACACAGTGGACATAGAGTGCTCATAGTGGTCATATATCATAGTGGTCATAGAGACTTTATAGTGGCTATAGAGAGCACGCAGTGGTGATACAGAGCTCACAGTGGTCATAACTCATTGTAGTCATAGAGAGCTCACAGTGGTCATTACTCACAGTGGTAATATAGAACTCATAAGATCATAGAGTGCTCACAATGGTCATAGTTATTAGTGGTGATAAACAGTTAACTGTAGTCATACATTATAGTGTTTATAGAGTGTCTCAGTGATCATAGAGAACTCACAGTTGTCATAAATGATAATGCTCATAGAGCGCTCACAGTAGTCATAGAGAGCTCACAGTTGTTATAGCTCATACTAGTCAAAGGGAGTCATAATGGACACAGAGAGATCACAGTAGTCATAGTTAATAGTTGGGATATAGAGCTCATAGTGCCAAAGCTCATAATGATCAAAGAGAGCTCACAGTGCTCATAGATGTAATACTCATAGAGAGCTCACCATGATCAAAGAGAGATCAGAGTGTTTATAGCACACAGAGGTCATAGAGAGCTCACAGTGTCCTTAAAGATCTCACAGTGGTCATACCTCACAGTGATCATAGAGAATTCATAATGGACAATAAGAGCTCCAAATGGTTATAGCTCATATTGGTCATAGAAATAACACAATAGTTATAGCTTATAGTGGTTATTGAGAGCTCATAGTTCATGGTAACTGGAGCTCACAGTCATCATAGACAACTCATAGTGCTCATAGCTCACAGAAGAAAATTGAGAGTTCATAGTGGTCAAAGCTCACAATGGTCATAGAGACCTTATACTGGCCATAGAGAGCTCCCAGTTGTGATACGGAGCTCACAGTAGTCATAGCTCATAGTGGTCATAGAGAGCTCACAGTGGTCATAGATGATAATGCTCATAGAGAGTTCACCATTGTTGGGCCCACCCCGGATTTGCCCCAGGGCATGGCCAAGCACATGGGACTAAAGATGGCGCTGAGGGCAAGGGTCTTGGGCATAACCTGATCACTTCACAGAAAGCCCTAATTGGCTTTCAGGTATCTACCTGCCCCCTGTGCTGAGTGACATTGAACTTGACCATTATCACCTGTAGGATGTCTTGACCTTGTGATACAATTGGATGCCTGTTTTGCGCCTTGGTGGCCTTTGTCTATAAAAGTTCCTTTTCTCCCCCCAATAAACAGAGATCTGCTTCTGACAATCTCCCTGTCCCTTGCTGAGGGGTAGAGGCGGAAGTGGGGACGGCTGGAACCTGCTTTCATCACAGCCAGCAGCTGTGTGTTTGAGTGAGTGAATGGATGCATGAGGGGGAACTGGTTCCCACACACCATGGTCAAAGAGAGCTCATAGTAGTTATAATTTACAGGAGTCATAGAGAGCTCACAGTGGTGTTAGCCACCTCACAGTGGTCATACCTCATAGTGGTCATAGAGAGCTCATAATGGACATAGAGATCTCACAGTGCTTATAGCTCATAGAAGTAATGAAGAGCTCATAGTGATCATAGCTCATAGTGGCCATGGAGAGGTCACGGTGCTCATAAATCATAGTGCTCATACCGAGCTTACAGTTGTCATAGAGAGCTCAGAGTGCTCATAGATCACAGAAGTCTCAGAGATTTCATAGCAGTGATGGCTCATAGTGATCATAGAGATGTCATAGTGTTCATACAGGCATCACACTTGTCACACCGCATGGTAGAAATAGAGAGCTCACAGTGGTCCTAGTTCATTGTGTTCATAGAGAGCTCACAGTGGTCAAAGAGAGTTCACAGTGGTCATAGCTCATAGTGGCCATAGAGACTCAGAGTGGTCATGACTCAGTTGCCACATAGAACTCATAGTGGTCATAGTTCACAGTGGTCATAGAGAGCTCATAGTGGTCACAGAGTACTGAGAGTGGTCAGAGATCACATTGGTCATGGAGATCTCATATGGACAATAAGAACTCACAGTCATCATAGCTCATAGTGGTCACAGAGATCATATGGTGGCCATAACTTACAGTGATCATTCAGAGCTCAGAATGATAATAGACTGCTCACAGTTGTCATAGAGGGTTCACAGGGCTCAAAACTCAAAAGGGTCATTGAGAGCCCATATTGGTCATTGATCACAGTGGTCATCAAAAGCATACAGTGGTCATAGAGAATTCATAATGGACAATAAGAGCTCACAATGGTCATAGCTCATACTGGCCATAGAGAGTTCAGAGTGGTCATAACTCGCAGTTGCCATATAGATCTCATAGTGATCATGGTTTACAGTTATAGAGCTCATAGTGGTCACAGAGTACTGAGAGTGGTCACAGATCACATTTGTCATGGAGATCTCATAATGGACAATAAGAACTCACAGTCATCATAGCTCATAGTGGTCACAGAGGTCACATGATGGTCATAGCTCACAGTGGTCATTCAGAACTCAGAATGATAATAGACTGCTCACAGTTGTCATAGAGGGTGCACAGTGCTCAAAACTCAAAAGGGTCATTAAGAGCACATATTGGTCATTGATCACAGTGGTAATCAAGAGCACACAGTGGTCATAGTTTATAAAATTCATACAGAGTTCACAGTAGTCATAGGTCACAGGGGTCATAGAGAGTTCACAGTGGACCTAAAGAGCATATAGTGGTCATAGCTCACGTTGATCATAGATAGCTCATAATGAACATAGAGATCACACTGTGGTCATAGCTCATAGTGGTCAGAGATTGTTCACTGTTGTCATAGAGAGGTCACAGTGGTCATAGTTCATAGTGGTCATAGAGTGCTCCCAGGGGTCATGTGGAACTCACAGTTGTCATACCTAACAGTTGTCATAAAGAGCACAGAGTGGCCATCGCTCATATTGGTAATAGGGAGCTCAAGTAATTATAGAAGGTTCTCAGTGGTCATAGCTCATCATGGAACTACAGAGATCACAGTGATCATAGCTCATAGTAGTTAGAGAGAGCTGATAGTAGCCATAGAGCGCTTACAATGTTGATAGCTCATAGTTTGCTTAGAGTATTCACAATGGTCATTACACAGTGTTCATAAATGGCTTACAGTGATCAAAGAGCTCAGAGTTGTCATAGCTTATAGTTATTATAGGGAGCTCATAGTGGTCATAGAGACCTCAAAGTATACATAGCTCACATAGGGTCATAGAGAGCTCATACTACTCAGAGGTCACAAAGTCTCAGAGATCTCATAGTGTTGGTAGCTTATAGTGATCATAGAGAGGTCATAGTGGCCATAGAGGGATCACACTGGTCACACCTCATTGTACAAATAGAGATGTCGCAGTGGTCCTAGTTCACAGTGGTCATACAGGACTCACAGTGTTCAAAGAGAGTTCACAGCAGTCATAGCTCAGAATGGCCATAGAGAGCTCACAGTGGTCATAGCTCATAGTTTCCATAGATGATTCATACTGGTCATAGTTCACAGTGATCATAGAAAGCTCATAGTTGTCATAGAGAGCTCACAGTGTTGATAGCTCATAGTTGGCTTAGAGTCTTCACAATAGTCGTTACTCACAGTGGTCATAAATCATAGATCATATTGGACATAGAGATCTCATAATAGACAATAAGAGCTCACAGTCATCATAGCTCATAGTAGTCATACAGATCACACAGTGGTCATAGCCCATATAGCTCACATTCAGAGCTCACAGTTATTATAGAGAGTGCATAGTGCTCACAGCTCAAAGGGATCATTGAGAGCTCATATTGCTCTCAGGGGTCATCAAGAGTGCATAGTGGTCATAGCTCACAGTGTTCACACAGAGATCACAGTAGTCATAGCTTAAAGGGGACAAAGAGAGCGCGCATGGACCTTGAGAGTTCATAGTGGTCATAGCTCATAATGGTCATAGAAAGCTTATAATGAAAAAAGAATTTACACTGTGGTAATATCTCATACAGGCAATAAAATACTCAAAGTTGTCATAGAGAGTGCACCATGGTGATAGTTCACAGTGGTCATAGAGGGCTCCCAGGGGTCATGGAGAACTCACATTTGTCATAGCTAATAGTAGTCATAGAGAGCATACAGTGGTCATTACACATATTGGTAATAGAGAGATTACAGTGACCATACAAAGCTCACATTGTTCATAGCTCATCATGGAACTAAAGAGACCACAGTGGTCATGGCTCATTCTAGTTAGAAAGAGCTCACAGTGGTCACAGAGTGCTCACAGTGTTGATAGCTTATAGTTGGCTTAGAGTCCTCACAATGGTCATAAAGGGCTCACAGTGGTCATAGGTCACAGTGCTCATAAAGAGCTCACAGTTGTCATAGCGCATAGTGGAAATAGAGAATTCATAGTGGTTACAGAGAGCTCAAAGTGTTAATAGCTCACAGAGGCTACAGAGAGCTCATAGTGGTCATAGTTCCTAGTGGCAATAGAGAGTGCACAATGGTCATAACTCATAGTCATCATAGAGAGCTCACAGTGGTCATGGCTTATAGTAGTCATAGGGAGCTCATAGTGCTCACAGAAGGCTCACAATGATCACAGCTCATAACAGTCATACAGAGTTCATAGTGTTAATAGCTGATGGTAGTCAAAGAGGGCTCACAGTTTTCAGAGATAACCGTGGTCATAAAATGCTCATAGTGATCATATCTCATAATGGTCATACAGAGTTCATAGTGGTCATAGAGATCTCACAGTATTCAAAGCTCATAGTGCTCATAGAGAGCTTCATAGTGTTTTTATATCATAGTGGTCATAGAGAGTTCACAGTCATGATGACTCACAGTGCTCATAGCTCATAGTGGTTTTAGAGAACTAAAAATAGTCATAAAGAGCTCACGGTGGTCATGGCGAAGTAACAGTGATCATAGAGAGGTCACAGTGGACATAGAGAGCTCCCATTCATCATAGAAATCTCACAGTAGTCATAGCTCAAATAGTTATAGCTCACAGTAGTCATAGACCGCTCATAGTGCTCACAGCTCATAGTAATCATAGAAAGATCACAGTGGTCACAGAGAGCTCACAGAGGTCATGGACAACTCACCGTGGTCATAGAGAGGTCCCATAACACATAGTTGTCATAAGAGCTCACAGTGGACATAGAGAGGCCCCACTGGTCATAGAAAACGCACAGTAGTCATAGTTCATAGTGGTCATAGACAGATCACAGGAGTCATAGAGAGATTACAGGCATCATAGAAAGCTCTCTGTTGTCATAGAGGGTTCACTGTTGTCATAGATCATAGAGGTCAGAGAGAGCTTATACTGCTCATTTCTTCTAGTGATCATAGAGCGTTCATAGTGGCCATAGAGAGCTAACAGTGGTCATATCTCATGTTGGTCATAGAGAGCTCAAAGTGGTCATAGATCATACTGGTTATAGACAACTTATAGTGGTAACAGAGAGCACATAGTGGTCATACCTCACAGTTGTCATAGGGATCTCATAGTGGTCATAGAGAGCTCAAAGTTGTCACAGAGAGCTCACAGTGGCCATAGCTCATAGTGGTCATACAATATTCACAATGGTCATATATCATTATGCTCATAAAGAGCTCACAGTGGTCATAGAGCTCTCACAGTGGTAATAGAGAGCTCACAGTTGTCATAGATAGCTTGCAGTGGTCATGGAGAAGAAACAGTGATCATAGAGTGCTCACAGAGTAATGAAAAAAGCCCACAATGGTCATATGCCATATAGCTCATAGCAACAGAGAACTTACAATGAACACAAAGACTTCAAAGTGGACATAGCTCCAATTGGTCATAGAAAACTCACAGTAGTCATAGTTCACAGTGATCATAGATAGCTCACAGTGCTCATAGCTCATAATGGTCATAGAGGGTTCACAGTGCTCATAGAAAGCACACAGGGTCATGGAGAACTCACAATGGTCATAGAGAGCTCAAAGTGCTCATAGAGAGTTTACAGGGTTTATAGAGAGCTCATTGCTGTTATAGAGAGTTCACTGTTGTCATAGCTCACAGAGGTCATAGAGCGCTTATACTGCTCATTGCTCATAGTGCTCATAGAGAGTTCATAGTGGCTCTAGAGAGCCAATAGTGATAATACTTCATGTTGATCATAGAAAGCTCATAGTGGCCATAGGCCATAGTTGTCATAGAGAGCTCACAGTGGTAACAGAGAACTCACAGTGGTCACAGTTGATAGTGGTCACAGAGTGTTCACAGACATCATAGCTTGTAGTGGTCATAGGTCATAGTGCTCATAGAGAGCTCACAGTGGTCATGAAGATCTCACAGTGATAATAGAGAGAACACAGTAGTCATAGAGAACCCAAAGTAGTCATACAGAGGACACAGCTTTTATTTAGAGCTCATAGAGGCCATACAGAACTCAGAATGGTCAAAGATCCTAGTGGCCATAGACAGGATTTAGTGGACACAGAAAGTTCACAATGTTCATAGCTCATAGTGGTCTGAGAAAGCTCACAGTGGTCACACCTCATATTGGTCATACAGAGCTCATAGAGGTCATACTTCATATTGGTCATACTTCATATTGGTCATACAAAGCTCATAGTGGTCATAAGGAGCTCACAGTGGTCATAGGTCATAGTGCTCATAGAGGGCTCACAGTGGTCATAGACAGCTCACAATTGTCACACAGTGCTCAAAGTTGTTACAGAGAGGTCACAGTTGTCATATGAACTTACAGTTCTCATAGAGAACACACAGTTATCATAGTTCACAGAAGACATAGAGAGCTCATCATGGTCATAGCTCATAGTCATGTAGAGCTCATAGTGGTCATATAGAGCTCACGGCGGTCATAGCTCATAGTTGTCATAGAGGGCTCACAATGGTCATAGGAACTCACTGTAGTGATAGAGAGATCATAGTGATCATAGAGAGCTCAAAGTAGTCATAGAGAGGTCACAGCTTTTATATACAGTTCATAGAGACCATAGAGAGCTCAGACTGTTCATATTTCATAGTAGTCTTAGAGAGTTCAGAGTAGTCATGGAGAACTCACTGTAGTTTTGCTCAGAGCTTAGAAAGCTTATAGTGGTCACAGAGAACTCACTATGGTTTTAGCTCATCATTGTCATATAGAACTCATAATGGTCATAAGAAGTCAAAATGGACATAGAAAGCTCACAGTGGTCATTGAGGGCACAAAGTAGTCATAGAGAGATCATCGTGGTCATATCTTACAGAGGTCATAGAGAGCTCATAGTGGTCATAGAGAGCTCACTGTGGCCACGGAGAGCCCACAGTGGTCATAGAGCCCTCAGAGTGGTAATAGAGAGCTCACAGTGGTCACAACTGATAGTGTTCATATAGAGCTCACAGTGGTCACAGAGAGCTCACAGTGTTCAGAGAGAGATCAAAGTGGTCATACACACTTAATAGTGATCAAAGCTCATAGTGGTCTTATAGAGCTTACAGTGGTCATAGTTGATTGTGGTCATAGCTCATAGTGGTCATAGAAAGTCCACAATGGTCATATGCCTATAGCTCATAGCAACAATGGTTACAGAGAACTTACAATGAACACAAAGACTTCAAAGTGGTTCAAAGAGAGGACACAGTGGTCATAGCTAATAGTGGTCATATTGAGCTCACAGTGGTTATATCCCCCAGTTGTCATAGAGAGCTCATAATTGAAAATGAGATCTAACAATAGTCATAGCTTATAGTGGTCAAAGAGAACTCACAGTGGTCATAGAGAGCTCAAACTGGTCATAGACAAATCATAGTGGACTTAGATTGTTCACAGTTTTCATGGAGAGCTCATGGTTGTCATAGCTCATAGAGGTCATAGAAAACTTATAGTGTTCATAGCTCATATTGGTCATAGAAAACTTATAGTGTTCATAGCTCATATTGGTCATAGATATCTCATAGTGGCCATAGAGAGCTCAAAGATTTCATAGCTCATAGTGCTCATAGAGCGATCATAGTGGTCATAGTTCACAGTGATCACAGAGAGCTAATAATCTTCACAGTGATCACAGTTCATTGTTGTGATAGAAAGCGCACATTGCTCATAGATAATGCAGTGGACATAGCTAATACTGCTCATAGAGAATTCACAGTAGTTATAGCTCATAGTGGACATAGAGAGCTCAAAGTGGTCATAGAGAAGTCAGAGTAGTGAGAGATTTCACAGTGGTCATAAATAAGTGATATCATCCATAGCTCACAGTGGTCACACAGAGCTTATACTCATCATAGCTCACAGTGGTCAGAGAGCTCACATTGGTCATAGAGAGGTCGTAGTGTTCAAAGCTCATAGTGGTCATAGAAAACTCACAGTGATCTTAACTCATTGTGGTCATAGAGAACTCGCAGTGGTGATAGAGAGCACACAGTGGTCACAGAGAGCTCACAGTGGTAACAGACAGCTCATAGTGGTCCATAGCTCACAGTGGTCATAGAGAATTTGTAGAGGTCACAGCTCATAGTGGGCATAGACAACTCACAGTAGCCATAGAGAGCTCACAGTGGCCATAGCTCATAATGGTCGTAGAGAGCTTACAGTTTTCATAGAAAGCTCACAGTGTTCCTATAGAGATCACAGTGATCATGCAGAGCTCATCTTTTTCTTAGAAATATTACAGTGGTCATAGAGAGCTTACAGTCATCATAGAGTTCTCACAGTGGTCCTATATATCTCATAATGTTCAAAGAAAGCTCACAGTGTTCATAGATAGCTCATAGTGGTCATACAAAGCTCACAGTGGTAATAGAGAGCTCACAGTTGTCATAGAGATCTCACAGTATTCATAGTTCACAGTGAGCATAGAGAGCTAATAATATTAATAGTAAGCTCACAGTGCTCATCGCTAATAGTGGTTATAGAGAGCTCACAGTGGTCATAGTTTATACTAGTCTTAGACAGGTCACAGTAGTCATTACTCATAATGATAATAAAGAATTCAAAGTAGAGAGTTCACAGTCTCAGTGATGTAACAGATTTCATAGAGTTCTCAGTGGTTATAGCTCACAGTGGTCATAGAGGGCTCATAGTGGTCACAGAGATCTCCATAGTAATAGCTTACAGTGAACATACAGATCTCATAGAAGTCATAGTTCACAGTGGTTATACGGAGCTCATAGTGATCACAGAGAGTTCATAATGGCCTTAGAGAGCTCACAGTGGTCATGAATAGCTCACAGTGGTCATAGGGAGCTCATAGTCATCATGGTTCATACTGGTCATAGGGAGCTCATAGTGGTCATAGAGAGCTCACAGTGGTCATAGCTCTTTGTTTCAGTGATAAATAATCATCAAATAGCTTAAGGGAACAAGAGTTTGTTCTCTCTTACAATTTCTGGTTACAGTTCTTATTCCAGCTTGATGGGTGATCATGCACCAACACCAGTGCCAAGGGCCATACAAACTCTGTGTAATAGCTGAGAGAGGGACAGTCCTTACTTGCCAGACCATCATGACTGGCCAAGTGAACAGAAGGAAGCCAACTCTCTCAACCAGATCATTCTGATTTATTCCAGGGCCTAATCCCACCCATTATAGTCTGGGCCTTCTCCATCAGCTACAGAATCTCCTGCAGGTTTGCTTTAGGTCTAACTCAACCACTAATTCTTTAAAAATGTTCCCAGAGCTCAAACCTTCAACTGCCAAGTTGACACCTGTGCCTAACTATGACACTCCACCCCTTGTCAACTTGACATAAAAACATAGCGCTTTTAAACCGTAACCTTCAATCCTTGTCCCCCCAGATGTTAAAAGTTATTTTAAAAATGTAAATACATTTCATATATAAATTTAAAATGTTCTCTCATTAAATCTTCAGTTCCAACATTTTAAAAATTCAGAGGTTTTTAACCTTAAGAGTATATCAAATCAAAATAAATTAAATACTTTAAAACAGAAGTATCTTGACATAATAAGAAAACATTTAAATTAAGATCCATCTTCTGTTGCTCATCACATATCAAGGTGGCTCAAGATTCTAGGCATTCTCAGTCCCTGTTTTCAGGTCAAAGCTGTCAAAGCAGAGTTCATCTGAACCAGGCTGAATTTCCACTTGCAGCTGCCCTCAGCATACATCCCATGATTCTGGCATCTCCAGTCTGGGTTTGCCTCTGCAGCTCTAAGTTCCACCTTATCTTTCAGGACTTTATGCCTGCCACTTGGTACCAAGTTTTGCTATTCTTCATGAACCCTGTAATCATTCACCAAAACCAGTACCATCTGGGGACGCTGCCAAATTCCAAAGCAAGTTTGAAATCAAATGATCAAACTCTCAAATCTTATGATTCTTGGTTACAGTTCTTATTCCATCTTGATGGGACATCATGCACCAACACCAGGGCCAAGGCAACTGGCCACACCATCTCTATGTAATAGCTGAGAGAGAGAGACAGTCTTTACTTGCCAGATCAGCATGTCTGGACAAGTATACAGAAGGATGTCAACACTCTCAATGAGCTCTCCGTGATTTATTCCAGGGCCTAATCCTACCCATTATAGGCCGGGCCTTCCCCATCAGCTACACAATCTCCTGCAGGCTTGCTCTGGGCCAAACTCAACCACTAGTAATATAAAAAGGTATAAGAGCTCAAACTTTCAAATGTCAAGTTGACACCTGTGCTTAACTATGACACTTACAGTAGTCATAGAGAGCTCATAGTGCTCATAGATCATACTGATCTTAGAGAGCTCAGAGTGGTCATAGTTCAGAGTAATCATACAGAGGTTGCAATCAGAGTTTCAAAGTGGTCATAGAGAACTCAGAGTGTTCATAGAGGGCTCCCAATGGTCATAGAGAGCTCACAGTGGTCATAGAAAGCTCACAGTGGTCATCTAGAGCTCATAATGATCACAGCTCACAGTGGTCATAGACAGCTCACAGTGGTTATGGAGAGCTCACAATGGCCATAGCTCACAGTTGTTATAGCTAATAGTTGTCATAAGAGCTCATAATGGCAATAGAGAGCTCACAATGGTCACAATTCAGAAGTAATAGGGTACATAGTGTGTTCACAATGGTCATAACTAATAATGGTCATAGAGAACTACCAGTGGTCATAGAGTGCTCAGAGTGGTTATAGCTCATACTGGTCATAGAGATATCACAGTGGTCATAGAGAACTCATAGTTGTCATAAAGAGCTCACAATGATCATAGAGAGCTCACAGTATTCATAGCTCATAGCGGTCATACAGAACTCAAAGTGGTCACAGAGAGTTCACAGTCCTCAGAGATGTCACAGTGGTCACAGAGAGCTCATGGTGTTCATAGTTCACAGTGGTTATAGAGAGCACATAGTGGTTACATAGAGTTGCAAAAAGCTATGGAAAGATCACAGTGGTCATAGGGAGTGCATAATGGCCATAGAGAGTTCACAGTGGTCATAGAGAGCTCATAGTGCTCATGGCTAATACTGGTCATAGAGAACTCATAGTGGTCATAGAAACTTCACAGTGGTTATAGCTCATAGAGGGTATAGAGAGCTTACAGTGGTCATACAGAGCTAATAATGCTCATAGTGTTATCACAGTGGTCATACCTCATAGTACACATACAGAGCTAATTTTCATAGTGTTATGACAGAGGTTCTACCTCATAGTGGTCCTAGAGAGCTCACAGTAGTCATTGTTCATAGTTGTCATGGAGAGCTCACAGTGGTGATAGCTCATGCTGGTCTTAGGTCATAGTGGTCATGGAGAGGGTACAGTCATGAGATGTGTTAAAGTGGTCAAAGAGAACTCACAGGGGTCATAGGGAGCTCACAGTGGTGATAGCTTACAGTAGTCACAAACAGCTAATAGGGGTAACAGAGAGCTCAAAGTGGTCATAGAGAGGTCAAAATCATCAGATATTTCACAATGGTCATAGAGATCTTACACTGGTCATAACTTACTATAGTCATACAGAGCTCACATAGGCCATAGTTCACAGTAGTCATACAGAGATCACATTTCATAGTTCTTACTGATTATAGTCAATCATAGTTCACAGTGGTCATAGTCAGTCATAGTTCACAGTGGTTACAGAGAGCACATAGTGGTTACATAAAGTTGAAAATAGCTATAGAAAGATCACAGTAGTCATGGAGAGCTCACAGTGATCATAGATAGCTCACAGTCAGTCATAGTCAGTTATAGTTCACAGTGGTCATAGAGAGCACATAGTGGTTATATAGATTTGAAAATAGCCATGGAAAGATCACAATAGTCATGGAGAGCTCATAGTGATCATAGATAGCTCACAGTCTGGTCTCAGAGAGCTCATAGTGGTCTTAGAGAGCTCACAGCAGTCATAATTCATAGTTGCTTTAGAAAGCTCAGTGGCCAAACCTCGTACTGTTCTTAGAGCTCACATTGGTCATAGCTCAGAGTAGTCATAGAGAGGCCAAAGTGGTCCTGGAAAGGTCACAGACATCAGAGATTTCAATGTAGTAACTGAGAACTCAGTGTTCAAAGAGAGCTCACAGTGGTCATAGTGACCTCTCAGTGGTCATAGCAAACAGTGTTTACAGAGAACTCACAGCAGTCATTGAGAACTCATAGTTGTCATAGCTCACAGTAGTTATAGAGTGTAACAGTATTCATAGCTCCCAGTACTTAAAGAGAACTCACAGTGTTCATCCAGAGTTCATAGTGGTCAGGACTCACAATGGCTATAGGGAACTCACAGTGGTCATAAGTCATAGTGGTCATACAAAGCCCATAATGGTAATAGAGAGCTCACAATGGTCATAACTCACAATGGAAAGAGAGCTAATAATGTACATAAGGACTGCACAGTGGTCATAGGTCATATGGTCAAAGAGAGCTCACCATGGTCATAGAGACCTCACAGTGGTAATAGTTCATATTTGTCATAGAGAGAGCACAGTGGTCATAGATAGTTATCGGTGTTCAGAGAACACTCACAGTTGTCATAGAGAGCTCGTAGTGGTAACGGAGATCTTACAGTGGTCATAGATTGCTCACAGTGGTCATAGAGAGCTCACAATTGTCATAGAGAGTTCATGGTTGTCATAGATAGCTCAAAGTTGAATTAGGAGGGTCATAGTGGTCATAAATCACATTGATCACAGAGAGCTCATAGTGGCCATAGCTCGTAGTGCTGATATAAATCTCTGTGGCTATATAGAGCTCACAGTGGTCACACAGTCATAACAGAGCTCATACTGGTTACACCTCATAGCAGTCATAAAGAGGTCATATTGGTCATAGCTTATAGTGCTCATAGGGAATGCATAATGGCCATAGATAGCTCATAGTGGTCATAGAGAGCTCACAGTGCTCATAGAGAGCTCACAGTTGTCATAGGGAGTTCACAGTTGTCATAGAGAGCTCAAAGAGGTCCTAGAGAGCTCACAGTTATCACAGAGAGCTCAAAGTTGAATTAGGAAGGTCATAGTGGTCATAAATCACTGTGGTCACAGTAGTCATAGTTCATAGTGGTCATAGCGAACTTATGATGGCCATAGAAAGCTTATGGTTGTCATGGATAGCTCACAATGATCAGTGAGTGTAAGAGGAATGGACTAAGAAGTCCTGTATTGTCTATATGAGCCACATACACAAATGCAACTTCCCCAAGCTAGAATCTGTTGTGGTGCCTGGTGCTGATCTCGAATCATCTGACTGAGAGGACCAGCTTGGACAGTACAAAACAGCAAAATCTCCCACTGAAACTTATGGAATGTTGGGTGGGATATATAAGCAGCCCAATGTTTGCAATAAATGAGTCTGCAAGCATAAGAGCTTGCTTTGCAACTCGCCCTACTCTGGGAGTCAGTGATGTTAAATTCATGCCTGCTTATCGCTGTCCCCAAGGGTCTACGTGGGTCCCTAAGATTACTACATCTGGTGCCCCAACTTGGGGTTTCCATGGAAGCCCTTTCCTACTCACAGCTCATGGCCATGGCCTAAGAATGATGGAAGTTCCCTATGAAGCACAAGGCATTTGGGTCTCATACATTCCTTGTCTCATCTATTATTCTTTTGGTCTCACCTCTGTTCTTTAAAATAAAATGGGTAAACTCCCCTCATTCGGTAAGGAGCTCCAAATATGTGTCTTAAAATCTCTCCTAGAGGCTAGAGACCTCAAAGTTAAGACTACTGGCCTAGAGGAATTTTGGGATGAGGCTGCAGTTTTAAACCCTTGGCTCTCCCCAGAGATTATGTGGGAACCGACTTATAGATGAGGGTGCTTTACCTTGCTAGAAAAAAAGAGAAAATTAGATAAATATATTCATCTATTAAATATAAAGTTTCTTAAACAACAATTTGGTTTTTGTACTAAATTTTAAAGTTTTACCTGCTTTTAATGTTTTTCATAATTAAGCAAAGCTGCTGGACTTAACTAATATGAGATCTTGCTTTAAATGATAACATTTTCCTAAATGTTAACCCACATTTGATAAAGCTTTCAAGAGAAATTCTAAGACAGCTGTCAGTAACTTGTACAACTGCCAGTTGCCAGTAAATTGTATGTTGTTCATGTGTTTGTATGTTTATATGTTCTGTGTTTACTTGTGTGTCTTGTGTTTCAGCATAAAAAAATCTGTGGCCACTTCAATTTTGTTTAATCTCTGATGCATGCTAATATAAAAATTTTATCATGCCATTTTAAAATACATGTAAGCATACTTTAAAACAACATATAATTTTAATGACATCTAAGACTTTAACTACTTATGTTTTACATCGATCACAATTGTTTTTCTGATAGATTTTTTTCCATGAAAGATTATCTCGCTTGATTTTGATCTTTAGTAGGACTACAAATGAAAATATTCTTAAAGGTTTTTCCATATATTCCCAAAATAATAAAGCCACAATAGTACAGAATAATTAAACTTGCTCATTCCTCTCACTTCTTTTATAGAATGTTATCCCATCAAATCTAGAAAACAGGAAAATATAAAGATTCATTGGAATTTCTTCCTTCTCCTGGTATGTATGAGCTCCCTTTCTTGGGGATAAATCTGCTTTCTAATTCCATGCTTCCATGTGTACTCCTACTAAGCCTCCACCTTAGCCAGACCCCATTCCCTTGGAAAAAAACAGAATCAATGTAATCTGGAAATAGCATAGTCTGTTTTCAAGAGATTCTACGTATATTTGGGTCAACTCAGGTTCATGTTTCTCTTTCCTTGCAAGGTTTTGGCCTCTTACTTAAGTAGTTTCTTTGAGGTTCCAGATAAAATTATTTTTAAGGCAGAAAGGAAGGAAAGAAAAAAAAAACCGAAATAATAAACTTGACATCTGCCTGAGGGGATAGATAGAATACTAGCAGGCATACCCAAGCTGAGAAACTTGAAGTTCCCTTGCAGACAGGGAAAGAAAACAACAAAAAAAGTAGGTTTCTGAGAATGATGGAATCAGATAGCATGTATCAGAAAGCTTGTAGTTTAGAGGCCCAAGAAAGAAAGTTTGTGCTGTAGAGTTCAAGCCAGAGACATATGTCAGTGGAAAGTATAGTAAAGTTTTGTTCTTGTTGTAAAAGCTGCCCTGAAGTTAAGCTTAGTGTTTGACAGAGGAAAATGGCAATAACAAACCTAAAAGAGTTAAATCAGGAAGAAGCAGAGAACAAAATGTCTGCTGTTAAACAGACCAGCTCCACTGATAAATCAAAGCTGGCTCTTCATTTAGATCAGAGCAGTGTTCCTAAGATAATGCTTGGAGATATGCAGAACTTTCCATGTGAGGAAACAATGTCCCCTGCATATATTCTTTTACATTCCCTTGGTCCCAAGAAGATCTGTGCCACTTTGCTTTTTTTTTAATTTATTATTTATTCAATTGTGTGTGTATGCGTGTGTGTGTGTGCGTGTGTGTGTGTGTGTGTGTGTGTGTGTGTGTGTGTGTGTGTGTGTGTGTGTAGAACCACGGATGAATTCGGGAACCACCATGGACACCTCCACCTCCTCCTTGTTTTCTCTGCCCCGGGATTCACAGGCTCCGCCCTACCAGGATTGGAAACACAGGCCGCCCTCCCACCCCTCTACCCCCCGCTTCTGCCAGCGTCTATATGTGGGGTCTAGGATCTGAACTCAGGACCTTCCACCTGCAAGGCAGAGACTTAACTCCTGAGCCATCTCTCCAGTTCCCCTGTGCCACTTTGCTTTAAGAATCCTGAAGAAAGAAGCAAATTAATTTAGATTGTTCTGCACCAAGATTCAGTTTACATATTTTTTGGAAGGCATTAGAATGTGACCTTGGAGATTTGTAGCTACCTGGGGAGAAAGGTCTTCAATATGTAAATTACTTACAGTTCTTGGCTTTTACATCAGACAAAGGTAATGTCTATTTCAGGCAAGGTAACAGGTAGATATTTTAGCCTTAATTTATCTGTTTTTGTCTCTTTTAGATGGACCTGAAAGTAGGAAATTTGTCCATCAAACACCTCTAGACCATCTCAGCCCTTCATAGAGGAAGCTCATTCACTGCTCACACTTCCTTTGCCCCAAATCAGCAGGAAGTACCCAGAGTGGTCATCGCCCCTCATCCCTTGAGCAGTCTGGGTCCTCAGGAGTTTAAGGGGCAGGTGTGAAACAGTCATTGCTGGGACAGTCTCTAAGGTCTTTGAAGGTCTTTGACCAGAGCTGGAATCACCCTGATGAAACACTCCTGCTGAGGAACTGACTAATCAATCCTCCCAGAGATAAGATAGCCAAGTTCCCTATGAAGGGGTTATGGAGATGAGCTCTGCATATCCAACAAACAACTTGGTCCCTAGCTACACCTGGGCCTAAGAGCAAGTGGGTTGAGCCCAATGGGTGTTAACCAACCAGAAAAAGCCAGTTTCCCTGGGATTGCCTAGGTGTACAAATATACGTGGCCCTGGCAGCTATCTTTGGCGCCCTAGTCCTCATGGCCCTCTAGTTCTATGAGTCCATTTTTAGTTCCATGCCTGGTTCTTATGGATTCCATGAGGTTTTTTTTTTTCTAGCTGCCCTTCTTATAAGTTCATTAATAACTTTTTGAGGTATTTCAAAAATTCTTAAAAGGCAAATTTTTGAAGATAACCTACAGCAATTGAGGACTTTCTTGCAACAGAAGTTGGAAGGTTAAAAACATTAATGTACTAATAAAGGCTCTATACAACAACAATATAGCTCACAGATTTGGAGGAGGCTCTACTTGGTATTGGTAATTGCAGAGGGTTTTTTTTTTTAAGGATTGTTAATCTAAACAGACATACAGGTATTCTCCTATGACTGTGTGTTGCTGGTTTATTCCATATTTAATAATATCCTGAACTCTACAAAATTTAAAAAACTTTTACTGACTTGTATGATAATAAATCTGTATATTTGGCTCTAAAAGATTTTAAAGTACTACAATTATCTGAAATTTTTATAAATTATTTAACATTTTCACTTCAAAACCTTGCAAGGAAAGGGAAACGTGAACCTGAGTTGACCCAAATGCACTTAGAATCTCCCGAAAACAGACTATGCTAGGTCCAGATTACATTGATTCTGTTTTTTTCAAGGGAATAGGGTCTGGCTAAGGTGGAGGCTTGAAATTCCTGTTTCACCTTAGTAGGAATACACACGGGAACATGGAATTAGAAAGCAGATTTGTCCTCAAGGAAGGGAGCTCATACATACCAGGAGAAGGAAGAAATTGCAATGAATCTTTTAGAAGATTCCAATGAATCTTTATATTTTCCTGTTTGCTAGATTTGAGGCTGCTTATCTTAAATCAAAAGTTTTCTTTTATATTTATATTGTAATGTTCATATTTTTTAAATATACAAATTTTGTGGTTGCTTAATGCTAAAGTAGTTAAGTAAGTTGAGAGCTTCAATATCTTAGATTTTAAAGTATACTTTTTAAAATTTTTTTTATTTACTCAATTGTGTGTGTGTGCGTGTGTATGTATGTGTGTGAGTGTGTGTGTGTGTGTGTGTGTGTAGAACCACAGACGAATTCGGGAACCACCATGGATTCTTCCACCTCCTTGTTTACTCTGCCTCGGGATTCACAGGCTCCGCCCTACCAGGACCAGAAACGCAGGCCGCCCCCACTTCCACCTGGCGTCTATACGTGGGCCTAGGATCAGAACTCGAGACCTTCCACCTGCAAGGCAGACGCTTAACCCCTGAGCCACCTATCCAGCCCTCAAAGTATACATTTTAATTGATTGTATATAAATGTATACTGTCTACACAATTGCCAAATCAGTCTCAACTCTATTTCCTTCAAAGGTGAGGTCTACTGTTATCGCTTTCTTTAAAAGACATTTCTTGAGGAATAGCTAATGTAAAAACAGCAGACTCTATATCAACCACCTAGAACTAGGCCAGCTTAGTCTCTCCCCATCTTGAAGCTCAGGGAAATTTGCGGAAGATGGGGCGGTAAGAGTGTAAGAGCATAAGGATGGGAGGAGCAATGATATGTAAGATACTCTATACTAGTTAGGGCTGAAGCAATCATAATTGGACTTTGCATGCCCTGCGCATTGTCCAACACACTGTTGACCTCACAAAGTCTAGCATCTGCTAAAGGCACCAAGATCCTTGGAGGCAAAGAATTGGCAGCCACAGCAGTGTTCCTATACCTAAGGGGAACACGGGAAAGGGTTCGGCAAAGGCCACTGGGTCCTTGTACGTCATCGGAGAGGAGGGCCCAGAGGAAAATCAGTCATGCACAAGAAAGGACTCTCTGGGAATTGGGGTGGGAGGCACTGGGGGATGGGGAGGGGGAGCAGGGGGTACGGGGGGAGGAGGAGGGAGGGAGGGAACTGGTGTACCTAATAAGTTTGTATGAGCTGAAATAAAAAAAAAAAACAGCAGAGAAACACCAAGTAAAAAAGATATGAAGGAAATAAATATGTTACTTAGAAAGTTAAAGTATGTACATAAGGTTTGTGGGAGGGCTTATATATAGGAGTTTTATGATTTGGTTACTTAAAAGCATCTTAAAGTATGTTGTGAAGGTTTGAGGAATCTTAGGTTTATGAGAAGATTGAAAATTAGAAATGATGGTTAAAGGAAATGTTATGTATTATGCCTCTTCCATGCTATAGAAGAAAAGACATTGAGCCTCAGAGATTAGAAATTAAGAATTAAGCTTCATGTATTCAGGTGTTTTTCAATTGTCTCCATCTTAATTATACAGAGATTTGGTTACTCACTAAATCCTAATTCCTAAAGGTCATAACTTCTTAAGATTTACCTCATTTAATTCTTTCCTTCCTCTTATATACTTTAATGGTTTTACAATGACAGAATACCTTTGACATACACTTGTCCTAACCACTGGAGTTGTGGGTGTCTTTGTGTTTATCCATCAGCAGGCTCACCCCTGTAGATTCCCATATGTTTATTCTGCCCAGTGGAAAATCATAGACACCTGATAAGATGACAGCCTTGGGTGCCTACCCCACTTGCTGACCTTTCAATGATTTGTAAAGCGGCCAATGAATAAGCCCTTGACTCCCCTTATTTTGAACAGGTTCTGCACCAATGGGCCATGCATCTCCCAACCCAGTATGATTGGTATCATCTCCTTAAGGCAGTCTTGGAGCTGGCCATTTTTCCTGAATTTGCCCTCTGTATATGATGATTAGGCAGAAGCACAAGCCTGCCTCAACCTTCAGTATGGTCTTAACATCATATTGGGTATGCTCACAGGTTATGAACAATAACAATTGTGGCACTATCTATTCAGGGAGGCTTTAGCCCAGGCTCCCAAATCCAGGAGGTCTGGCTACAGACAAGCCTGAACAAGTTCAGACATGCTCCAGACATGTCCTAATATAGGAACCATACAGGCGGAGGGATGAACAACCAATGGGAAGGAGGGATGAACAACCAATGGGAAGCGGCCATCTAACCTTGACACATAGTAAATAGCTAAATGATTGGTGGATGCTCTCCCCTCCCCAGAGCAGAGGGATGGCAATACCTGATTTGATCTGACCCCATATAAGCCCAAACACTTCCTGAATAAATCTGAATCTGCAGCAACTCGTCCACTGCTGCTTCTCATGGGATTCCTTTGGTCTGATTGGTAACCCTGTCGCTGGCTTGCCCATTCAGTACGAGCCTCAAGGCCCTGCTGTTTCCCCTTTCCTTCCCCAGCTGGCCCAGTGGGTATTTGGCAACAGACAATATATTGATCTCATATCACAATCCACCACAGGTTTGGCTACATATTTTCAACAGGTGTCTGACCTGGCCTTCAAGTCCCTATAGGTTTGCTTTTGCCTTCTGTGACCATTGACATTCCTCCACATGGTTAACACCTTATCGGGTCTCCAATATTTTCAAGATTCCTGAACAAATTTCTCAGTGCATCAAGGCGCCTTGGTCTCAGGCCTTCCTTAATTACTCATTGACTTTGAGCCAACAGATAGAACATATTAACATGATGCATGTGGCTCCCCTACCTGTAGATACTGTGTTTGAAACCAGAATCTGGAACAACTTTAATCCTTTTAATCCCTAGATTGTTTAATCCCTTCTAGATTGTAATTTGTGCTATCATAGGGGGAAGTGTTCTTTAATTAATTATATTGCTTAAGTGTCTCCTTTAGCACATCTGGCAGCAGTACTCCAACAAGACCATGATATAGGTCCTTATGGCCCTTGAACATTCAAGCCATGTCCCCCTAGAGATGTGGTTCAAGCTTGGATTGCAAAGATTCATGAGGTCTTGGTCTAATCTAACAGTCACATATTCTGACATGCCTTCCAGAGGTGAGGTCTGTTGAAGGTCAGTAGTCAATGATGGGTAAGATCCTGTGAGACAGGACAACCTAAGACAGGCATGGTCCATCATGCTGGATGCCCTCTGAGGCAGAGTCAACAAGGTCAGAGCAAAGAACTCTGGCTCCGATGGCTGTCAAAATAAACAGAAAGGATGACTATGTAGGGGGAATAGTCCAGGCAGGTTTGTATTGTCTGTATGGGCCACGTGCATGGATGCAACTTTCCCAAGCTAGAATCTGCTGCAGTGCCTAGTGCTGATGTCAAACCGCCTAACTGAGAAGAGCAACCTGGACAGGCCATCACAGCAAAAGCTCCCACTTGAACGTATGGAATGTTGTGTGGGGCATATAAGCAGCCTGGCATCTACAATAAATGACTCTGCAAGCCTGCTTTGCCACTCTCCTGATTCTTGGAGTCCATGACGTTGACTTCACTCCTGCTTATCCCCACCCTCAAAGGTCTCCATGGATCCCCATGAGTCCCTGAGACTGCTAAAATCAAGACCTCACAGTGGTCATGACTTATATTGGTCATGAAGAGCTCATAGTGGTAATAGAGACTTTGTAGTGGTCATAGAGAGCTAATAATATTTATAGTGTTATTTACAGTAGTCATGCCTCACAGTACTCTTGGAGAGCTCACTGTGCTTATAAAGAGCTCATAATGAACAATGAGTGGTATAAGTGTTCACAGCTCATAGTGTTCATAGAGAGCTCACAGTGGTCATAGTTCACACTGGTCATAGAGAGTCATAGTAGTCCTAGAAAGCTCACAATGCTCATAGCTCATAGTTCTCATAGAGAGCTCACAGTGGTCATATAAGTCTTAGAGATCTTACAGTGTTCATAGCTCAGAGTATTAATAGACAGCTCACAGTGGTTGTAGCTCATATTGGTCATACAGAACTCATAGTGGTCATAGAGAGTTCATAGCAGACATAGAGAGCTCAAAGTAGTTACAGCTCATATTTTCACAGAGCTCACCTTGGTCATAAGTCATTTTGGACATAGCTCACAGTGGTCAAAGTGAATTGTGATCATAGCACATAGTGTATATAGATAGCTCACAGTGGTCATAGCTCATAGTGGTCACAGAGAGCTTATAGTTATCATAGATAGCTCACATTGTCAGAGATAGCTCAAAATGATAATAAGGAGGTCATAGTGGTCACATCATAGTGGTCACAGAGATATCATAATTCCTAATGCTGTTAGAAATCTCTTGTGGTCATAGAGAGATAACAGTGGTCCCAGAAAACTCACAATCATCACAGAGAACTCATACTGGTTATATCTCATAGTGGACATAGAAAGCTCATAGTGGTCAAAGCTCATAGTGATCACAGAGAGTGCATGATGGCCATAGAGAGTGCACATTGATCATGGAGAGCTCACAGTGGTCATAGAGAGATAATAATGTTCATAGTGAGCTCACAGTGGTCATAGTTCATAATGGTCATAGTGCTCACAGTGGTCATAGAGATCACAGTGGCCATAGCTCATACTAGTCACAAAGAGCTCACAGTGGTCATAGCTTGCAGTGGTCCTAGAGAGTTCATGGTGATCACAGACAGGTAACAGTCGTCAAAGATTTCACAGTGGCCATAGAGAACTCACAGCTGTCATAGCCAGGTTACACTGTTCATACCTCCTTGTGATCATAGATAGCTTACAGTAGTCATTGCGTATATTGGTAATAAAGAGCTCATAATGGCCATAGTGAGCTCATAGTGGACAAGGATAGCTCACATAGAAATAGAGAGCTCATAGGATTCATAGATCATAGTAGTGATAGAGAGTGCACAGTGATGATAGAGAGCTCACAGTGGTCATACAGACTTCATAGTTGTCATGGTTTATACTTGCCATAGAGAGGTCATAATGGTCCTTGACAGCTCATGATGGTCATAATGCATAGTTGTCATAGAGAGCACAGAGTTCCCAGAGCTCATCGAGGTCATAATTCAAAGTGGTCTTAGAGAACTAATAATTTTCACATTGATCTCATAATGGTCATAGTGCTCTCATAGTGGTCATAACTCATAGTTGTCATAGAGAACTTACAGTGCTCATAGCTCATATTGTTCATAAAGAACTCACAGTGGCCATAGCTCAGAATAGTCATAGAGCATTCAAAGTGGTCATGGAGCAGTCACAGGCATCAGATATTTCAATGTAGCCATAGAGGGCTCATTGTTTTCATAGAGAGCTCACAGATTTCATAGTGAGCTCACAGTCATCATTGCTCATAATGGTCACAGAGAACTCATACTGGTCATACAGAACTCCCAGTGAACATAGAGAGCTTACAATGGTCATAGAAAGTTCAGAGTGGTCACAGCTCACACTGTGCATAGAGTGCCTACAGTGGTCATAGCTCACAGTGATAAAAGAGAGCTCACAGTGCTTATAGAGAGCTCACAGTGGTCAAAGAGCTCATAGTTGTCATTGAGAATTCACAGTGGTCACAGCTTATATTTGTCACAGACAGCTCAGTGTAGTCATAGCTCATAGTAGACATGGAGAGTTCACATTCATCATAAAGAGCTCATGGTCTTCATTGAGAACTCACAGTGATCATATAGAGCTCACAGTGGTCATAGCTGATAGTGGTCATAGAGTGCTCATAATGGTCATTGAGAGCTCAGAGTTGTCATAGGTTATGTTGGCCATGAGAGCTAAGAGTGGCCTTAGCTCATTGTGGTCACAGAGAGCTCAAAGTGGTCATAGAGTTCTAACAGTTGTCTTAGAGTGCTCCCAGTTGTCACAGAGAGCTCAAAATGGTCATAGACAGCTCACAGAACTCAAAAAAGCTCACAGTAGTCATTGAATCCTCACAGAAGTCACAGCTCATAGTGGTAATAGAGAGCTCATAATGGACATAAAGAACTTACAATGGTCAAAGATCAGAGTTCTCATACCCAGCTCACAATCATCATAGAAACCTCACAGTGGTCATAGAGATTTCAAAGTTCCCATGGAGAGGTCACTGTTGTCATAGAAAACTCATAGTGATATCATAGAGAATTTAAAGTGGTCATAGAGAGCTCACATTCTTCATAGAGGGCTCATAGTAGTGACAGAGAGCTAAGAGTAGTTATAGAGAGCTGAAAGTGGTCATAGAAAAGTCACAGTGATCATAGAGTGCTCACGGTGGTCATAGTGAGTTCATAGTGGTAATAGCTCATACTGGTCATAGAGAAATCACAGCAATCATAGTTCATAGTGTTAATAGAGACCTCATAGTGGTCAGAGAGCTTATAGTGGTCACAGAGAGCTCACAGTCGTCTCATTGAGCTCATAGTGGTCATAGAGAGCTCACTGTGGTCATAGCTCATAGTGGTCATTGAGAGCTCAGAGAGCTCATAGCACACAGTGGTCACAGAGGATTCATAATCTTCATAGTGAGCACACAGTGCTCATAATCATACTGGTGAGAGGAGCTCATAGTGGTCATACATCACAGTGTATATAGAAAGATCACAGTGGTTATAGAAAGCTCAACATGGTCATAGCTCAGTGTGGTCAGAGAACTCAAACTGGTCATAGCTCAGAGTGGTAATAGACAACACATAGTGGTCATAGAGAGCTCTCAATGATTATAGCTCAGAGTTTTCATAGAGAGCTCACAGTGGTCACAGTTCACAGTGGTCAAAGGGAAGTCACAGAGGTCATAGAGAGCTCACAGTGGTCATAGCTCACAATGGTCATCTAGAGCTCATATTGATCATAGCTGAAGTTCGTCAGGGAGAGCTCACAGTTATCATATAGAGCTTACAGTTGCTATAGAGAGCTCACAGTGATCAGAGAGAATTCATAATCATCATAGAGAGTTCACAATAGTCATAACAGTGCTCATGCAGTGCTCACAGTGGTTATAACTATAGTGTCATAGACATCTCACAATAGTCACAGTTCATAGTGCTCATAGAGAGCTCACAGTGGTCATAGAGAGCTCACAGTGGTCATAGAGAGCTCAAAGTGGTGATATCTCACAGTGTTCATAGAGAGCTAATAGTGATCTTTGAGAGCTCATAGTGATCACAGAGAGCTCACACTGGTCATAGAGAGCATTCAGTGGTCATACAGAGCTCATAGTGGTCATAGCATTCTGTGATAATAGAGAATCACAGTGGTCATAGCTAACATCTCAAATTGATAATAGTTCATAGTAGTCATAGCGAGCTCACAGTGTTGATAGGTCATATTGTTCATAGAGAATTCACAATGGTCACAGAATGCTGAAAGTGGTCATAGAAAACTGAAAGTGTCACAGAGTGTTCACAGTAGTTATAGAGAGTTCACAGTGGTCATAGATGATAGTGCTCATAGGGAGTTCACAGTAGTCAAAGAGAGCTTACAATGGTAATAGCTCATAGTAGAATTGAGAGCTCACAGTTGCCATAGAGAGATGAAAGTAGTAGCAGAGGGCTAATAGTAATCATAGAGAGCTCACCGTCGTCATAGAATATAATGCTCCTAGAGAGGCCAGAGTGATCATAGACAGCTCACAATGCTAATAGCTCATAGTGGTCATAAAGATCTCACAATTGTCATAGCTCATACTGGTGAGAGAAACTCATAGTGTTCATAGAACATAGTGATTAGAGAGAACCCACATTTGGTCATAGAAAGTTCAGACTGACTAAAACTCATAGCTGTTATGAAGAGCTCTCAGTACTCACAAATCATAGTGGTCATAGAGAGCTCAAAGTGGTCACATGTCATAGTGTTCATAGAGAGTTCATAGTGCTCATAGAAAGATCTCAGGTGTCATAGGGAGCTCAAAGTGATCATAGAGAGATAATAGTGGTCACAAATAGCTCACATTCATCATAGCTAACAGGGGTCATACAGAGCCCATAATTGTCATAGAGAATTTACAGTGGTCATAGCTCATGTGGTCATAGAGAACTAACAGTTGTCATAACTCATAATGGCCATGGAGAGCTCACAGTGGTGATAGAGAACCCATAGTGATCATAGAATGCTCACCATGGTCAAAGTGAGCTCACAGAGGTCATAGAATATTCACAGTGATCATAGCTCACAGTGGTCTAAGAGAGCTCACAGCAGTCATACCTCATAATTGTCATAGAGAGCTCACAGTGGTCATAGCTCATAGTGGTCATAGAGAGCTCACTGTAATCATAGATAGTGCACAGTTCTCATTGAGAGCTGACAGTGGTCACAGAGAGCTCACAGTGGTCAAAGTGAACTCAAAGTGATCTTAGAGAGCTCAAAGTGGTCCTGGTGAAGTCACAGTGGTCACCAAGAGCTCCTAATGGTCATAGAGAGCTCAGAGTGTTCATAGAGAGCTCATACTCTTCATAGAGAGCTCACAAATTCAAGGAGAGCTCACAGTTACCCCAGGTCATAGTCATAGAGTACTCAAAGTTTTGATAGGTCATAATGCTCCTAGAGCGCTCACAGTGGTCATAGAGAGATCACAGGTGACATAGACAACTCATAGTGATGATAACTCACAGTGGTCTCAGATAACGGGGAGTGGTCATAGTGCATAATGATCATAGAGTATTCATAGTGGTCATAACTCACAGTGGTCATAGAGAGCTCATATTAATCATAGAGAGCTCACTGTAGTGCACTCACAGTTTTGATAGGTCAAAATGCTCCTAGAGTGCTCAAAGTGGTCATAGAGAGATCACAGGGTTTATAGACAATTCATAGTGGTGGTAGCTCACAGTGGTCCCAGATAGCTCACAGTTGTTATAGCTTACAGTGGTTATGGAGAGGTCATAATGATCATAGAATACTCATAGTGGTCATAGAGAGCTCATATTAATCATAGAGAGCTCACAGTGGTCATAGCTCAGAGTAGTTATAAAAAGTTCACAGTAGTCATAGTTCCTAGTGGTCTTAGAGAGCTCACAGTGGTCATAGGTCATAGTTCTTGAAGAGAGCTCAAAGTGTTTGCAGAGTGATTCCGGTGGTGATAGATAGCTCACATGCCCATAGAGAGCTCACAGTGGTCATATAGAGCTCAAAGTGTTCATAGGTCTTACAGCTCATAGAGAGCTACAGTGATCACAGAGAGCTCAAAATGATAAAGAGTTCAAGGTAATCATAGAGCCGTAACATTGGTCATAGCTAATAGTGGTCAGAAAGAGTTCACAGTGATTATAGAAATCTCACAGTGGTCTTAGCTCATAGCGGTGATAGAGAGTTCACAGTGGCCACAGATCATAGTGGTCCTAGAGAACTCAGAGTGGTCATGGAGATATCACATGAATAGTCATTGCTTACAGTGGTTATGGAGACTTCCTAATTTTCATGGTAAAATTACAGTGGTCATTGCTCATAATGGTATTAGAGAGCTCAAAATGATCATAGATCATAGTGGTCATAGGAAGCTCACAGTGGTCATAGAGAGCATACACTGGTCATAGAGATCTCACAATGGTAATAGAGAGCTCACAGTTGTCATAGTTTAGAGTTGTAATAGAGAGCTTATAGTTATCAGAGAACTTACAATGGTCATAGCTCATAGAGGTCATAGAGTGCTCACATTCATCATATCTCATAATTGTGTTAGTCTACAGTGGCTACACAGAGCTCACAGTGGCCATAGATCATAATTCTCCTAGAGACCTCAAGTTGTCATAAGACAGAGTAGTCATAGAGAGCACACAGTGGTCGTTGAAACCTCCCAGTTCTCATATCTCATAGTGGTCATAGAGAGCTCACAGTGGTTATAAAGTGCTCAAAGTGTTCATAGTGAAGTCACACTGGTCATAACTCATATTAGTAATAGAAAGCTCATAGTGTTTTTAGAGAGCTCACTTTGGTCATAGATCATAGTGGTCATACAGAACTATAATTATAGCTCACAGTCATAACAGAGAGCTCATAATGGAAATAGACTGCTTATTTTTGTCATACCTCATAGTGGTCAATAAAGTGCTCACAGTGGTCAAGGCTCATAGTGATCAGAGAGAGCTCAGAGTGGTCATAGAGTACTCAGAGTGGTCATACTGAGTTCACACTTGTCATGACTCATGCTGGTCATAGAGAGATCAGAGTTGTCATAGAGACCTCATTTTCACAAAGAGGTTATAATAGTCATAGATCATAGTGCTCATAGACAGCTCAAAGTGGTCATAGAGAGCTAATAATGGTCATAGAGAGCTCACAGTGATAATAGCATAAAGTATTCATAGAGAGCTCATAATGGACATAGCTCATAATGGTCATAGAGAACTAACAGTTGTCACACCTCATAGTGGTCATGGTTATAGATAGCTGAGAGTGGTCATAGAGTTCTCACCATGGTCAAAGTGAGCACATAGAGGTCATAGAGAATTCTCAGTAATCAGAGCTCACAGTGGTCAGAGAGCTCACAGTGGTCTTAGCTCAAAATTGTCATACAGACCTCACAATGGTCAGGCTCATCGTGGTCATGGAGCGTTCACTGTGGTCATAGAGATCTCACAGTGGTCATTGAGAGGTCACAGTGATCAAACTGAGCTCTGACAGGTTATAGAGAATTCACAGTGGTCATAGCTTATACTGGTCATAGAGAGCTCATAGTATTCATAGAGAGCTCACAGTGGTCATAGCTCATAGTGGTCATACAAGACTAACTGTGGTTATAGTTCACAGTAGTAACAGAGAGCTCATAATGGAAATATAGTGCCCACTGTTGTAATAGTTCATAGTGGTCATAAAGGGCTCACATTGGTCATAGATTATAGTATTGGCCACAGATTATAGTAGTCATAGAGAGCTCATTCTGCTCACAGAGAGCCCCCAGTGGTCACAGCTCATAGAGCTAACAGTTGTCATAGCTCATAGTGCTCATGGAGAGCTCACAGTGGTCATAGAGAGCTCACAGTTGTCTTAGAAAGCTCGAAGCCATCATAGAGATGTGAAAATGGTCATAGATTGCTCACAGTGTTCATACTGAGCTCACTCTTGTCATAACTCAAGCTGGTCATAGAGAACTCACAGTGATAATAGCACACAGTAGTCATGGAGAGCTCAATTGTCATAAGGAATTCACAATGGTCACAGCTCATAGTGGCCATAGAGCGCTATCAGTTGTCATACCCATATTGGTCATGCAGGGAGCTCACAGTGGTCATAGAGTTCTCACAATGGTCAAAGTGAGCTCATACAGGTCATACAAAACTCACAGTGGGCATAGCTCAGAGTAGTCAAAGAGAACTCATAATTGTCATAGAGAGCTCACATGTGGTCATAGCTAATAGTGTCATATAGAACTGGTGGTGGTCATAGAGAGCTAATAGTTGTCATAGAAAGCTCACAGTGGTCATAGAGAACTTGGCTTGGTCAAACTGAGCTCACACAAGTCATAGAGGGCTCATAATGGTCACAGCTCATAGTGGTCAAAGAGAGCACACAGTGGTGATAGCTCATAATTGTAATACAAAGCTTACAGTGGTCATAGAGAGTTCACAATGGTCCTGGAGATCTCACAGTGGTCAAAGTGAGCTCAAAGTTATTATAGAGATCTCAAAGTTATGATAGAGAGCTAATAGTGGTCGTAGAGAGCTCCCAGTGCTCATAGCTCAAAGTAGTCATAGAGAACTCATAATGGTCATAGAGAATTCACAATGGTCATAGAATAAAAGTAGTCATACAGAGCTAATAATGGTCATAGACTGCTCACGTTGGTCATCGGTCATAGTGCTCATAGAGAGCTCAAATCATCATGGTGAGATCACAGTTGTCATTGAGATCTTACACTGGTCATAGAGAGGTCACAGTGGTCATAGCTCATAGTGGTCAGGGAGCTCACTGTAGTCTTTGAGAGCTCACAGTTGTCTTAGAGAGCTCACAGTGGTCAAAGTGAGCTCACAGTGATCATAAAGATCTCAAGGGGGTCTTAGAGAGCCAATAGCACACAGAAAGAGCTCGCAGTGGTCATAACTCAGTGATCAGAGAGCTCACAGTGATCATAGAGAGCTCACAGTGATGAAAGTCAACTCACAGGGATTATAGATAGCTCAAAATTATCAGAGAGCTAATAGTGGTCATAGAGAGCTCACAGTTGTCATAGCACACAGTGGTCAGAGAGAACTCATAATAATCATAGAGACATCACAGAGGTCAAAACTCATAGAGATCATACAGAGCTCACAACGGTCATAGGTCTTAGTGGTCATAAAGAGCTCACAGTGTTCATAGAAAGATCACAGTTGTCACAGAGTGCACAGTGGTCATAGACTGCTCACAATTTTCATAAAGAGCTTATAGTGGTCATACAAAGCTCATACTGTTCATAGCTCTATGTGGTAATGGAGAGCTCAGAGTAGTCATAGTTCATAGTGGTCATAGACAGCTCAAAGTGGTCATAGATAGCTCACAGAAATCATAGCCCATAATGGTCATAGAGAACTCAAAGTGGCCATAGACTGCTAACAGTGGTCTTAGAAAGTTCCAGTGGTCATACAGAGCCCATCGTGTTCATAGTGCTTTGAGGTAATAGGGATCTCACAATGGTCATAGGTCATCATTCTCTTACAGAGCTTACAGTTGTCATAGACAACTTCCCAGTCATCATAGAGAGCTCAAAATGGCATAGAGAGGCCAGAGTAGTCATAGAGAGCTCACAGAGGTAAAAGGATTCATATGTTTACAGAGCTTACAGTAGTGATACACATCTTAAAGTAATCATAGATAAGTGAAAGTGTTCATAGGGAGGTCATAGTAGTCATAGAGAGCTCACAGTGGTCATAGTGAGTTCACAGTAATAATATCTCATAGTGGTCATTGAGAGCTCACAGTGATCATCGTTCAGTGCTAATAGAGAGCTCATAGTGGTCAGAGAAATTACAATGGTCATAGAGAGTTCACAGTAGTGACACAGAACTCATAGTTATCATAGAGAGATCACTGTGGTCATATCTTACAATGGTCACAGAGATGAGAGTGCTCACAGAACACAGTGGTCACAGAGAATTCATAATCTTCATAGAGAGCACACAGTGATCATAACTCATACTTATGAGAGAGAGCTCATCATGGTCACAGATCATAGTGGTTATAGAGAGACTACAGTGATCATAGATTGCTCACAGTGGTCATTGCTCATAGTGATATAGAGAGCACACAATGGTCATAGAGAGCTTGCAGTGGTCATAGAGAACGTACAGAGGTCATAGGGAGCTAACAGTGGTCATACAGAGGTCATGGTGGTCATAGAGAGCTCACATTGATCATAGGTCACAGTGCTCATACAGACCTCCCAGTCGGCATAGAGACCTCTAGTGATCATAGACAGCTCAAAATGATCATAGGTCACAATTGTTGTAAAGAGCTCATAGTGGTCCTAGAGAGTCAGAGTGGTCATATAGAGCTTCTACTGCCCATAGAGAAATCACAGTGTTCAAAGAGACCTCATAGTGATATAATTATAGCGGTCATGGAGAGTTCACAGTGGTCATTGTTCATAGTGGTCATAGAGAGCTCACATTGTGCATAGAGACCTTGCAGATGTCATACAGGGCTCATAGATGTCATAGAGAGCTTACAGTGGTCAAATTGGGCTCAGAGTGGTCATGGAGAACGCATAATGGTCATAGAAACCTATCAGTGGTAATAGCTCTCAGTGGTCATAGAGAACTCATAATCATCATAAAAAGCTCACAGGGTCATAGCTCATAGTGGTCACAGCTCACAGTGGTCATAGCTCAGAGTGCTAATAGAAAGGTCACAATAGTCAGAGTTCACAGAGGTCACAGAGAGCTCATAATGGACATAGAGAGCTCACAGTGATTTTAGCTCAGAGTGCTAATTATGAGCTCACAGACATCAAAGAGACCTCACAGTAATCACAGAGAGTCAGAGTGGTCATATAGAGATTCTACTGCCCATAGAGAAATCACAGTGTTCAAAGAGACCTCATAGTGGTCATAGGTCACAGTGGTCAAAGGAACTCATAGTGGTCATAGAGGGCTCAGGGTGGTCATATAGAGCTCTTACTACTCATAGAGAACTCACAGTGTTCAAAGAGACCTCACAGTTCTTATAGTTCATAGCGGTCATAGAGAGCTCAGAGTAGTCACAGCATACAGTGGTCATAGAAAGTCCATATGGTCATAGAGACCTCACTGTAGTCGAAGATCATATCACCCACAGAGAGCTCACAATGGTCATAGCTCAAAGTAATCATGAAGAGCTCACAGTGGTCAAAGTTCATAGTGGTGCTAGACATCTCACTGTGATCATAAATCACAGGACTCATAAAGAGTTCACAGTAGTCATAGAAAGATCACAGTGGCAATAGAGAACACAAAGTGGTAATAGCTGACAGTGGTCATAGAGAGCTTACAGTGTTCATAAAGAGCTTATAGTGTTTATAACTCTATGTTGAAATAAAGAGCTTACAGCATTCATAGTTCATAGTGGTCATAGAAGGCTTAAAATGTTCATAGATAGCTCACAGTAGTCATAGCCCATAGTGGTCATAGAGAGCTCAAAGTGGTCATAGAAAGCTTACAGTGTTCATAGATAATTCACAGTGGTCATAGCTCATGGTGGTTATAGAGAGCTCACAGTTGTCATAGGTTGTATTGCTCAAAGAGACCTACAGTGGTCATAGAGAGTTAAAATAGGTCATAGAGAGATCACGGTGGTCATTGAGAACTCATGATAATCATATTAAGCTCACAGTGTTCACATCTCAAAGTAGACATAGAGAGCTCATAGTGGTCAAAGAGAGCTCACAGTGGTGATAGAAAGGTCACAGAGGTCACAGAGAGCTCAGAGTGGCCACATAGACATCATAGTGGTCATAGAGAGCTCAGAATGGTGATAAAGAAAACATAGTAGGCATAGAAAATTCACAGGGGTCATAAGTCACAGTGCTCATGGAGAGCTCACAGTGGGCAAAGAAAGATCAGTGGTGTTAGATCATAGTGGTCATAGAGATCTTTCAGATGCCATACAGTGCTGACAGTGGTCATGGAAAATTCACAGTGGTCACAAAGGGACCACAGTGGTCATAGGTCATAGTGGTATTAGCTTATAATGGACATAGAGACCTTACAGTAGTCAGAGCTCACAGGGGCCATAAAGAAGTCACAGTTGTCATGGCTTTTAGTGGTCAAAGGGAGCACACAGTAGTCATATCTCACACTGGTCATGGAGAGCTCACTCTGTCAGAGCTCTTAGTGTTTATAGAGAGCTCACAGAAATCATAACTCAGAGAAGTCATAGAGAGCTTAGAGTGTTCATAGGGAGCTCACAGTGGTCATAGAGAGATCACTGTTGTTATAGTTTATTTATCATACAGATCTCATAAGAGAGCTCACAGTGGACATGTACAGCTTGGTCATATAGTGCTCAAAGTGGTCATAAAGTGAACACAGTGGTCATAGAGATTTCACTGCTGTCATACAGAGCTCACAGTGGTCATAGCTTATATTTGTCGTAAAGAGCTCATAATGGTCATAGAGAGCTCATAATGGTCATAGAGAGCTCACAGGGGTCACAGCTCATTCTGGTCATAGAGAGCTCACAGTGCTTATACCTCATAATGGACATAGCTCACAGTTCTCATAGAGAGGTCACAGTGGTCAGAAAGAACTCACAGTGGTCATAGAGACACATAGAGACATAGAGGTATCACAATTGTCAAAGAGAGCTCATAGTTGTCATAACTCACACAGGTCATAGAGAACCCATAGTGTTCATAACTCATAGTGATAGTAGAGAGCTCATAGTGGCCATAGAGAATTCTCTTTCGTCATAACTAATAGAGGTCATAGAGAGCTCACAGTGGTCATAGTTCATTGCGGCCATAGTGAGGCCACAGTGGTCATAGTCATAGTGGTCATAGAGAGCTCACAGTGGTCACATGGAGCTCACAGCAGTCATAGAGAGCTAACAGTTTTCATAGATCATAGTCATGACCACTGTGAGCTCCCTATGAACACTCTAAGCTCTCTATAACTTCTCTGAGTTATAATTACTGTGAGCTCTCTATAAACACTATGAGCTGTGATAGAGTGAGCTCTCCATGACCAGTGTGAGATATGACTACTGTGTGCTCCCTTTGACCACTATAAGCCATGACAACTGTGACTTCTTTATGACCCCTGTGAGCTCTGACAACTGTAAGGTCTCTATGTCCATTATAAGCTAATACCACTATGATCTATGACCACTGTGGTCCCTTTGTGACCACTGTGAATTCTCTATGACCACTGTCAGCACTGTATGGCATAATGTTCATAGCTCATACTTGTCATTCATAGCTCATAGTGGTCATAGAGAGCTAACAGTGGTAATAGCGTAGAGTTGTCACACGAGCTAATAATGTTCATAGAGATCTCATAATGGTCATAGAGTGCTCATAGTGGTCGTAGAGAGCTCACAGAGGTCATAGATCAAAGTGGTCATAGAGAGCTCATAATGGGCAATGAGAGCTAACAGTGGTCATACCTCATAATGGTCATAGAGATCACACAGAATTCTTATCTCACAGTGGTGATAGAGAGCTCATAATGGACAATGGAAGCTAACAGTGGTTACACCTCAGAGTGGTCCTAGAGAACGCACAGTGGGTCATAGCTCATAATGGTCACAGAGAGCTCATAGTGGTTATAGATCACAGATGTCAAAGGGAAATCATAGCCATCATAGAGAGCTCAAATTGGTCATAGCTCATAGTGGTGATAGAGCTCACGGTGGTCATAGGTCATAGTGCTCATAGAGAGCTCACAGTTGCCATATAGAGCTCAAAGTAGTCATAGGTCTTACAGCTCATAGAGAGCTACAGTGATCACAGAGAGCTCAAAATGATAAAGAGTTCAAAGTAATCATAGAGACGTACATTGGTCATAGCTAATAGTGGTCAGAAAGAGTTCACAGTGATTATAGAGATCTCACAGTGGTCATAGCTCATAGTGGTGATAGAGAGTTCACAGTGGCCACAGATCATAGTGGTCCTAGAGAACTCAGAGTGGTCATGGAGATATCACATGAATGGCCATTGTTCACAGTGGTCATGGAGACTTCCTAATTTTCATGGAGAAATTACAGTAGTCATTGCTCTTAATGGTATTAGAGAGCTCATAGATCATAGTGCTCCTAGAGAGCTCATAATGGTCATAGCTCATAGTGGTCATCAACAGCTCACAGTGTTCATTGCTCATAGTGGTTATACAGAGCTCACAGAGGTCATAAGTCGTTTTGCTCCTAGGGAGCAATAGTTTTCATAAAGAGCACACAGTGGTCACAGAAAGCTCAAAGTGATCATAGAGAGGGAACAGTGGTCATAGTTCAAAGTGGAAATAGAGAGATCACAGTGATCATAGTTCACTAGTCAGAGAGATCACATAATGAATGTAAATAGTTCACAATGATCATATCTCAAAGTGGTCATAAAGTGCTCACAATGGTTATAAAGTGCTCACAGTTGTCATAGCCGATAGTGGTCAAAGAGAGCTCATGGCAGTCATAGAGCACTCACAGTGTTTACAGCCCCTAATGGGCATAGAGAGTTCAGTGGTCATAGTTCATATCGTTCACAGAGAGCTTACAGTGGAGTGGTCATACCTCATAGTGTTCACACAGAAGTCAAACTGGTCACAGAGAGGTACAGTGATCATAGACAGCTCACAATTCTCATAGAGAGCTCACAGTTGTCTTAGTTCATAGAAGTCATAGAGAGCTCATAGGTGTCATAGCTCATAATAGTCAGAGAGAGCTCAGAGAGAGCATAGGGATCTCTCAGTAGTCATAGCTTATAGTGGTTTTAGAGATTTCACACTTGAATTATCTCAAAGTCGTCCAAGAGAGCTAACAGACCTCACAGCTCAGAGTGGTGACAGAGAGCTCACATTGGTCACTGAGAAGTCACAGTGGTCATGCTCAAAGTGGTGATAGAGAACTCACAATGGTCATAGCTAACAGTGGTCATAGCTAATAGTGTTCATAGCTCATAGTGGTGATAGAGAGCTCACAGTGGACATAAATCACAATTGTCATAGAGAGCTCACAGTGTCGATAGCTCATAGTGGGCATAGGGAACTCACAGTGGTCATCATTCATAATGTTCATAGAGAATTCACAAAGGTCATAGCTCATAGTTGTCATACAAAGCTCCCAAGAGCCATAGTTCATATAGCTCATAGATAGCTACAGTGGTAACAGAGAGCTGATAGTGGTCATAAAGTGCTTACAGTGGTCATAGAGGAGTCACAGTGGTCATACCTCATAGTGGTCATAGAGAGGTAATAGTGATCACAGACAGCTGACAGTGGTAATAGATCCTAGTGGTCATAGAGTCCACAGAGTAGTCATAACTCACAGTAGAGATTTCACAGTGGTTATAGCTCATGGTGGTCTTAAGTGCTCACAGTTGTCACAGCTCAGATTGATCAAACAGACCTCATGGTGTTCATAGAGAGCTCTCAGTGGCCATAAGTCATGGTCATAGCTCTTAGTGGTCCTTTTTATAGCCCACAGAAGTCATAGAGAGCTCAAGTGGCCATAGAGAGCTCAGAGTGGTCATAGATTATAGTCTTCATAGAGAGCTCACAATGCTCATGGGTCATAGTAATAATAGAGAGCCCACAGTGATCATAGATCACAGTGGTCATAGAGAGTTCATCATGGTCATAGAGAACGCACAATGGTTATAATTCATAGTGGTCATAGTAAGCTCACAGTGGTCTTTTCTAATAGTGATCATAGAGAGATCACAATGGTTATAGATCATAGTGGTTGTAGAGAACTCAGAGTGGTCATACAGAGTCACAGTGTTCATAGAAAACACACAGTGCTCAAAGCCCACTGTGTTCACTGATTGCTCATAATCCCCATAGCTCATAGTGTTCATAGAGATATCACAGTTGTCATAGACGATAGTGCTCATAGAGAGCTCACAGTGGTCATATCTCACAGGGTTCATAGACAGCTCATAGTACTCATAGCTCATAGTGGATATAGAGAGCTGACAGTGGTCATAAACTGCTCGAAGTGGTCATGGAGAAATCACAACAGTTATAGATATTTCACATTGACCACAGGAGAGATCACAGTGGTCATAGCTCATAATGGTCATAGAGACCTCACAGTGGGTTATAGAGAGCTCACAGTGCTCATAACTCTTAGTAGCCATAGAGAGCTCATAGAGGTCATAGATCACAGATGTCAAAGGGAATTCATAGTCATCACAGAGATCTCACAGTGGTCATAGCTCATAGTAGTGATGGAGAGCCTATGGTGGTCATAGATCATAGTGTTCATAGAAAGCTCACAGTTGTCATAGAGAGCTCACAATGGTCATAGATCTTATAGCTCATAGAGAGCTACAGTGATCATAGAGAGTTCAAAATAATCATAGAGACATCATGTTGGTCATAGCTAATAGTGGTCAGAAAGAGTTCACAGTGGTCATAGAGATCTCACAGTGGTCATAGTGATGATAGCGAGCTCACAGTGGCCACAGATCATAGTGGTCATAGAGAGATTATAGTGGTCATAGAGATCTTACATGATCATAGGGAGTTCCCAACAGGACATTGCTCATACTGGTCATAGAGACTTCTTATCTTCATGGAGAAATTACATAGTTATAGCTCATAATGGTATTAGAGAGCTCAAAGTGGTCATCGAGAGCTCAGAGAGGTCATACTTCAGAATGGTCATAGAAATTTTAAAGTTGTCATAGCTCTTAGTGGACATAGAGATTTCACAGTGGTCATAGATCATAATGGTCATTTAGAGCTCATAGTGGTTACGTATAGAGAGCTCACAGTGGTCACAGCCCATAGTGGTCCTAGAGAGTTCACAGTCGTCCTAGCTCCCAGTGGTCCTAGAGAGCTCATAATGCAATATAATAACACACTGTGGGCTTAGCTCATAGTAGTCATAGAGAACACACAAAGGTCATAACTCTTAGTGGCCAGAAAGAATTCACAGTAATCATTGCTCATAGTGTTCATAGAGAGAGCTCTGTGGTCAAAATCTGTAGTGGTCATAGAGACCTCACAGTGGTGATTGTTCAAAGTGGTCATAGAGCACTCATAGTGGTGATAGCCTGTAGTTTTCATAGAGATGTCAAAGACATAGAGACAGAGAGTTCATATTGGTCATTAAGAGCTTGCAGTAACCATAGCTAAAAGTGGTAATAGAGAGCTGAGAGTGGTCATTGATCACAGTGATTATAGAGAGCTCACAGTGGTCATAGCTCATTGTCATCATAGAGAGCTTACTGTGGTCACTGAGAACTCACACTGGTGAAGGAAAACTCACAGTGGTCAGAGAAAGCTTAAAGTGGTCATAGAAATGTCATAGTGATCATAGAGATCTCACTTTTGTCATAGAGAGCTCATACTTGTCATACCTCACAGAGGTCATAAATGACTCATAGCGCTCATAGTTCATAGTGGTAATAGAAAACTCATAGTGGCCTTACAGAGCTCACAGTGGTCATGGAAAGCTCACAGTTTTCACAGCTCATAGTAGTTATAGAGAGGACACATTGGCCATAGTTCCTAGTGGTCACAGAAAGCTTACAGTGGTCACAGATTGTGGGGACCTCAGTCTAGGTGACCTCAATAATCTGGCAAAGTTAGACAAAGATGTTTTGATGGAGGAAGTCTGGAGAGCAGCTCAGGATGTTTTGACCAACTCAGAGGAAATCAGAAGGAGGCGGGTCAGGACGTTTTAAAGAAATTTCACTACATACAGCCTGTGTGCTGGCTTGACCTTTAAATTGATTGGTTGCCCATTTCCCCACCTTGGAATTCCCCTACCTATATAAGATGACTGTGGACTTGCAATAAATAAATTCCTGCTTGATTAGACTCCCTATCGCGTCTGATTGTCCTTGGGAAGCGAGGGCTGGGAGCGGCAGGACAGCGGACTCACCTTTCCCTGATCTCCCTTGTGGAGGACCCGCCTGACCGGCCTGCAGGACAGAGCTGCGATCCTCGGGGATCCCCGCATCTAGCGCCCAATGTGGGGCCCGAAGAGCTCAAAGTGTTGAAGAATTCAATTGGGGCCAAGCAGTCTTCTAGGCCAATGAGACCCTAACAGATGGGTAATGCAACTACTAAGTCTGAAGACCCAGTGCTCAAGACGCTGAGATACATGCTTAAAAATAGGGGCTTGGAAATCTCTGATTCCAAGCTTTAAATTTTGGGAGGTGGTTTCGCTGATCATGCTGTGGAGAGAGAGGGAGGGGCCTATCGGGCAGAACAATGCCCCTACACCTTCACAAAAACCTCCCAAATCTGCGAGTGGGCATGGCCCCTGCCAGGCTAGGGTGGGGAACTTGGGGGTCTGAGGAAGATTACAAATTCTTCAGTCCCTGTTTAGGAAGGCTCTATGCAGGCAATTAGAAATTGCCTCTGTTTGTGTTTGTCTATGTTAACTTTGTGATGTCTTTTGTGTAGATTCAGACTGATGAAACAATGGGACAGACTGTTTCTAGTCTCTTATACCTGCTGCTAAGAACTTGTAAAAAGACTTTAGGGAAAGAATCAAAATCTAAATGTTGAGATAAACAAAGAGAAATTTACCACCCTCTGTTCTGATGAATGACCCACTTTCTAGGCCAACTGATGTGTGTTTTAAACTGTCTCCTCATTGATTTAAGGAAGCTTCTGCCCCCTACACTGGCAAGACCTTAAAAACTGTCTGTTCTTTGTAGTTTTCCTGTGATGAAAAAGGGTTACTTTAAAAAGTTCTGACTTGCTTGGTTATCTGGATTTCCTATAAAATGTGTTTTATGTTTCAAAATAACAGCTGTGGCCACTTCAGATTTTATTGCACACTAATAATCACATTTTGGTTTTTGACTCTGTTCATTATTTGGCATGCCTAATTTAAATGTACATGCACACTTAAAAATGAATCACCTTGATAACATTAAAAGAACTGAGTATGTACTGACTAAAATATTTTGTTTTATCTTGATTTTTTTGAAGCTTCACAAAAAGTGGTATTGCTTTTACCTGGAATCTAATAACATCACTTTTGTAATTCTTTAAAAATTTCTTTTCCCATGTGTAATACTAACATATCTAACAGCCAGAAAGAAAGACTGATTTCTGAGAAATTCATTGAAATTTCTTCATTCTCCTAGTATTTATGAGCTCCCTTCCTAGGGGACCAGTCTGATTTCTAATTCCAGGTACACTCCGTGTTCTGCTACAATCATACAAACTTAATTCGGATATAATGATTATTGAGATAAGGTCTACTGCCTCTTTTAAAGGACGTTTCTTATAGGATAACTAATGAGAAAACAGCAGGAAACCATCAAGTAAGAAAAAAAATGTATATGGTACTTGGATGTGCAAGAAGATTTATGGGACAAAAAATCTTACTTAAAAATTAAAATATGTATAGGAGGTTTATAAGTTGCTTACTTAAAAGAATGTTAAAGTATGCTATAAAGGTTTGTGGAGTGTTAAGTTAATAAAAAGATTAAAAATTAGAGATGATGGTTAAAAGAAAATGTCGTGTTATGCTTCTTCCATGCTATAGAAAAAAAGACATTGAGTCTTAAAAATTAGAAATTAAAAATTAAGCTTGCCCTCATCCTAAAAGACTGCCTAAAGTTAAATTCAATGCTTGACAGAGAAAAAATACAATGATAAACTTAAGGAGTTAAACCTGGAAAAAACAAAACTCCAGGTGTTAGGCAGACTAGCTCTGATAAAAAATCAAAGCAACGTTGACTTTTCATTTAGATCCAAGAAATGACCCTACCCTAAAGACAAGATAATGCTTACAGATCTATAGAACTTTCCATATGAGAAAATAATGTCCTCCACGTGTATCATCTTAAAAAGACTTGTGTCACTTTGCTTTTCAAAATCCAAAAAGGAATAATTCAGATGGTTCTGTCCAGACAGTTCACATTGTGTTGAACAGGTTTTAAATGTAATCGTAGGGATTCACAGCTGCTAGAGAAAAAAGGTCTTCAGTATGCAGCTTAGCTCTTAGTTTTTACATCAGAAGTGACTATTCCAAGCAAGGTAACAGGTTTTCTTTACTAACTCTTGCCTATACCCACAATAAGATTGCTGAGCTTAGTTGATTTATCCCATTTACTTTCTTTCTTTTTTTTTAAATTTATTATTATTATTATTATTATTTATTCAACTGTGTGCATATGCATGTGTATGTGCATGCACATATATGTCTGTGTGTGTGTGTGTGTGTCTGTATATGTGTAGAACCACGGACGAACTCGCGAACCACCATGGACGCCTCCACTTCCTTCTGCCCCAGGTTTCACAGGCTCTGCTCTATCAGGACCAGAAGTGCAGGCTGCCCCCACTTCCACCTGGTGTCTATATGTGGGATCTGGGATCCGAACTCAGGACCTTCCGCCTGCAAGCCGGAGGCTTAACCCCTGAGCCACCTCTCCAGCTCCCATTTACTTTCTAAATTAATAATTTAAAAAGTTTAACCTGTGTTTCGTCTTTTTTAGAGGTACCTTAAAGTAATAAAACCATCTGTCAAAGTCTTTTAGACCATCCCAGCACTTCATAGATGAGGACATCAGACTGCTTTCACTCCCATGGTCCCAATTCAACAAGAAGTAGCCAAGAGCAGTCATCACCCCACATCCCTTGAACAGTCTGAGTTCTCAAAATTTATGGGGAAATAAGACAGGATTGAAACAGCCATGCTGGGATGGGTCTCAAGGTTTTTAAAGGTCTTTACAACTCAAAAAAGACACCTCCCACTGCTGAATACCCTAATAGGTGCCCCATTTCGGGGGATGCCCTGGATTCCTGCCATTCCCTCTGATTTATATGTAATGATAATAGATATTAAAGATTATTTTTTCTTCATACCGTTACAGCCACAGGACTATGAGAAATTTGGCTTTTCTGTACCTTCTACTAACTATCAGGTGCCTAATAGTATATATGAATGGACAGTCTTACTTCAAGGCATGGTGAACAGTCCAACATTTTGTCAAAACTATGTAAAATCCCTACTAAAACCTGCAATACAGGTGCCCCAGGTCACACTCTATGTTTATATAGATGATATCATCCTGGGGGCACCCAATCCTTTATTGTTTGGATAACTTTATAGGGTTACTAAAGAATGTCTTCAAAGGGGAGGACTTCATATATTGGTTGATAAGCCCAAACTGTACCACCCTTTAAAATATTAGGTGCCCAACTCCACTTAGAAGGGGTGAATCCTCTAAAGCCTCAGCTGTCCATTACCACCCCGTTTTAATGGAACTCCAAAAATTACTAAGAGAAATAAATTGGCTGAGAGCTTGGATACCAATATTCATTAAAATGTTAAAACCCTTATTCCAGCTACTAAAGGGGAACAACCCTCTGACCTAATTACTTTAACCCCACAACATCTTGAGATATTCCACACAATTCAAAAAGCACTAGATCAAGCTCAATTAGCTCGCTATTTGCCTGATAAACCCTTAGAATTATGGGTTCTCCCCAGTAAGGCATTGATGACTTTTGCCCTTGTACAGGACGGACTGCCTCTTCAATGGGTCTACACATCCCTGGGTAATACGCCTAGGGTATACACACTTACAGATCAACATGGGGACGACATAGGTCTGCCATGATAATTTTCTCTGGGGACAACAAGGAGCCAATAAGGTATGTTCATACCTGTAAAGGCTCAGCCCAATTCAAAGATGTCACTGGCTGACCTGATAGAAAAGGAAAGGGACTTCTTAGGCCTCAGACATTATGGTATTGATCCTCACAAATTGGTCACACCTTATCAACTCAGAGATCTAGAATTGTTAAACAGAAACAACAACCAAACAGCCCTAGCTCTAGAAGGTTTTCTTGGGGAACTATATTGTCATTATGGGCCCTACAAATGGGTGACTTTTTTTTGGGCCCTTCAATGGAAGACACCTAAATTATTTACTAGGGAACCATTATCAGGAGCACTTAATGTGTTTACCGATGGGGGACGACATGAGTCTGCCATGATAATTTTCTCTGGGGACAACAAGGAGCCAATAACGTATGTTCATACCTGTAAAGGCTCAGCCCAATTCAAAGATGTCACACATTATGCTCCATTCGAAAAGCTTAAATACATCTTGGTGTCCATTGACACATTTTCCCAAGCCTGCTGGGCTACAGCCCACACGGGAGAAAGGACTAAACATGCTCAATCCCACTTTCTTCAATGCTTTGCCATACTAGGATTGCCACAAAAGATAAAAACTGATAATGAGCCATGATTTATAAGCAAAACCCTACAGAATGTCTTCATATTATGGGAGATTCAGCACACTACAGGGATTCCTTACAACCCATGGGGCCAAGCTATTATAGAAAATAATCATCAAAACATTAAGGTCCAATTGCAAAAACAAAAGGAGAGAATAAACCCCCACCAACAATTAAATATGGCCTTGTTCACTATTAACATTCTCAGTTTTCAAAAAAATCAAATAGAGTCCCGCTTCCAAAAACACTGGGGGGTGACAAGAACAGAGACCTAAAATACAGGTAAGATGGAAAGACCCCATCAATGGACATTGGAGGGGCCGAGACCTGTTATTAACAATGGGTTGAGGCTTCAGTGTGTCTATCATATAGGAGGCTCTAATCCCATATGGGTGCCTGCTAGAAATCTTAAATTCTATTGTCAGGGGGAAGATGACCCCGACCAACCAGAATCAGACACCACCAAAGACTAATAAAGACAAAAGAATTGTGGCTCAGCAGGCTCTTGACTAATGCTTGTAAAAGGTGGAAGAAGGGAAAAAAGAGAAACACAGACCTAACCAGATCCATGGGCAGCATCACCCTTGAGATAGACTTTATCTCCCCACAGGCCATGGTGAACACAGGATGGACCATCGCATTGATGCTCATCGGAGGAGCCATCATTGTGTGGTTACCTAGGATCCTGTTCCTAACTACTTCTGACCTAATCCATCAGCTTGGAGGGATCAACTCAACCCTTTCAGAGACTGAAATCATCTTGGCAGTGTTTCTCACCTGGACATACTTGATGCTATTCTCATGGATCATCAGAGAAGGCTTAAAGGCTATGGACTTCTGATGCTTTTGCTACTGCTACGGATAGAACTTGAGAGGTTGGGATTGCTTTTGAGCTATGTAATTAATTCCAGTATGCTGCAACCGATGGGTTGGAACATATTCCCCCAGCCCATGCCCTGTATTGTTTGGCTTGCTTTGCTATAAGATTATATACACCATAATCATACTACACAACAAAAGATGATTATGCTTGCACAGACACCCACTGGAGGCCCTCAGGACCTTTGGATACAATTGGACTCCAAAGAGGTTGCTCGGGTTCCTTGATAGAGACGACTACTCTAAGGGTGTAGCCACCTTCAGGAGGTGCTCACCTTCATGAGGTGCTCCATTAAGGTTCGCTCGAGAAACAGCCCTTTGAGCTCACCTCATTACAAAACAAAAAAGGGGGATATGTGGGGACCTCAGTCTAGGTGACCTCAATCATCTGGAAAGTTAGACAAAGATGTTTTGATGGAGGAAGTCTGGAGGTCAGCTCAGGATGTTTTGATCAACTCAGGGGAAGTCAGGATGGGGTGGCTCAGGATGTGTTGAATAGCTCAGGATGGAGGAAGTCAGGAGGGAGTAGCTCAGGATGTTTTAAAGAACTTTCGTTACATATAGCCTGCGTGCTGGCTTGACTTTTAAGATGATTGGTTGCCCATTTCCCCACCTTGGAATTTCCCTACCTATATAAGATGGCTGTGGACTTGCAATAAATGAGTTCCTGCTTGACTAGACTCCCTTTCACATCTGATTGTCCTCAGGAAGCGAGGGCTGGGAGCGGCAGGACAGCACACTCACCTTTCCCAGATCCCCCTTGTGGAGGACCCACCGGACCGGCCTGCAGAATGGAGCTGCGATCCTGGAGGACCCCCACAACAGATACCTCACAGTTGTCATAGCTCGCAGTGGTCATAGAGATCTCATGGTCGTCATAGTTCACATGGTCAGAGAGACTCATCATCATAGTCATAACTCATAGTTATCATAGAGGGCTCATAATAGTCATAGAAAGCACAGAGTTCTCATAGCTCACAGTAGTCAAAGAGAGTTACCAGTAGTCATTGCTCACAGTCATCACAGAGAGTTCATAATGCACAATGAGAATTGATAGAGCTCATCCCTCACAGTCATAATAGAGAGCTGATAGTGGTCATAGCTCACAGTGGTCCTGTAGAGCTCACATTGGTCATAAAGCATGCAAAATGGTCATACAGAGGTCACATGGGTCGTAGTTCCTAGTGGTCATAGAGCTCCTAGTGGTCATAGAGAGCTTACAATGGTCGTAGGGATCTAACAGTAATCATAGAGAGCTCAAACTGATCATATAGAGTTAACAGTGGTCATACCTCAAAGTGGTCATAAAGAGCTCACAGAGGTCATAAAGATCTCACAGTGCTGATAGATCATAGTGGGCATAGAGAGCTCACAGTGGTAATAGTTCATATTTGTCATAGAGTGGTCACAATGGTCATAGCTCACAGTAGTAGTAGAGAGCTCACAGTGGTTATAGATATTATAGGTCACAGAGAGCTGCATTGATGAGTTAGAGTTCCAAAGTGGTCATAAAGAACTCAAAGTGTTCATAATGAAGTCACAGTTGTCATAGCCCTTATGGTCACAATGAGCTCACCATGTCATAGAGAGGTCACAGTGATTATAGCTTTCATAGTGATCTTAAAGAGCTTACAGTGTTCATATCTTCTAGTGGGCACAAAGAGCTCATAGTTGCAATACAGAGCTCATAGTGGTCATAGAGAGCAAACAGTGGTCATAGCTCAAAGTGGTAATAGAGAGCTCACAGTGGTCATAGCACATAGTATTCCTAGTGGCAGTAGAGAGTTCACAGGATCAGAGATCATAGTGCACATAGAGAGCACATTCTGGTCATAACTCGTAGTGGTTATATACAGCTCACAGTGTTCGTATCTCATAGTGGTAATGCAGACCTCATAGTGATCATAAAGAGCTCACAGAAGTCATAGCTCAGTCTGTTCATAGAGAGTTCATATTGGTCATAGAGAAGTCACAGTGGTCATAGCTCAAAGTGGTCATATGATAGTGGCCATATGACAGTGGTCATAAACAACTCATAATCATCATAGTAGTCATTGCTTATAGTAGTGATAGAGGAATCACAGTTGTCATAGACAATATTGAATATTGAGAGATCATAGTGGTCATGATTCATAATGGTTATAGAATGCTCACTGTGGTCATAGCTCAAAGTACGCTAGACATCTGGTAGTAGTCACAGTAGACTCATAGTTGCCATGGAGAGCTCACAGTGGTCATAGCTCATAGTCGTCATAATCAGCTAATAATTGACATTGGGAGCTCAGAGTGGTCGTAGAACATAGTGTCATAAAGACCTCACAGTGATCATATCTCATAGTGGACATAGAGAGCTTATAATAGTCATAGAGAGCTCAGAGTGGTCATACAGTCTCAAAGATATCACAGTGGTCATGCAGAGCTCACAGTGGTCATAGAGAGCTCACAGTGGTTATAGCTTTGAGTGGTGATAGAGAGCTCACAGTGGTTGAATTTCATAATGGTAAGAGAGTGCTCACAGTGATCAGAGCACACAGTAGTCTTAGAGAGCTCACACTGCTTTAGCTCATAGTGGTCATAGAGATCTCATAGTGGTCATAGATCATAGTGCTCATAGAGAGCTTACAGTGGTCATAGAATGCAAACAGTCCTCATAGTGAGATCAAAGTGCTCATAGAGAATTCACAGAAACCTCACTGTGGTCATAGAGAGCTCACAGTGACCATACAGAGCTCATTGATATAAGAGAGTGCATAGTGGTCACAGAGAGCTCATAGTGGTGATTATTCATAGTGGTCATAGAGAGCTCACATTCATTATAGAGAGCTCATAGCAGTCATAGCTCATAGTAGACATAGAATACCTACAATATTCATAGCTGATAGTGGTCATAAAGAGCTCACAGTGGTCATAAAGAGCTCACAGTATTGATAGCTCATAGTGGGCATACAGAGTTCACAGTGGGCCTAGTTCATGGTGGTCATAGAGAGTTCACAGTGGTCATAGAGAGCTCACAGTATTGATAGCTCATAGTGGTCCTAAAGAACTCACAGTGGTTATAGCTAATAGTGGTCATAGAGAGCTCATAGTAGTCATAGAGAGCGCACATTCATTATAGAGAACTCATAGTTGTCATAGCTCATAATTGACATAGAGTACCTACAATGGTCATAGCTGATAGTGGTCCTAAAGAGCTCACAGTGGTCATAGAGAGCTCACAGTGGTTATAGTATTTAGTGGTGATAGAGAGCTCACAGTGGTCGTATTTCATAATGGTAAGAGAGTGCTCACAGTGATCAGAGTACACAGTAGTCTTAGAGAGCTCACACTGCTTTAGCTCATAGTGGTCATAGAGATCACATAGTGGTCATAGATCATAGTGCTCATAGAGAGCTTACAGTGGTCATAGAATGCAAACACTCCTCATGGTAAGATCAAAGTGCTCATAGAGAGGTCACAGTGGTCACAGAAACCTCACTGTGGTCATAGAGAGCTCACAATGATCATACAGAGCTTATTGATGAAGAGAGAGTGCACAGTTTTCACAGCTCACAGTTGTCACAGAGAGTTCATAATGGTGATTATTCATAGTGGTCATAGAGAGCTCACAGGTGTCATAGAGAGCTCACATTCGTTATAGAGAGCTCATAGCAGTCATAGCTCATAGTGGACATAGAGTATCTATAATATTCATAGCTGATAGTGGTCATAAAGAGCTCACAGTAGTCATAAAGAGCTCACAGTATTGATAGCTCATAGTGAGCATACAGAGTTCACAGTGGGCCTAGTTCATGGTGGTCATAAAGAGCTCACAGTGGTCATAGAGAGCTCAAAATATTGATAGCTCATAGTGGTCATAGAGAACTCACAGTGGTCATAGCTAATAGTAGTCATAGAGAGCTCATAGTAGTCATAGAGAGCGCACATTCATTATAGAGAACTCATAGTGGTCATAGCTCATAGTTGACATAGAGTACCTACAATGGTCATAGCTGATAGTGGTCATAAAGAGCTCACAGTGGTCATAGAGAGCTCACAGTAGTGATAGCTCATAGCGGGCATACAGAGTTCACAGTAGTCCTAGTTCATTGTGATCATAGAGAACTCATAGATGACAATGATCATAGAGAGATCACAATGGATATGTCATATAGCTCATAGAGAGCTACATAGGTTACAGAGAGCTCATAATTGTCATAAAGAGTTCAAAGTGTTCATAGAGAGGTAACAATGGTCTCAACTAATAGTGGTCATAAAGTGCTCACAATAGAGAGCTCACAATATTGATAGCTCATAGTGGTCATAGAGAATTCACATAGTGGTCATAGATCATAGTGCTCATAGAGAGCTTACAGTGGTCATAGAATGCAAACAGTCCTCATGGTAAGATCAAAGTGCTCATAGAGAGGTCACAGTGGTCTAAGAGAGTTCACCATGGTTATAGCTCACAATGGTCATTGAGAGTTCAGTGGTCATAGCTCAGTGATGATAGAGAGCTCACATTGTTCATAATTCTTAATGGTCAGAGAGAGCTAATAGTGGCCATAGAGAGATCATAGAGGTCATAGCTCACAGTGGTCATAGATAGCTCATAGTGCTCAAAGCTCATATTGGTTATAGAGAGCTCACAACGGTCATAGAGTTCACAGTGCTCATAGAGTACTCACAGTGGTCATCTTGAGCTCTACGTGGTCATTGAGTGCTCATAGTGGTCATAGGCTGCTCCCAGTGGTCACAGAGTACTCACAGTGGTTATAGAAAGCTGAAGGTGTTCATAAAGAGGACACAGTGATCATAGAGAGCTCACAGTGGTCATAGTTCATAGTGGTTATAGTGAGCACACAGTAGTCAGAGAATTCACCATTGTTACAGAGATCTAACAGTAACAGCACAGAAATTACGGTGGTTATAGTCATTCATTGTCATCACAGAGAGCTCAAAGTGCATATAGAGAGCTCACAGTTTTCACAGACAGCTGATAGTGATCACAACTCCTAGTAATAATAGAGAGCTGATAGTGGTCATATCTCACAGTGGTCATAGACAACTCATAGTGGTAATTGAAAGCTCACACAGTTCACAGAGAGCTCAGAGTGGTCATAGAGAGCTCACAGTGGTCTTAGGTCATAGTGCTCATAGAGAGCTCACAGTGGTCGTAGAACTATCAAAGTGATCATAGAGAGCTCACAGTGGACAAAGAGGGATTATAGTTGTTATAGAGAGCTCACAGTGATGATAGAATTCTCACAGAGGTAACAGAACTCAGAATGGTCAGAGACATCTCATAGTGATCATAGAGAGCTCACAGTGCTGTTAGGTCACACTGCTCATAGAGAGCTCAAAGTATTGATAGAGAGTTCACAGTGGTCAATGAGAGCTTATATTGGTCACAGAGATCTCAGAGTGTTAATAGAAACTTCATAGTGGTTATAGTGAGTTCACAATTGTCATAGATCATAGTGTTTATGGAGTGCTCACCATGGTGAAAGAGAACTCACAGTGGTCATAGGTCATAATTGTTATAAAGAGCTCACAGTGGACATAGCTTATAGTGGTCATAGAGAGCAAACAGTGTTCATAAGTCATAATGCTCATAGAGAGCTCAGAATGTTCATAAAGAGGTGACAGTCATCTTAGAGAGCTCAAAGTGGTCATAGAGAGGTCAAAAGGTCAAAGACAGCTCACAGTGACCATAGAGAGCTCACAGTGGTCATAGCTCCTAGTTATCATAGAAAGCTCACAGTAAGCATAGCTCACAGTGGTCATAGAATGTTTACAGTGGTCGTAGAGAGCTCATAATGGACCTAGAGAGTCACAGTCATCATAGAGAAATCACAGTCGTCATAGAGAACTCACAGTGGTCATGTAGAGCTGATAGTGGTCATACAGAACTCAGAGTTGTCATAGATCATAGTTTCATAGTAAGCTACAGTCGTCATAGAGAACTTATAGTGGACATAAAGAGCTCAAAGTAGTCACAGAGAGGTTACAGTGTTCATAGATCATAGTGAGCATAAAGAGCTCAAAGTGGTCATATAGAACTCACAATGGTGATAGAGAGCTCACAACGGTCATAGCTCACAGTGGTCATATAGAGCCCATAATTGACAATGAACCCCAACAGTGGTCATTGCTCACAGTTGTCATCGAGATATCACAGATGTCTCAGCTCATAACAGTGATAGGTACCTCACAGTGGTCATACCTCATAGTGATCATAGCAAACTCAGCATGTTCATAGATCATATTTTTCATAGAGAGCTACAGTGGTTAGAGAGAGATCAACAGTGGTTACTGAGAGCTCAAAGTGACCATAGAGAAATCACAGTGGTCATAGCTCATAGTGGTCATAGAGGTATCCCAGTGGTCATAGGTCATATTTTTAATAGAGAATTACAGTGGTTATAGACAGCTCATAGTGGCCATATGAACCTCACAGTGGTCCTAGATCATAGTGGTCTTATAGAGCGTACAGTGGTCAAAGTGAGCTCACAGTGATCATAACTCATAGTTATCATAAAGAAGTCACAGTTGTCATAGCTGATAGGGGTCCATAGAGAGGTCATAATACTCATAGAAATCTCATAGTGGTCATAGATATCTCATAGTTGTCATGTCCATAATGGTCATAGAATCGTCCTCGTGGTATTAGCTCACAGTGGTCATGGATAGCTCATAAAGGACGTATAAAGTTCACAGTGGTCAAAGATCATCGTTGTCATAGAGGTATCAAGATGGTCATAGGTTATAGTGGTCATAGAGAGCTCCCAGTAGTCGCAGACAGCTCACTCTGGTCTTAGCTTACATTGTTAATAGAGAGCTCAAAGTGGTCACAGGGAGGTCACAGTGGTCATAAACTGTGAACAGATGTAATAGAGAACTCTCAAATATCACTATATGCACTCTATGAACACTGTGAGGTCTCTATGACAATTGAGCTCTGTATGACAAGTGTGAGCTATGACCACAGTGAGCCCTTTATGACAATTATGAGCTAAGACTGCTATGAGCTCTCTAAGACCACTATAAGCTCTGACCACTATGAGCAATCTTTGTCCCTTATGACCTCCCAGTGACCACTATGAATTCTGACCACTTTGAGTTCTTCATGTCCATTATAAGCTATCACCACTCTGAGCTTTCCATGGCCATTGTGAGCTCTTATGAGCTCTGTGAGTTATGACCACTGTGAGCCCTCTATGACCACTTTTTTTTACTATGATCAATGTTAGCACACATTGTCCATTATGAGCATTCTATGACCACTGTAAGATATGACCACTGTGAGTTCTCTATGACAACTATGACCTATGACCATTGAGAGTTACTTCTCTTTGACCACTGTGACTTTTCTATGAGCACAATGACACTATGATCGCTCTATGACCTCGATAACCTATGTTGACTATGTGCCCTCTATGACAAATAAGAGTTTTCTATGTCCACCGTGAGCTCTTTATGACCATTATGAACTCTCTATGACTACTAAGAACTATGGTCAGTGTGCAGTCTCTATTTTCATTGTGAGCTCTCTGTGATCACTGTGCACTCACTATGACAAGTTTGAGTTCTCTATGTCAATTTTGAACTATGACTACTGTGAGCTCTCTGTGACCATTGTGAGCTGTGACCACTATGAACTCTCTAAGACAACTGTGAAATCTTTGATGACTGTGAACTTTCTGTCATCACTGTAAGCATTCTATAACCACTAAGAGCCATGAACACTTTGAGCTAACTGTGAACATTATCAACACTCTATGACCACTGTGAGCTACAAACACTGTGAGATCTTTATAAATACTATGAGCTATGTACACTGTGAGCTCTGTATCAACATTATGAGCTCTCTGTGACCACTATGAGTTATGACCTCTGTGAGCTCTCTCTGACCACTGTGAGCCAGGACCACTGTGAGCAATCTATGAAAAGTGTGAGCTATGACCATTCTGAGCTATGACAACTGTGAGGGCTCTATGACCATTGTGAGTTCTCTGTGACCACTGTGAGCAATGACAACAGTGATTTCATCACTATGACCACTGAGCTGTGTAACAACACTGAACTAAGACCACTGTGAGCTCTTTATGACCAGTATGAGATATGACCACTGTGATCTGTTTATGACAAATGGGAGGTATGACCACTGTGAGCTCTCTAGGATCACTATGTGCTCTCAATGACCAGAATAAGCAATGACCACTATGTGCTCTCCATGTCCACCATGAACACTCTATGACCTCTGTTAGCTGTGACCACTATGAGGCCTCTATGGCAACTGTGAGCTTTCTATGACCACTGAGAGCTCTCTATGACCACTGTGTGATCTCCATGAATGCTGTGAGTCCCTATGACTGCTGTGATCTCTCTATGATGCTGTGAGCTGTCTATGAACACTGTGAGCTCTCTAGGACCACTTTGAGCTCTGTATTACCAGTGTGAGCACTCTAAGACTTATGAGCTATGACTACTCTGAGCTCGCTGTGACAAATGTGAGCTGTGACTACTGTGAGCTCTCTATGACAACTATGCGTTCTCTATAACCACTGTGAGCTCTCTATAATGACTATGAGCAATGAACAGTTTCTATGTCCACTATGACCTATGACTACTATGAGCTCTGTATGACTACTATGCGCTCTCTATGAACAATATGAGCTAGAACAACTATGAGTGCTCTACGAGGTCTGTGAGCTATGATTAGGATGAGCAATATATGACCACTGTGAGCTACGACAATTATGAGCTCTCCATGACCATTGTGAGCTGTGACCACTATGAGTTCCCTATGACCATTGTGAGATATGACCAAAGTGAACTCTCTGTGATCAGTTTGAATTATGACTACTCTGAGCCCTCTATGAACATTATTAGCTATCTATAACCACAGTGAGCTATAACAACTGTGAGATCATTATGACCACTATGAGCTAGGACGACTGTTATCTATCTATGACTACTATGACCTCTCTATGACAATTATGAGCTATCACCACTGTGAGCTCTCTATGACTATTGTAAGCTATGACCATTAGGAGCTCTCTGTGAGCACTGTGAGCTCCCTATCACCACTATGAGTTCTCTATGACCACTCTGAGCTCTCTATGACCAGTATGAACTATGACCACTCTGAGCGATTGTGAGCTCTCTGTGACCACTATTAGCTATGAACACTGTGTGTTCTCTGTGACAACTGTGACCTCTGTTTGAACACTGTGAACTCTCTATGATCACTATGAGCTCTCTATGTCTTCTGTTAGCTATCACAATTATGAGCTTTGTATGAGAACTTGGAGCTCTCAGTGAAAACTGTGACCTCTCTGTGACCACTGTGATCTCTGTATGACCTCTGTGAATTCTGTTTTACTACCATGAACTCTCTGTCAATACTATGAACTTAGACTATGGTGAGCTCTGTATGACCACTATAAACTATTAGCATTTTGAGCTCTTTAGGAACACTATGATCTATGACCAGTGTGAGCTCTCTATGAATGCTATGAGCTCTCTATGACCACCATGAGTTCTCTATGACCACTGTGAGCTATGACTATAAACATTCTATGTCCACTGTGAGCTCTCTCTGACCATTGTGAGCTATGGCCACTGTGACCTCTTTATGACCACCTTGAGCTCCCGATGATAACTGTGGCCACTGTATGACCACAGTAATTATTTGGTGACTACTGTGAGCTCTCTATGACCACAGTGAACTCTCTATCATCTCTGTCATTTCTCTATGACCATGGTCAGCTCTCCATTACTCTGAGTTTTCTATGACCACAATGAGCTATGACCACTCTGAGTTCTGTATGACCAACATGAGTTTTGACCACTATGAGCTCTCTGTGACTATTCTGAGCTGTCTATGGCCATTGTGAGCTCTCTATGGCCAGAATGAGTATTCTATGAGCACTATGAGCTATGACCACTGTGATCTCTCTATGACCTCTGTGAGCTATATGACCAATTATGAGTTCTCAAAAGCCACTGTGAGATCTCTCTGACCACTGAGATCTTTCTGTGATCAATTTGAGCTCTCTATAACCATTGTGAGCTCTCTTTGACCACTATGAGTTCTTTGTGCATACCTTTAGCTATGACCACTGCAAGCTATGACAACTATGAGCTATCTATGATCACTGTAAGCTGTCCAAGAGCACTCTAAGATCCTTATGATGAGTGAGCTCTCTATGACCACTATGACTTCTCTATGATCTCTATGAGCTATGAGCACTGAGAGCTCTCTATGACCACTCTGATTTCTCCATAACAACTCTGATTTCTCCATGATCACTATGACCTTTTCATGAGCAATATGAGCTATGACCATTGTAAGCTCTCTATGATCACTATAAAGCTATGACCACTGTGTGCTCTCTTTAATCACTGTGAGCTCTCTGTGATCACCATGAGGTGTTATGAGCACTGTGAGCTCTCTATGTCCACTATAGCAATGATCTCACGAACTCTATATGTACACTATGAGCTTTCTATGGCCACTATGAGCTATGATCACTCTTTATGACCACCTTGAGCTCCCTATGTCAACTGGGAGCACTGTATGACCACAGTAAGCAATTGGCGATGACTGTGAGCTCTCTATGACCATAGTGAACGCTCTATCATCTCTGTCAGCTCTCTATGACCACTGTCAGCACTCCATAAAGATTCTGAGTTCTCTATGACCACGATTAACTGTGATCACTGTCAGATCTCCATGACAACTCTGAACTCTATGACGACTATGAACTAAGAACATTGTGATAGCTCTATGACCATTATGAGTTGTCTGTGACCACTGTGAGCAATCTATGAACACTGTGAGCTCTCTATGACCACAGTGAGTTCTCTGATCACTATCAGCTATAACCACAGTAAGATCAATATGTCCACTATGCACTCTCTGTGCCCACTATTAGCTATGATACTGTGGGATATGACAATTATGAGCTCTCTATGACCATTGTAAACTCTTTATGACCACTGTGAGATCCTTATGAAGAATATGATCTCTTGATGAGCAACATGAGCTATGAATATTGTGACCTCTTTCACCACTGTGAGCTTTCTATGACTACTATGAACTGTGACCACTATGATGTCTCTGTGACCACTATGAGCTATGACCACTTTGAGCTCTCTATGATCACTATGAACTCTCTGTGACTATTATGTGCTGTGGCTATGGTGAGGACTCTATGACAACTATGAGCTTTCTATGATTACTGTGTGATCTCTATGATGACTAAGAGCTCTCTATGATGACTGTGAGCTCTCTATAACCACAGAGAGGTATGACCATTATGCCATTTCTATGACATCTGTAAGCTCTGTATGACCACTGTGCTCTGTGTGACCCCTGTGAGCTCTCTATGACAACTGTCAGCTCTCTATGACGACTGTCAGCTCTCTATGACTACTGTCAGCTCTCTACGAGAACTCTGAGCTCTTTAGGAACATGATGAGCTATGACCATTTTGAGCTCACTATGAAAATTAATAGCTCTATATGACCACTGTGGGCTATGACCAATGTGTGTCCACTATGAGCTATGAGCACTCTGAGCTCTCTAGGACCATTGTGAGCTCTCTATGACCACAATGAGCTATGATCCCTGTGTGCTGTCTATGACCCCTGAGAGCTCTCTATCAGCATTGTTAGCTCCCTCTGAACACTATGAGTTAAGACCACTATGAGCTCTCATGTGTAGTATGAGTTGTGACCATTCTGAGTGTCTATGATGACTGTGAGCTCTCTATGCACACTGTGACCTCACTATGAAAACTGTGAACCCTCTGTGACCACTGTGAGCTCTCTGTGACTACTATGGGCTGACCAACTGCATGCTCTCTATGACCACTATGAGTTCTCTATGGCCAATATAACCCATGACTACTGTGAGCACTCTTAGCTGTGACTACTACAAGCTCTGTTTTACAATTGTGAGTTCTCTTTGACTACTTTGAACTATTACCAATACCAGTCCTCTATGACCACTATTTGTTCTCTGTGACTACTAGGATCTAGGGCCACTATGAGCTCTATAGGATCACTGTGAGCTATGACCACTATGAGCTCTCTTTGACCACTGTAAGCACTCTATGATGACTGTAAGCTCTCTATAGCCACTGTGAGCTTTGTGACCACTTTGTGCTATGACCACTGTAAGCTCTTTATGACCCCTATAAGTTATGACATATGTCTTGCTGTCTTTTACTACTGTGAGCTCTCTATGGCCACTATGAACTATGACCTCTGTGAGCTATCTATGACCACTATGAGCTGTGACCACCATGAGCTCTTTATGTCCACTATGAGCTATGACCACTATGAGCTCTTTAAGACCAATGAACAGTGACCACTATGAGCTTTCTATAACAACTGTGAATTCTCTATGAGAATTATGAGCTATGACCACTGTAACTATCTATGACCATTGTGGGCACGCTATGAATACTATGAGCTGTGACCACTGTGAGCTATGAGCACTATGAGTACTCTATTACAGTTTTGATTGCACTATCACCACTGTGCATTCTGTATGAAAATGGTGACCTCTCTATTACAACTGTGAACTCTCTATAATGAGTGGGAGTTCTCTATGATCATAATGATCTCTTTATAATCACAATGAGCTCTCTAGTGGCACTGTGACTTATGACCACTGTGAGCTCCCTATGACAACTGTGAGCTTTCCATGACCACTATAAGCTAAGAATACTTTGAACTCTCTATGACCACAATGATCTATGACCTTAATGAGCGCACTATCAACACTATGAGTTATGACCATAGTGACCTCTCTATGACAATTATGAGTTCTCTATGACCACTGTGGGCTATGACCACTGTGAGCTCTCTTTGACCAATATGAGCTGTGATCACTGTGAGATCTCTGTGACCATTATGAGCTCTCTATGACTACTAATAGCTATGCCTTCAGTGGGTTCTCTATAACCACAATTAGATCTCAAAGGCCACTGTCACCTCAATGACAACTATCGGCTCTCTATGACCACTGTCATCTCTCTATGAGCACCATGATCTATTACCACTGTGAGCTCTGTATTACCAGAGAGAGCTGTGACCACTATAAGCTTTCAATGTCCTCTGTGAGTTCTCTCTGCCAACTGTGAGCTCTTGATGACAACTGTGACGTATCTATGAATATGAAGAGTTGACCACTGTCAGGTGTATAAGACCACTGTGAGATTGCCAGGACCACTATGAGATAATGACCACTTTGAGCTCTCTATGACCACTGTGAGCTCTCTATTGCCACTCTGAGCACTCTGACCATTAAGACGTCTCTATGACTACTATAAGCTATAACCACTATTAAATCCCTATGACCACTGGGAGCTCTCTATGATCACTGTGACCTATGCCCACTGTGAGCTCTGACCACTATGAGGTTTATGTGGCCACTGTAAGCTCTCTATGAAAACTGTGATCCCTCTATGATTACTGTGACCTCTGTATGTCCACTGTGAGCTTTCACCATTATGAGTTCTTTATGACCACTGTAAGTTATGACAACGCTGAGCTCTTTTTGACCTCTGTGGTCTCTCTATGTGCACTATGATCTATGACAACTGGGAGTGCCCTATGATGACTACAAACTCTCTATAGCTACTGTGAGCTCTCTATGATGACTGAACATTCTATGACCACTGTGAATGCTCTAGGACAGCTGTGAGCTCTCTATGAACAGTATGAGGTATGACCACTGTGAGGTCTCTATTACCACTGTGAGCTATGAATATTGTGAGCTCTCTATGACCACTATAATCTCTGACCACTGTAAATTCTCTACAACTAGAGTGCACTGTTATCCCTATTAGTTTTCTATGACCTCTGTGAGGTCTTTGTGTCCACTCTGAGCTCTTGATGACTACTCTGATCTATGACCACAGTAAACTTTCTGTGATGACTGTCAGCTTTGCACAATGACTGTCAGCTCTCTATGACCACTGTGAACTCTCTAAGAACACTATGAGCTCTCTATGACCACTGTGAGCTCTCTGTGACAACTATTATTTCTCTATGACCAGTATGTGCTGACAACTGCGATCTCTCATTGTCCATTTTGTTCTGTATGTCCACTGAGAGTTGTAAACCCTGTGACCTCTTTATGTTCACTATGAGCTATGAACACTGTGAGCTCTCTGTGACCACTGTGAGCTCTATGTTATCACCAGGAACTATGACCACTGTAAGCTCTCTATGACCACTATGGTCTGTGACCACAGTGAGCTCTGTATCAACTCTACTATTACCAATTTGAGCTCTCTATAACAACTATAAGTTCACTACGACCACTGTGAGGTATGGCCACTGTGAGCTCTCTATGACCACTATGAGCTATGACCACTGTGAGATGTCTATGACACTGTGAGCTGTCTATGAGGATTATGACATATGACCAATGTAGGCTTTCTATGACCAATATGAGATATGATCACTGTGAGCTCTCTGTGGCCACTATGGGCTCTATATGACCATTATGAAAGCTAATAGAGATAACAGTGCACTCTAATTGTAGAGAACTTAGAGTAGTCAAAGATTATAGTGGTCATGGAGAGTGCACAATATTCATAGCTCATAGTGGTCATAGAAAGCTCCTTATGACCACTACTACCATCAACTCTCTATGAACATTATAAGCTCCCTCTGAATAATGTGAGTTATGACCATTGTGAGTTATGACCACTATGAGCTCTCTGTGGCCACTAAGATCTATGCCACTGTGAGCTCTCATTGTCCATTCTAGGCTCTCTATGACCACTGTAAATTTTAAACCCTGTGACCTATCTATGTTCAGTATGAGCTAAAACCACCATGAGCTCTCTCTGACCACTATGAAATCCCTATGACCACTGATGAATATGAGCTATGATGAATATGAGCACTCTATGACCAAGGTGATCTCTTTATGACCACTATGACCTCTTTATGACCACTGTGAACTATGACCATTTTCAGCTCTCTATGACAGTTATGAGATTGTGATGGCCACTGTGAATGCTCTGTGATCCTTTATGAACTATGAGCATTGTGAACTACATATGACCATTGTGAGCAATCTGTGACAACTATGAACTCCCTATGACTACTATGAGCTATGACCACTATGAGCTCTCATTGTCCATTATGTGCTCTCTATGACCACTGTTAGTTTTAAACCCTGTAGGGAACATAGGAATGTTCACTGTGAGCTATGACCACTGTGATCTCTCTATGACCACAATGAGCTCCTTATGATCACTAGGAGCTATAACCACTGTGAGTTCTCTATGACAACTATGGTTTGTGACTACTGTGAGCTCACTATCAACACTGAGTTATGACTATGTTGAGCTCTCTGTAATGATTATGAGTTCTCTGAAACTACTCTGAGCTATGAAAACTGTGAGCTCTCTATGACCACTATGATCTATGACCACTGTGAGGTCTCTTTCAACACTATGAGCTATGACCACTGTGAGTTCATGATAAAGATTAAGTCTTCTATATAACATTGTGAGCATGACCACTTTGAGTTCTCTATGACCACTGAGCTCTCTATGACAACAATGAATTATTGACAGTATAAGCTGTTTGTAATACTAATGAGCTGTGACCACTCTGAGCTCTCTATGACTGCTGTGAGCTCTATATGACCACTGTGAACTATGACCACTATGAGAGAGTTGTGAACACTATGAATTTTCTATGACCTCTGTGAGCTCTCTATGCCATCTTTGAACTCTCTTTGCCTACTGTGAGTTCTCCATAAAAATAGTGAGCTCTCTATGACCTCTGTTAACTCCCTATTATGATTATGAGCTAGGAACACTATGAGCTGTCTATGACCACTAAGAGCTATTTCCACTAAGAGCTCTCTCTGAACACTATGAATTATGATATCTATGAACACTCTATGACCACTAGAGCTATGACCATTATGAGATCTCTCTGACCAGTGTAACATTCCTGATGACTGTGATCTCTCTATGACCATTTTGAGCTCTTGCTGACCACTGTGAGTTCTCTCTGACCACTATGACCTATGAAAACTGTGAGCTCTCTATGAACAGAGAAGGCTGTGACCACTATGAGCTTTCTATGCCTTCTGTGAGCTCTCTTTGCCCACTTTGAGCTCTTCATCACAACTGTGAGGTATCTATGACCTCAGTGAGTTCTCTTTGACAACTTTGACCTCTGTATGTCCACTATGACCACTCTATGACCACTATGAGCTGCCACCACTATGAACTATTCATGACAACTGTGAGTTCTCATGACACCTGTGAGTTATGACCAGTGTGAATTATGACCACTATAAGCTCTCTGTGGCCACTGCAATCTCACTCTTATCATTATGATCTCTCTATGACCACTGTGACCTCTGTGTGACTACTTTCAGCTATGACTACTGTGAGAACTATAAGTTTTCACCACTCTGTGCTCTCTTGGAACATTGTGAACTCTTTATATGCATTATGACCTATGACAACTGGGAGCTCTCTATGACCACTATGAACTCTCTATGACCACAGTGAGCTCTCTAGACCACTATGAGCACTCTATAACTATTGCAAGCTTTCTATGACAGCTGTAAGTTCCTACAAAGAAACCCTATGAGATATGACCACTGTGAACCCTCTGTTTCCTCTGTGAGCTCTCTATCATCATTATGAGCTAGAAAACGGGGAACTCTATATGATCAATATGAGCTATGACCACAGTGAGTTCTCTATCTCCACTATGACATCTCAATGACCACTTTGAACTATGATCCATAAGAACTCTCTAAGACCTCTGTGAGCTATGATCACTATGAACTCTCTATGACAACTGTGAGCTCTCTATAACCACTGTGAGCTCTCTATGATTACTGCCACTGCTTTATGACCACTGTGAGCTCTCTCTTAAAACCGTGAGCTCTCTATGGCAATGGTCAGCTCACTATGACAACTGTCAGCTCTCTATGTCCAGTGTTAACCCTCTACTACCACTGTGAGTTCTTCGTGACCACTATGAGCTCTCTATGACCAGTATGAGCTATGACCACTGTGGGCTCTCATTTTCCACTATATGTTTTCTATGACCATTGTTAGTTATGAACGCTGTGACCTCTCTATGTTCACTATAAGTCATGACCACTGCGAGCTCTCTATGACCATGATAAGCACTATATGAACTCTAGGAGCTGTGACCTCTGTGAGCTCTCTATGACAACTCTGGTCTGTGACCACTGTGAGCTCTCTATCAACATTATAAGTTATGACCACTGTAAGCTCTTTGTGACCACTATGAGCTATGAAAACTACAAGCTCTCTGACCACTCAATTTGACCATTTTGAGATCTCTATGACCATTGTGAGTGTCATAATTAGACATAGGTGTCAACTTGACTTTTGAGGGTTTGAGCTCTGGGCATATTTGTAGAGAATCAGTAGTTGACTTAAGCCCAGAAGCAAACCTGCTGAAGATTGTCTAGCTTCTGGAGAAGGCCTAGTCCACAGTGGGTGGGATTAGGCCCTGGAATAAATCACAGAGAGCTGGTTGAGAGAGTTGGCATCCTTCTGTTCACTTGGCCAGACATGCTGTTCTGGCAAGTAAGAATTGTCCATCTCTCATCTATTATGTTGTGTTGGTGTGGCCAGTTCCCTTGGCCCGGTTGTTGGTGCATGCTCTCAGTCAAGCTGTACTGAGAATTGTAACCTGGAATTGTAAGAGAAAATAAACCCTTGTTTCTTTAAGCTGTTTGATGGTCACTTATCAGCAGCCATACAGGCAGACTGCCACAGTGAACTAGCTATTTATGTCAGTTGTGAGCACTTGATGACCACTGTGAGTTCCCTATAACAACTATGAGCTGTGATCATAGTGAACTCTTTCTGACCACTGTCACTTCTCTGTGAACATTTTCAGCTTTCTATGAGCACTGAGTGCTCTCTGACCATTATGAGCTATGAACACTATGAACTTTCTATTACCATTGTGAGCATAGTATGAACACTATAAGCATAGTATGAACACTATGAGCATACTTTGACCACTGTAACCTCTCTATGACTATTGTGAGCTCTCTATGACCAATGCCAGCTCTCTATAACCCCTGTAATCTCACATTGAGCACTGTGAGCTCTCAATGAGCACTATGGTCTATAAAACCACTGTGAAAGTTCTTTGGCCACTATGAGCTTACTTTGACCACTATGACCTCTTTATGACCACTGTGAGCACTCTATAATCACTGCCAGCTCTCTATGAACATTGTCTGTTCTCTATAACTACTGTGAGAGCTCTCTGATGATTATGAGCTGAGCACTATGAACTCTCTATGACCATTGTGAGCATAGAATGACCACTATGAACTCTCTATGAAACTACGAGCTGTGACCACTATGAGCTATCAAAGACAATTTTGAGCTCACTATGACCACTGTGAGCTCTGTATAAAAACTATATTGAACTCTGTATTACAACTGTGAGCTCCCTATCACAGGTGAGAAGTCTTTATGATTATAATGAGTTGTCTATAGCCACTATGAGCTCTCTAGGACCATTGCGATCTTTGACAACTGTTGTTCTCTATGACTTCTGAAAGCCCTCTATGACTACTGTGAACACTCTATAAGTACTGTGAGCATTCAATGACAACTATGAGATATCTATGACCATTGTGAGCCCTCTATGACTGCTATATTCTATGACCACTGTGAGCTGTCTATGAACTCTTTGAGCTGTCTATGACCTCTGTGAGTTGTCTATGACAATTATGAGCTCTGAATGACAACTATGGGCTATGACCACTGTGATGCTCTACAATAAATATAAACCAAGACAACTGTAAGCTTTCTAAGACAACTATCAGCCATGGCCTCTGTGAGCTCTTTATGACCACTATGAGCTCTCTTTGACCACTGTTAGCTATGACCACTATGAAATCTCTATGACCTCTGTGACCTAGGACCAGTATTAGCTCTCTATAACAACTGTGAGCTCTCTATGACCACTGTGACCTCTATATGACCACTTTGATGTCTTTGTGACCACTATCACCTCTTTATGATCATTGTAAGCTATGACCATTGTGAACTTTCTATGATCACTTTGAGCTCTCTGTGAACACTGGGAGCTCTCCACGACCCAAGTAGCTCTCTATGAGCTATGAACTATGAAGATTAACAGCTCTGTATAAACGCTATGAGCTATGACCACTATGAACTCTTCATGACATTTGGGAGCTATGACCACTGTGAGCTTTTATTGTCCATTGTCAGCTCTCTGTAACCACTGTGAGCCCTGACTAATGTAAGTGCTCTATGACCACAGGGAGTTCTCTATGACCACTATGTTCTACAACTACTGTGAGCTGTTTATCAACATTATGAGCTATGACCACACTGAGCTCTTAATAATGATTATGAATTCTCTATGACCACTGTGAGCTATGACCACTGTTAGTCCTCTATGACCACTATAAGCTATGATTAATTTGACACTGTGATCGCTGTATGACTACTATGACCACTATGAGTTATGACCATTGCAAGATCTCTATGACCACTGTAAGTTATGCCCACTTTAAGCTCTGTTTGACAACAGTGAATAATATGATCTATGTCAACTGGGAGTTCCATATGACCACTATGAACTCTCTATGACAACTGTGAGCTCTCTATGACCAGTATAAGCACTCTATGACCACTGTGAACTCTCTATGACCACTATAAGCTCTCTGTGACCATTGTAAGCTCTCTTTGACTACTGTGAGCTACCTATCACCACTGTGAGTTCTCTATGAGTACTGTCAGCCATATATGACCACTACAAGTTTTTGATTAAAACTGTGAGCTGTCTGTGACAACTATCAGATCTATGTGACCACTCTCAGTTCTCATTACTGCTTTCGACTCTCTATAACCACTGTAAGCTCTCTATAAATACTGTGACCGCTTATGACCACTGTGACTTCTGTTTGACCACTGTGAGTTGTGAGCATTGTGACTCATTATGACTGCTGTAAGGTAAGACCACTTTGCACACTTGTTCAACACTGTGATCTCTCGATGTGCATTATGATTAATGACAACTGAGAGTCCTATATGACCACTATGAGCTCTCAGTGACCACTGTGAGCTCTTTGTGACCACTATGAGCTAAGACAACTATGAGCTCTCTATTACCACTGTGACCTCTCTATGACCATTATGAACTGTGACCACTGTGAGCTCTCTATGACTACTAAGTTACATGACCATTATGATTCCTCTATGACCACTATTAGCTATGACAACTATGAACTTTCTATGAACACTGTGAGCTCAATTTGAACTCTTTGAGATCTTTATTTTCTTTTTTTTATTATTATTTATTCAATTATGTGCGTGTATGTGTGTGTAGAACCACGGACGAATTCGGGAAACACCATGGACCGCCTCCTCCTTGTTTACTCTGTCCCAGGATTCACAGGCTCCGCCCTACCAGGACCAGAAGTGCAGGCCACCTCCGCTTCTGCCTGGCGTCTATATGTGGGGTCTAGGATTCGAACCCAGGACCCTCCGCCTGCAAGGCAGAGACTTAACCACTGAGCCACCTCTCCAGCCCTTCTTTGAGATCTTTATGACCATTGTGAGCTCTCTGTGATAACTGTGCTCACTCGATGACCACTGTGAGCTATGAACACTATGCAATTTCTGTGACCACCATGATCTATGACCACTGTGATCTCTCTTGGACCACTGTGAACTCTCAATGAGCACTATGATCAGTTAGTAATGTGAATGCACTATGACCATTGATGCTTTCTCTATGACCACTGTGATCTTACTTTGACCATCGTGACCTCTCTATGATCATTGTGAGCTGTCTATGACAGCTGTGAGATCTCTAGGACATCTCTAAGCTATGACCAATATGAGATCTCTATGGCCAATGTGACCGGTATGAACACCGTGTCATCACTATGAGCTATGACCACCATGAGCTCTCTATGACCACAATGAGGTCTCAATGACCACTCTCAACTCTATGACCCTAACCCTAACCCTAACCCTATGCCAACTGTAAGCTACCTATCACCACTGTGAGTTCTCTATGTCTACTGTCAACCTTCTGTGACTATTGTGACCTCTTTATTAAAACTGAGAGCTGTCTGTGACAACTGTCAACTCGGTATGAGCACTGTCAGCTCTCTTTGACTATTGTCAAGTCTTTTTAACTACTGTATGCTCTCTATGAACACTGTGAGCTCTCTATGGCCACTGTGAATGCTCTATGACCAGTTTGAACTATGAGCATTGTGAAATCTCTGTCACCAATTGTGAGCCTTCTGTGACCACTATGAGCTTTCTATGACTACTGTGAGCTCTCCATGGCCACTATGAATTATGTCCATCCTGAACTCTCAATGACCATTATGAATTGTCTATGATTAGTGTGAGCTATGACCACTGTGAACTCTCTTTGACAACTGGGAATTCTCTATGACCAATATGACCTATTTCTATGATAACCCTTATGAGCTCTTTATAATCACTAGGTACTATGACTACTGTGGGATCTCTATGACCACTATGATCAATGACCACAGTAAGCTCTCTATCAACATTATGTGTTATGGAGATTGTGAGCTCTCTATGGTGATTATGAGTTTCTGTATAACCACTGTGAGCTCTCTGTGACCAGTATGAGCTCTTTATGACCACTTTGAACTATGACCACCATGAGCTCTCTATGACCACAATGAGGTCTCCACAACTACTGTCAACTTTATGACCACTGTGAACTCTCTATGACCACTGTAAGCTCTCCATGACTACTATGGTCTATGACCATAGTAAGCTCAGCATTATGAGAGGGAGCTGTACCACTAGGAGATTTCTATGACCTCTGTGAGCTCTCTACACCCACTGTGAGTTCTTGATGGCAACTGTAAGCTCTTTATGACCATTATAAGTTATGACCATTGTGAACTCTTTGTGACAATTATTAGCTGTAGCCACTATGAGCTCTCTGTGATCTCTGTGAGCCCTCGATGAATTCTATGAGCTATGACCACCCTAACCTCTCAATGTCCAATATGAGCTCTCTATGACCAATGTGAGCTATGTCCTCTGTGAGGTCTCTATGACAACTGTGATCTCTCTATGACCATTAAGAGCTATGATTACTGTGAGCTCTCTGTGACCACTCTAAGCTCTCTATGATTTATCAGATATGATCACTGTGATTTCTTTGTATGAATTATCAGCCGTGATCACTGTGACCTCTCTATGACTACTGTGAGCTCTCTATGATCACTTTGGGCTACAAACACTGTGAGTTTTCTATCACCACTATAAGCTATGACCATCATGAGCGCTCTTTGGTAATTATGAGTTTTCTATCACGACAGTGAGCTGTAGCCACTGTGAACTCTCCATTACCATTATGAGCTATGCCACTGTGAGCTCTCTGTGACTGCTATGAGCTCTCTATGACCAATATGAGATAAGACCACTGTTAGTTCTATATGACCACAATGAGCTTTGAAAGACCACTGTCAGCTCTATGACCCCTGTGAGCTCTCTATGCCCACTGTGAGCTCTCCATGAAAACTGTGAGCACCTTATGACCACAGATAGCTCTCTATGCCCACCACTAGTTATGTCTACTGTGAACTCTTTATGACCACTGTCAGCTCACCATGACCACTGTCAGCTATCTAGGACCACTATGAGCTCTTTAGGACCATTATGATCTAAAACCACTATGAGCAATCTATGACCACTATGAGCTCACTGTGACATCTGTGAGCTATGGGCGCTGTGAGCTATGACCACTATAACTCTGTGGCCACAGTAAGCACTCAATGACCACTGTGATCTCTCTATGACCACTATGACCTCTCTATGGCCACTAAGAACTATGATCATTGTGACCTCTCTATGAACACTATAAGTTATGACCACTGGGAGCACTCTTTGATCACTGTCAACTCTCCGTGAGCACTATAATCTATAACCACTGTGATCTCTCAATGACCGCTATGAGCTCTCACCATCATTAGCTCTTTATGGTAACTTTGAGCTGTGACCACTTTGAGCTCACTATGACTACTAAGATGTATGACCATTGTGAGTCATCTATGAAGCCAAAGTTGAGGCTGCAATGAGAGAGTGAGTCTGTGTTGTCACTGGTCATTTCACAATGAGTCAATGTGGAGACTGTGATGTAATAGTGTGTCTGTGATGTCACAGTGAGGCTATGCCATCATAGTGAAACTGTGATATCTGTGTTGTGGCTGGGATGTCACAGTGAGGCTGTGATATCACAGTGAGTGTGTGATGACACTGTGAGGCTGTGAGGACACATAAAGCTATGATGTCATTGGTGAAGTAATGATGTCACAATGAGGCTGTGATATCAGTGGTGAGGCTGTGATATCAGAGGAGCGGCTGTGATGTCACCAGTGATGGTGTTGTGTCACTAACAAGGCTGAAGTCACAGTGAGTTTGTAACATCACAGAGAGGCTATGATAATACAGTGAAGCTGTTATGTCACAGTTGAATGTGATGTCAGATGTGAGGTTGTGATGCCACTGGTAAACCTATTGTGTCAGTGGCAAGGCTGAAGTCACAGTGTGTTTGTGATGTCACAGAGAGGCTGTGATGTCACAGAGAGGCTATGATGTCACAGGGAGGATGTTATGTCACAGTGAGAATGTGACATTGGAAATGAGGCTGAAATGCAAGTATGAGCTTATGATGTCACTGGCAAGGCTGTGATATCACAGTAAGACTTTGGTATCAGAGTTGAAGCTGCGATGACACAGTGAGGCTATGATGTCAGAAGTGAGAATGTGATATCAAAATGAGGCTATGATGTCAGTTGTAAAGGTATGATGTCACAATGAGGCTGAGATGTCAGTGATGAGAATGATGTCATAATGAGGTTATGACCTCACTGGTGAGGCTGTGATGTCAGTGGTGAACCTATTAGGTGACAATGACACTGTGATGTTTGTGGTGAAGGTTTGATGTTACAGTGATTCTAGGCGGTCAGTGGTGAGGCTGTGAAGTCACAGTGAGCCTGTGATATAACAGTTACCCTGTGACATCACTGTTGAAGCTTTGAAGTCACAGAGAGGATATAGTATCAGTGATAAGGCTGATGTCACAGGTGATGTATAGTTTCAAGTGTGAAGCTCTTATGTCACAGTGAGGATATTGTGTCACAATGAGATTGTCATATCACAGTGAGGCTGTGAAGTCATAGTGAGGTAGTGATGTCACTGTTGAAACTGTGAAGTCACAGTGAGGCTGTAATATCAGTGGCAAGACTGGTATCTCCAGGAGGCTTGGTTTCAGTGGGGAAGCTCTCAATTCACAATGAAGCTATTGGGTCACACTGAGGTTCTGATGTCAAAGTAAGGCTTTGATTTTAGAGGAGATGCTCTGATGTGACAGCTGAGGCTGTTGTCAGTGGCAAGGCTGAAGTCACAGTGATTTTGTGACATCAGAGAGAGGTTATGATGTCACAGTGAGGTTGTTACGTCATATTGAGACTGTGACATCAGAGGTGAGGCTGAAACATAACAGTGAGCCTGTGATGTCAATGGTGTGTCTGTGATATTACAGTGAGCCTTTTATGTCTGAGTCAGGTCACAGTTAAGCAACGAGGTCAATGTGGAGTCTGGAATGGCACAGTGTGGCTGTGATTTCACAGTGAGGCTATGCCCTCGCGGTGAGGCAGTGATATCAGACATTTCACTGTGATGTCACAGTGAGGTTGTGATGTCAGTGATGAAGCCAATTATGTGACAGTAAGGCTGTAATATCAGTGGCAAATCTTTGATGTGACAGTGAGGCTAGGATGTCAGTGGTGAGGTTCAGACAGCATAGTGAGGCTGTGATGTCACAGTGAAGCTGTGATATAACAGTGAGATTGTGATCTCAGAGGTGAACCTGAAACATAACAGTGATCCTGTGATATCAAGGGTGACCTTGTGATGTCACAGTGAGGCTGTGTTGTCAAAGTGAGGCTGTGGTGTCATTGGTAATGAAGTGATGTTCCAGTGAGTCTATGTCCTTATGGTGGAGACTGATGGCAAAGTGTGTCTGTGATATATATCACAGTAAGGCTGTGTCCTCACAGAGATGCTGTGATGACAGAGGTATGATTGTGATGTCACAGTGATGCTGTTATGTCACAGTGAGGCTGTGATGACATAAAGAGTCTCTGATATCAGTGGTGATTGTATGAGATGGTAGTGAGGCTCTGAAATCACAGTGAGGTTGTGGAGTCACAATGAACCAAGCTTTCATGTCAGTGTGTCACAAGGATGTCACAGATGAGACTTCTTTTCAATGGTAAACCTCTGATGTCACAGTGAGGCTGTTGTATACCACTGAAACTGTGATGTCAGATTTGAGACTGTGATGTCACAGTGAGGCTGTGATGTCAGATTTGAGACTGTGATGTCACAGTGAGGCTGTGATGTCATCAGTGAGATTGTGATGTCAATGGTGAGGCTGTTGTGCCAGGTTCAAGGTTGATATCACAGTCATTTTGTGCTGTCACAGAGAGGCTGTGATGTCACAGTGAGGTTGTTATCTCACAGTAAAGGTGTGAAATGTAACAGTGAGCCTGTGATGTCAGTGGTGTGACTTCACAGTGAGGCTGTGATATCAGTGTTTAGGCTGTGATTACACAGCAAGGCTTTGATATCAAAGTGTGGCTGTGATGTAATATTGAGGCTGTTCCCTTACAGTTACTTTGTGATGTCAGAGTTGTGGCTGTAATGTCACAGTGATTCTGTGATGTCACAATGAGGCTGTTGTGACACAGTGAGGCTCTGATGTCAGTGGTGATTCTATGAGGTGACAATGAAGTTTTGACATAAGTGGTGATTCTGTGATTACACAGTGAGTTTAGGGTGTCGTGAGGTTCTTCAGTCACAGCGAAGCTGGGATGTGATGTCAGAGGTGAGGATGCAAGTGACAATGAGGCTGTGTTATCACTGGTGTGCTGTGACGTCACAGTGAGGCTGTGATGTCAATACAAAGGTTGTTATGTGAGAGGTATGGCTGTGATGTTACCAGTGAGATTGTTGTGTTAGAGGCAAGGCTCAAATCACAGTGAGTTTTGTGACATCAAATAAAGACTTTGATGTCACAATGAGGCTGTTATGTCACGGTGAGGTTGTGATCTCAAAGGTGAGGCTGAGAAGTAACAGTGAGCCTTTGATGTCAGTGATCATGCTGTGACATGTCAGTGAGGCTGTGATGAGAACTGAGCCTGGGGTGTCACAGTAAGGCTAGGATGTCACTGTGGAATCTGTGAGTTCACAGTTAGGCTGTAATATCAGTGGCAAGGCTGAGACGTCAGAGTTGAGGCTGCAATGTGATAGTGAGGCTGTGAAGTCACTGCCATGCTATGATATTAAAGTGAGGCTATGATGTCACTGTGGAGGCAGTATGTCATAATGTGGCTGTATCATCATTTAGGCTGTGATGTTACAGTGAAGTGTGCTGACACAGTAAGTTTGTGACACAGTGAGGCTATAACATCAGAGGTGAGGCTTTGTTGTCATCCAGAGGCTGTGATGTCAGTGGTGATGGTATGAAGTCACGATGAGGCTGAATTGTCAGTGGCAAGAATGATATCATAATGAGGTTATGACATCTCTGGTAAGGGTATCATGTCCGGGGGAGGCTATTATGTGACAGTGATGCTGTGATGTCTGGGGTGATGCTTTGATGTCACAGTTAGGCTAAGATATCAGTGGTAAGGCTGATGTCACAGGTGAGTCTTGGTTTCACTGGAGAAGGTCTAATGTCACAGTGAGGCTCTTGTGTCACACTGAGGCTGTGATGTAACAGTGAGGTTGTGCCCTCACAATGAGGCTGTGATGTCAGAGTTTGTGGCTGTGATGTCACAGTGAATCTGTGATGACACAGTGAGCTTCTGATGTCAATGGCGATTCTATGACATGACAGGCTGTGATATGAGTCGTGATGCAATGAGGTCACAGAAAGTCTGTGATGTCAATGTGGTGGCTGTGATGTCATTGTGGCTATGATGTCACAGTAAAGCTGTAATGGTATAGTGAATCTATGAAGACACAGCAAGTCTGTGATGACACAAAATGTATGATGTGATGTAAGAGGTGAAACTGCGATGTGTCAATGAGGCTGTGATGTCCCTAGTGATGCTGTGATGTCACAGTGAGGCTGTGATGTCAATGTGGAGGTTGTGATATCCCAGTTTGTATGTGTGCCAGCATGAGGCTCAGACATACAAGTGAAGTTGTGATGTCAGATGTGTAGCTGTGATGTCATAGTGAGAAGGTGATGTCTCAGTGAGGCTATGATGTCACAGTGAGGCTGTGATGACACTGTGAGGCTGTGAAGTCAGAAGAGAGTCTGTGATGTCACCATGAGGCTGTGATGTCGTGGTGAAGGTATGAGGTCACAATGAGGCTGAGATGTTAGTGGTGAGAATGATGTTATAGGGAATTTATGATGTTACAAGTAAGGCTTTGATTTTAGTGGTGAGCTTATAATGTGACAGTGAAGCTGTAATGTCTGTGATGAAGCTTTGATGTGACAGTGAGACTAGAATACCAGTGGTAAGATTGTGAAGTCACAGAAAGGCTGTGTGTCACCCTGAGACTGTAATGTCACTGTGGACGCTGTGTGGTCTCAGTAAGGCTGTGATGTCACAGTGAGGTTATAATGTGACTGTGATGACTGTGATGTCCTAGAGTGGCTGAGAAGTCACAGTGAAGCTGTGGCCTCACAGTGAGTCTGTGATGTCAGAGGTGTGAATGTGATGGCACAGTGAAGCTGTGATGTTACAGTAAGGTTAGGACTTCACTGGAGAGGCTGTGCCATCACATTGAGGCTGCAATGTCACAGTGAGGCTGTGATGATACAGTTTGCCTGTGCCCTCACCGTGATGCTGTGATGTCAGAGATGAGGCTATGATGACAGTGAGGCTGTGATTAAAGAGTGGAGCTATGATGTCAAAAGTGTGGCTGTGATGTCACCATGAGCCTATGATGTCAGTGGTGAATGTGATATCACAATAAAGTTAAAATATCAGGAGTAAAGGTATAATGTCATTATGAGAATGAGAGATCAGTGGTGATAATTATGTCATAGTGAGGTTATGATCTCACTGGTGAGACCATGATGTCAGTAGTGAGCCTATTATGTAACAGTGAGACTGTGATGTCAGTGGTGATTCTAAGAAATGACAGTGAGCCTGAGATGTCAGTAATGATGCTGTGATTTCACAGTGAGAATAGGTTATGCTGAGTGAGACTGTATCTACATAGTGAGGCTGGGTTGTGATGTCAGAGGTAAAGTTACAATGTGACAGTGAAGCTGTGTTGCCACTGGTGATGATGTGATGTCACAGTGAGGCTGTTTTGTCAATGTGGAGGCTGTGATGTCACAGTGAGCCTGTGCCATCACAGTCAGGCCATGATATCAGAAGTATGGCTGTGTTTTCACAGTGATCCTGTGATGTCACAGAAAAGCTGTGCTGATAGTGAGGCTCTGGTGTCGGTGGTGATTCTACAAGATTAGAGTGAGGTTGTGACATCATTGGTGATGCTGCGATTTCGCAGTGAGTTTAGGATGTCAGTGTGCCATTATTTTGAGGCTATGATGCGATTTCAGCAGTGAGGCTTAGATGTGATAATGAGGTTGTCTTGCCACTGGTGAGACTAGAAAGTCTAAGTGAGGCTTGATATCTGTAGTGAAGCTTTGATATGACAGTGAGGCTGGGATATCAGTTGTGAAGCTGTGAAGTGAGAGGTGTGACTGTGATGGCACAGTGAAGCCGTGATGTTACAGTGAGGTTAGGACTTCACTGGAGAGGCTGTGCCATCACATTGAGGCTGCAATGTCACAGTGAGGCTGTGATGACACAGTTTGTGTCACTGTGAAACTCACTGTGAAATCACAGCATCACCAATGATGTCACAACCTCACATCACAGACTCTGTGAGGGCACAGCTTCACTGTGACTTCTCAGCCACTCTAGGACATTACAGTCATCACAGTCACATTATAACCTCACTGTGACATCACAGCTTCACTGAGACCACAGTCCTCAGTTTGAAGCTGTAATATTATAGTGAGGCTGTGATGTCACCGTGGAAACTGTGAAGTCACAGTGAGGCTTGTAATATCAGTGGCAGGGATGAGCCACAGGTGAGGCTTGATTTCAATGTTTAAGCTCTGATGCTACAATGAGGCTATAACATCACAGTGTGGCTGTGATGTCAGAGGTGAGTCTATGATGTCTCCTGTGAAGCTGTTGTGTCAGTGACAAGGCTGAAGTCACAGGGAGTTTGTGATGTCCCAGAGAGGCTGTGTTTTCACAGTGAAGCTATTAAAGCACAGTGAGGGAGTGATTTCAGAGATGAGGCTGAAATGTAATGGTTAGGCTATGATGTCAGTGGTGAGTTGGTGTGGTCACACTGAGGCTGTCAAGTCAGATTTGAGCTGTGATGTTACAGTGAGGTTATGATATCACTGGTGATGCAGTGATGTCACAGTGAGGCTATGATGTTAGTGTGGAGGCTATGATATAAGCCTATAAGTTAGTGTGACTGTGATATCACAGTGAGGCTGTGATGTCAATGTGGAGGCTATGATATAAGACCGTGACTGTGATATTACTATGAGACTGCATTGTCTGAGGTGTGGCTATGATGACACAGTGAGTTTGCGATGTCAGAGTGAGGCTGTGATGACACATGAGTCTCTAATGATACAGTGAAGCATAATGTGAGAGGTGAGGCTGTGATGTCATCAAAAGGGTGTGATGTCAGTGGTGAGGGTGTAATGTCACAATGTGTCCAAGATGTCAATGGATGGCAAGAATGATGTCACAGTGAGGTTGTCAATTCGCAGATGAGGCTATGATGTCAGTGGTGCACTTATTATGTGACAGTGACATTGTGATTTCAATGGAGAAGTTTTGATGTCACAGTGAGGTTAAGATGTCAGTGGTAATGCTGTGATGCCTGGTGAGGCTGTGCCCTCACAGTGAAGTTGTGACGTTTTGTGGGAAATGAGGCAGAGATGTGGCAGTGAGGTTATGTTTTCACTAGTGATGCCATGACATCACAAAGAGTCAATGATGCCACTGTGAAGGCTATGATGGCACAGTGTGGCTTTGATGTCACATTGACAGTGTGCCACCACATTGATGCTATGCTGTCAATGTGAGGCTTTGATGACACAGTATGGATCTGATGTCAGTCTGAGGCTGTGCTCTCACAGTGAGGCTATGAGCCAGAGGTGTGGCTTGAAGTCACAGTGAGGCTGTGATGACACAATGAGGCTGTGATGACTCAGTGAGTATATGATGACATAGGTGAGGCTGTGAAGTCAATATGAGGTTGTGATGTCTGTGGTGAAGGTATGATGTCACAATGAGGCAAAGATATCAGTGGTGAAGGTATGATATCACAATGAGACTGAGTTGTCAGTGGCAAGAATGATGTCATAGTGAAGTTATGATCTTACTGGTGAGACTATGATGTCAATAGTGAACCCCATGACAGCAATGCTGTGATGCCTGTGCTGAAGCTTTGATGTCACAGTGAGGCTAAGATGTCATTGGTGAGGCTGTGAAGTCACAGTGAGGCTGTCATGTCAGAGGTGAAGTAGTGATGACATAATGAAGCTCTAATGTCAGTGATAATTCAATGCAATGACAGTGAGAATGTGACATCAATGGTGATGCTGTGATTTCACTGTGACATCACAGCATCACCAGTGACAGTACAACTCACTGCCTAATCGCAGCATCACTCTGATATCACATGACAGTGTCATTTTGATGGCACTGTCTATCCACTCACATCCTAACCTCACTGAAATCACAGCATCAACACTGTGATGTCAGCCTCACTGTCATATGGCAGAATCGCCATGGATATCAGAGCTTCATGGTGTCATCATAGTCTCACTGTGACATCACAGCCACAACTCTGACATCACTGCCTCATTATGACATCACAGACTCATCACTGACCTCACATGATCACTGTTATATTTCAGCTTTACATGTGATGTCACACACGCACTGTGACATTACAGAATCACTCTGAAATGACAGCCTCTCTGTGATATCACAAACTCACTGTGACTTCAGCCTTTCTGCTGACATCACAGACTCACTGTGACAACAAAGTCTCATGGTGACAGTACAGGCTTATCTCTGATACCATAGTTTCACTGTGACATCACAGCCTAAGTGTGACATACAGCCTCACTGACATCAGAACTTCACCATTGAAACGATGCCTCAAGGTGACATCAGCCTTATGGCTGATATTACACCTCACACTGACCTCACAGCTTCCACAGTGACATCACATCCTCACTGTGACATCAAAGCTTCACCACAGACATCACAGCCTCACTCTCACACAACAGGCTCACCGCTGACATCATAGCCTGACCAGTGAAATCATAATCTCACTATGACAACGTACTCTCCATTGACAACTCAGCCTTATTGTAACACCATACCTTCACCACTGACATCTCAGACATACTGTGACTTCATGCCTTCACCACTGACATCACAGCCTCATGGTGACATCACAACCACACCTCTGAATTTACAGCCTCACAGTGTGATCATAGCCTCACTATTTCATCACAGCATCACTGTGACATCACAGCCACACTGTGACATCACAATCTCATCATATACTCACTGTGTTGTTACAACCTCTTCACTAATATCACAGGTTCACTATTATATTCAGCATCACCTCTGATGTCACACCCTAACCATGACATAACACCATCATTGTGACATCACAGATGCTCAGACATAACAACTCATTGCCACTGACACAAAAGCCTCACTGGTGACATCATAGCCTCACCTATGAAATCACAGCCCCACTGTGACATCACAGTCTCATGTTGACTTCAGAGTTCACATCTTACATCATAGCCTCATTGTGACATCACAGTCTCAATGTGACACAACAGCCTCATAGTGACATCACAGCCTCACTGCTGATATACTAGCCTCACTGTGACATCAAAGCTTCGCCACAGACATCCTAGCATCGCTATCACATAATAAGCTTACCACTGACAACATAGGTCAAAAATTCACTATGACCTCATTCTCCCAACTGACATTTCAGTCTCATTATGATATCAAACCTTCACCACAGACATAACAGATTCATTATGACTTCATACCTTCACCACTGATATCACAGCCTCATGGTGACACCACAGCCTCACCTCTGACATCACAGTCTCACTGTCATCCCAGTGTTATTGTCACATTGCAGCCTCACCTCTGACATCACATCACAGCCTCACTGCACCAGCACAACCTCACCACTAACAACCTAAACACACTGTGAAATCACAGCATCACCAAGAAATTCACATCTTCACTATCATCTCATTGCCTCACTGTGTCAGTACAGCCTCAATGTGACATCACAGCCACATTGTGACATTATACCACACTCTGACATCACAGTGTTACTGCAGCATTACAGGTATAGTGTGACATTATTTCCTCCACAATGGCATTGGCGTCATCACCAGTGACATCACAGCCTCACTGTGAAATCACAGCCTCACCTATGACATCACATCACAGTCTCACTGTGATGGTACAAGCTCACAGTGTCATCAAGCTTTGCTGTGATTTAACAGCCTTACTGTGATAACACCAGACCTCTGAAATCAGAGCCACACTGTGCCATCACAGTCTCCAAAGTAACACCATAGCCACACTGTGGCATCAAACACCACCTCACTGTCACATCACAGCCTCACCTCTGACATCACATCACAGCTTCATATAATGGCACAGCCTCACCAAGGACATCCTAATCTCACTGGGAAATCAGTATAAGCACTGACCTCACAGCCACATTGTCATCTCATAGAATCACCACTGACATCAGAGCCTCAGTGTCATCACAGCCTCTCAGTGGTATAAAAGCCTCATGTAATGTAATAGTCACACTTCTGAAATTGCAGCCTCATGGTGACATCACAGGCTCAACTCTGACAACATAGCTTCACTGTGGCATCACAACTAATTGTCACTTCACAGTGAGGCTCTAATATCTGTGTGAAGATTGATGTCACGATGAGGCGGTGATGTAACCTATGAAGCTGTAGTGTCACTGTTTATAATGTTAAAGGCTATGATGTCACTGCTGAGGCTGTCATGTCACTGTGAGCCTGTGCTATCTGTGGTAAGGCTGTGGTGTTATGGTAAGGCTAGGTAGGATACCAGTGGTGAGGCTGTGATGTCACAGTGAAGCTGTGATGTCAGAAATGAGAGTATAATGCCACAGTGAGGCTGTGATATCACTGTGAAGCTGTGAGGTTACTGTGGAAGATGTGATGTCAGTGGGAAGGTGGATTTCATCATAAGACTATGATGTAACAGGTGAGTCTATGATGTAACAGATTAGACTGTGAGGTCAGAGTGAGGCTGGGAGGTCACTGTGAAGCTGTGATATCTGTGGGACGATTGATATCACAGCGAGGCAGTGATGTAACCTGTGAGGCTGTGGTGTTACTGTTTATGATGTCAAAGGCTATGATGTCACTGCTGAGGCTGTCATGTCACTATGAGGCTGGGCTATCTGTGGTGAGGCTGTGGTGTCATCACAAGCCCAGGTAGGATACCAGTGGTGAGGCTGTGATGTCACAATGTGGCTGTGATGTCACCATGAGGCTGTGATGGCACAGTGAGGCTGTGAGGTTACAGGGCAGTTGTGAGGTCAGTGGTTATGCTGTGATTTCAGTATTGAGATGAGGCTGTGATTGATGTCGCATTGACGACGTGATGCAACTGGTGAGGCTGTGATTCCACAGTGAGGTTATGATGTCACCATGAGACTGTGTTGTTACTGGTGAGGCTATAATATCACAGTGAGCCTGTTCTATCAGTGGTGAGGCTGTGATGTCACAGTGAGGCTGTGCTGGCACAGTGTGGCTGTGATGTCACAGTGAGGTGGTGATATCAGTAGTGACTGTGTTTTCACAGGAATACTTTGTCATTGGTGAGGTTGTATTGTCACTGATGAGACTCTAATATCACAGTGAGTTTATTGTGTCAAATTGAGGCTGTGAGTCACAGTGAGGCTATGATGTCAGAGTCGAAGCTTTATATCATAGTGATGGTGTCATGGCACAGTATGGCTGTGAGGTTACAATGAAACTGTGATGTCACAGTGAGGTTATGATGTCAATAGCGACACTGGCTGTTATAGGGAGGCTGCCATGTTTTAGTGAGCCTGTGAGGTCAGTGGTGAGGCTGTGGTTCCATGGTGAGGATAGGTAGGATATCAGTGCTCAGGGTGTGTTGTTGCATTGCAGCTACAATTTCAGAAGTGAGCCTATAATGTGATGTGATGCTATAGTGAGGCTGTCATGTCTCAGTGAGGCTATAACCTGAGAAGTGAGGCTGTGATGTGACAGTGAGGTTGTGATTTCTGTGGTTAGGCTGTGATATCAAAATAAGGCTGGTGTGAGTGAATTGGGTATGATGTCACTGAGGTTGGCATGTCACTGATGAGTCTGTAATGCTACTGTGGGGCTTTCATATCATTGTGTGGCTATGGAGACACTGTGAGCCGATGAGGTCACAGGAGATAGTGATATCATGGTGGAGGCCGTGAGGTCACAGTGACACTGTGATGTCAGTGACAAGGCTGATGTCACAGTGAGGCTATAATGTCAGTGATGTGACTTGTGAGGCTATGATGTCAGTGGTGAACTTATTAGGTGACAGTGACACTGGTGAGTGAGGCTGTGATAAAAAAGGCTGAGTTGTCACTAATGTGGCAATGATGTCAGTGTTTTTCAGTGTTCTGACTAATGTCAGTGGCGATGCTGATGTCACAGGTGAGGCTGTGTTGTCACTGGTGGAGCTGAGATGTTATACTGAGGCTGTAATGCCACTGTGAATGTTGTATGACACTGTGGGCTGTGATGTCACCATGAAGTGATAACACTCTGGAAGATATGATGTTTCAGTGAGGCTGTAATGTCAGTGATAAGAGTGATGTCAAATAAGCCTATGATGTAACAGGTGAGCCTATGGTGTCAGTGCACATGTTGTGAGATCACTGTGAAGCTGTAATGTTGCAGTGAGGCTCTGATGTCAGGGCTGATTCTATGAGATGTCAGTTAGACTGTGAGGTCAGGGATGATGCTTGGGTTTCACAGAGATGTTAGGACATCACGGTGAGTCTGTGCAGTTACACTGAGGCTGTGATGTCAGAGGAGAGGCTGTGATGTCACTGTAAGGTGGTGATGTTACCATGAGGTTGACATATCAGAGTGAAGGTGTGATATCAGAGGTGATAGACTCTAACATCACAGTGATGAGGCTGAGATGTCACAGTAAGGGTGGTATGTAACTAGTGAGTCTGTGATACCACCATGAGGTTTTGATGTCACCGTGTGGCTGTAGTGTCACCGTGAGCCTGTGATGTCACAGGGAGTTGGTAATGTTACAGGGGAGGCTGTGAGGCCACAGTGAGACTATGATGTCAATGGCAAAGCTGATGTCTCAGTGAGGCTCTGATGTCATTAGTGATACTGTGAAGTAACATTGAGGCTATGATGACACAGTGAGGCTGTGCTGTCACTGTCAGATTGCAATTCTACAGTGAGGCTGTGAGGACACAGTGTGGCTATAATGTCACAGTGAGGCTTTGTCAGAGGTGTGTATGATGCCACCATGAGGTTATTATGTCAGTCCCAAGACTGATGTCAAAGTGAGTTTGTGATGTCACAGTGAGGCTGTAATGGTACAATGAGCCTGTGACATCACAGAGAAGCTGTGAGGTCACTGTGGAAGATTTGGCAAGGCTGATTTCACCATGAGGTTATGATGTAATAGGTCAGTCTATAATGTAACAAGTTAGACAGTGAGGGCAGAGTGAAGCTGTGAGGTCACAATGAGGCTGATATCTATAGGAACATTGATGTCACACTGAGTTAGTGATTTAACAAGTGAGGCTGTGCTGTCACTGTTTATGTCAATATCTATGATACCAGTGCTGAGACTGTCATCTCACTGTGACCCTGTACTATCTGTGGTGAGTCTGTGGTGAGTCTGTGATGTCAAAGTAAGGCTAGGTAGTATACCAGTGGTGAGGCTATGATGCCACAGTGTAGCTGTGATGTCACAGGGAGGTGTGATGACACAGTGAAGCTATGAGGTAACTGTGGAAGATGTGATGTCAGTGACAAGGCTGAGTTCATCATGAGGCTATGATGGAACAGGTGAGTCTATGATGTAACAAGTTAGACTGTGATGTCACAGTGAGGCTCTGATGTCACAATGAGGTTATGTGTAACTGTGTGGTTGTGATATCACTGGGGAAGTTATGATGTCACAGTGATGTTGTCAATAGCGACAGTCAATAACGACACTGTGGTGTCACAGGGAGGCTGTCATGTTTCAGTAAGTCTTTGAGGTTGGTGATGAAGCTGTGGTGCCATAGGGAGGCTAGGTAGAATGTCACTGATGAAGGTGTGATGTCGCATTGAGGCTATGATTTCAAGGGTGAGCCTGTGATATCATAGTGAGGCTGTGATGAAACAGTGAGACTATAACATCAGAGTCAATGCTACATATCATCAATGCTATATATCACATTTGGTCAATGATTTCAGAGGTGAGCCTGTGCTGTCATAGTGCAGCTGTCATGTCAGAGTGAGGCTATAACCTCAGAGATGAGGCTATGATGTTACAGTGAGGCCATATTTCATCAGAGTGAGGCTGTAATGTCAGTGGAGATTGATTATGACATCACAGTGAGGATGAGATTTTAGTGGTTAGGCTGTGATATAAGAATGAGGCTGATATGATTGATGAGAGTATGATGTCTCAGTGAGGCTTGCATATCATTAGTGAGGCTTTCATTCCACCATGAGGCTTTGGGGTCACTGTGTGGCTGTGGTGACACCATGAGCCCTTGATGTGACACAGAGTTGGTGATGTCACGTTGGAGGCTGTGAAGTCTCAATGAGACTGATTTCAATGGCAAGGCTGATGTCACAGCAAGCCTATGATGTCAGTGGTGATGCTGTGAATTCACATTGAGGCTGTGATGTCACAGTGAGGACATGTCAGAGGCTTGTATGTGATGTCACAATGAAACTGTTATCTAAGTAGCAAGACTGATGTTACAAAGAATTTGTGAAGTCACAGTGAGGTTGTGATGTCAATAGCAACACTGTGGGAGGCTTTCATGTTTCAGTGAGCATGCGAGCTCAGCGATAAGCCTGTGATGTCACAGTGAGGACATCGTGTCACAGTGAGACTATAACCACAGAAGTGAGGCTGTGAAATCACAATGAGGCTGTGATGTCAGTCGAGCGAGGCTATGACATCACAGTGGTTAGTCTGTGATGTCATTATGAGGCTGATGTCATTATGAGGCTGATGTGAGTGATGAGGGTATGATGTCGCAGTGAAACTGGCATTTCACTGGTGAGGCTGTAATGCCACCTGGAGATTTTGATGTAACCGTGTGGCTATCTATGGTGTCACCGTGAGGCTATGATGTCATGGGGATTTGGTGATGTCACGGTGGAGCCTCTGAGATCACTGTGAGACTGTGATGTCAGTGGCAAGGATGATGGCACAGTGAGGCTGTGATGGCACAGTGAGGCTATGATATCACAGTGCAGCTGTGAATTCAGTGGTTGAGCTGTGATTTCAGAAGTGAGACTCATGAGTGATGAGGCAGAGATGTCACATACACGATGTCATATAACTGGTGAGGCTGTGATGCCACAGTGAGGCTGTGATGTCACAGTGCCGCTATAAGGTCATTGGTTAGACTGAGATTTCAGAAGTGAGACTAATGTGAGAGATGAGGCTGATTATGTTGCATTGAAGATGTGATATAACTGGTGAGGCTGTAATGCCACAGTGAAGTTATGATGTCACCATGAGGCTGTGGTATCTCTGGAGCCTGTGATATCACAGTGAGCCTGTCAAATCAGTGGTGAGGTTGTGATGTCACAGTGAGACTGTGTTGCAAAGTTATGCTGTGATGTCACAGTGAGGTTGTTATGTCAGTAGTGACTGCTTTCACTTGCAGACTATGTCATACGTGAGACTATATTGTCACTGGTGAGGCTCTAAAGTCACAGTGACTTTATTGTGTCAAACTGAGGCTGTGATTTAACAGAGTGGCTGTGACGTCACCATGAGGTTTTGATGTCACAGTGAGGCTGTGATGTTACAGAGAAGCTGTGATTACTGAAGTGAGACAGCATTGAGAGAGGAGGCTGAAATGTTGCATTGATTATGTGATATAACTGGTGAGATTGTGATGCCACAGTGAGGTAATAATGTCACCACGAGGCTGTGGTATCCCTGGTGAGACTCTGTCATTGGAGAGGCTGTATTGTCACTGGTGAGGCTCTAATGTCACAGTGAGTTAATTGTGTCAAACAGGCTGTGATGTCACAGTGAAGCTATGATGTCAGAGTTGAAGCTTTATCTCACAGTGATGCATGGATTGCCCGCTATGGCTGTGATGTCACAATGAGGCTGTGTGTCACTGTAAGGTTGTGATGTCAGTAGTGACTATGCTTTCACACGGAGACTATGCAATTGGTGAGGCTGTATTGTCACTGGTGAGGCTGTAATGTCACATTGTTTATTGTGTCAAACCGTGGGTGTGATGTCAAAGTGAGGATATGATGTCAGAGGTGAAGATTTATGTCACATTGATGCTTTGATGGCATGGTATGGCTGGGATGTTGCAATGAGGCTGTGATGTCACTGGAGATGTTGTGATGTCACAGTTAGTGTGTGATGTCAATAACGACATTGTGGTGTCACAGGGAGGCTGTTATGTTTCAGTGAGCTAGGGAGGTCAGTGTTGAGCCGTGGTGTCATAGTGATGCTAGGTAGAATATCAGTGATGAGCGTGTAATGTCGCATTGATGTGATGATTTCATAGAAGAGTCTGTCATATCTTATTGAGGCTCTGATGTAACGGTGAGGCTCTAACCTCAGTGTTGAGGTTGTGATGTCACAATGAGGCTGTGTTGTTTCCAGTGATGCTATTATATCACAGTGAGGCTGTGATGTCAGTGGCGTGAGACTATGACATCACATTGAGTATGTGATTTCAGTGGTTATGCTGTTTTGTCAGAATGAGGCTGGAATGATGAGGGTGTGATGTCACAGTGAGGCTGGCATGTCACTGGTGAGGCTGCGATGCGACCATGAGGCTTTGATGTCACCGTGTAGCTGTGGCGACACCATGAGCCAGTGATCATATGTAGTTGGTGATGGCACGGTGGAGGCTATGAGGTGACACTGAAACTGTGATATCAGTGGCAAGGTTGATGTCACAGTGAGGCTATGATGTCAGTGGTGATGCTATGATGTCACACTGAGGCTGTGATGTCACTGTGAAATTTATGTCACTGTGGGCTGCCATGAGGTGATATCACTTTGGAAGCTGTAATGTCACAGTGAGGCTGCGATGTCAGTGGCAAGACTGTTATGACAAGGAAGCTATGATGTGTCAGGTGAGCCTGTGGTGTCAGTGAGAAGGCTGTGAGGTCACTGTGAGCCTGTAATGTCACAGTGAGGCTGTGCTATGAGGTATGATTCTATGAGATGTCAGTGAGACTGTGACATCTGGGTGATTCTTCGACTTCACAATGAGTTTAGGTCATGAGGCTGGACAGTCATATTGATGCTCAGATGTCAGAGGAGATGCTGTGATGTCACTGTGAGTCTGTCATATCAGTGTTGAGGATATGATATCACCATGTGACTTTGCTGGCACAGTGTGTCTATGTTGTTACAGTGAGGTTGTTATGTCACACAGAGGCTATGATATCAGAGGAGAGGCTGTGATGTCACTCTGAGGCATTGATGTTACCGTGAGGTTGTGTTATCACAGTGAGGCTGTGATATCGCTGTGAAGCTGTGCTATCACTATGAGGCTGTGAGGTTATGGCACAATGAGGCTGTGATTTCACAGTGAGGCTGGCATGTCACTGTTGATGCTGTGATGCTGCCTTGAGGCTTTGATGTCACTGTGAAGGATGTATGTCACTGTGGCCTGTCATGTCATTGTGAGGTGATTTCAGTCTGGAATTTGTGATGGCACAGTGAACCTGTGATATCAATGACAACACTGATGTCACAATGAGGTTATAATGTATCAGGTGGGCCTGTGGTGTCCGTGGGCAGGCTTGAGGTCACTGTGAGGCTATGATGTCACAGTGAGGCTGTGATGTCAGTGTCATGTTCTAATGTGACAATGAGACTGGGAGGACACAGTTTGGCCATAATGTCACAGTGAGGCTATGATGACACTGTAATGTTGTGATGTAACTGGAGAGGTTATGATGGCACAGTGAGGCTGTGATATTAGTGGTGAGGCTGATGTCACAATGAGGCTGTGATGTCACTGGTCAAGGTGTATTGTCAAAATAAGGCTGGAATGTCAGTGGTGAGAAAGATGTCATAGTGAGTCTGTGATGTCACTGGTGAAGCTCTGATGTTAGTGGTGAACCTGTTATGTGATAGTGATATTGGCGAGGCTGTGATGTGAAAGGCTGTGTTGTCATTGGTATGGCAATAATGTCAGTGTTCTTCCTAATGTCAGTGGAAACGCTGATGTCACAGGTTAGTCTGTGCTGTCATTGGTGAGGCTGTGCTGTCACTGTGAGGCTATGATGTCACTGAGGGCTGTCATGTCACCGTGAAGTGATATCACCGTGAAGTGGAACTGTGATGTCACAGTGAGGCTGTGATATCAGTGGGAAGATTGATGTCACAATGAGGCTATGATGTCCAGACCCTCCAGAAATGAAAGTATGGTTAACCCCTCCAAGACCTAGGGAAGTACTTTCTGAAAGTGGAGGAAATACAGAATGGGTAGTAGAAAAAGATATTATAAATACCACCTAAGTCCCTGTAAGTAGTTACAGAAATAAGGATTATAATTGCTATGAGTGTTCCTGGTCTTGACTGTCAGGAATAGACTTGTGCATGTGCACATACTCTAAGAAGATATTTATTTTATGTAATGTAACATTAATCAATAGTAATGTGATGAAATGTTGTAATCTACATTATGATATTGTGTTAGGGGACACTAAACACTAAGAATTTCTCAAGGGGCATTGTCATTAATCTTGTAAAAATAATGCATGTGAAGTTGTATGTGGATATCTATATTATGTTAGGCAGAATTATGAATCTTACAGTTTTTATCTGGAGATTTTTTAATGTGATTTGGTGTCAAGTTAACAAGGGATGGAATTGTGATAGTTAAGCCTGGGTGTCAGCTTGACTAAGATAGCTGAGACCACTTCTGGAAAGGATCAACTGAGAAAACTTGATAGGATTTCACCCACCCTAGATCCTATCAGAACCTCCAAAGCTCTCATAGATCCTCCCAATACTGCACCATATAAAAAAGAGCCACTAAAAAGAACAGATGCCTTATTGCAGCTGTGCTAAAAATCGCTCTTCCTTCTGGCCACCTGATTTCTTTGACCCGTTAGACTTCCAGCCCTCCAAGTTGCTGTTGGCTAGTCTAAAGACTCTAGGAATTCTCCAGCATTCAGCCATTACCCACTTGACCACCAAACTGAGCAGCAACCGGCATCAATCATTGGACAACCTCGGCTACTGGTAGCCATCATTGGACTACCTTGCCCATACTGTAAGCCATCAAAATACATTCCCTATTATATATATATATATATACATACATACATATATATATTCATTGTCAATTCTTCATCTCTATAAAACCTGACTAATACACCGTGACACCACAGTGTTGCTATTGACATCACAATCTCACTGTGACATCACAACCTCACAGTAACATCACAGCCTCATTGTGACATCACAGCCATACCATGCCATCAAAGCATCACTGTGACATAAAGCTTCACCCTTGACATCATAGACTCACTGTGACATCACAGCCTCAGTTTGACAAAATAAACTCACTGTGACATTAGAGCCACACCAGTGATAATACTGCCTCATCAATGACATAGTCTCTCTGTAAAAGCACAGTAACTACTGACATCACAACCTCACTGTGACATCACTGGCACACTGTTCTATCACACCCTTATTGTGACATCACAGCCTCTTCTCTGACAGCAGAGTCTCAGTGTGCCCAGTCTCTCCACTGACATCCAAAACTCATTGTGAAATCCAAGCATCACTTCTGACATCACTGCCTCACTGACATCTCATAGAATCAGCCCTGACATCACAGCCTCACTGCAATATCACAGCCTCATACTGACCTCAAAACCTGCCCACTCACACCAGAGGCTCACCTGTTACATCATAGACTCATTGTGACATCAGCCTTGCCACTGACATCACAGTCTCACTGTGACCTCTCAGCCTCCATCATGACATCACCAACTCTCTGTGATATCCAGGCTTACAGTGACACTACAGCCATAAGATAAAATCAAAGCTTCACGGTGGCATCACAGCTTCAACAGTGACATGACAGCCTCACTGCGATCATACCCTCATCACTTACATCAACCTCATTCTGATATCACAATTTAACCTCTGAAATCACATCCTCAGTATGTCATAGTCTCGCTGCACTGATATCTCAGTCTGATGGTGACATCACAGCCTCTCTGGTGACAACACAGTCTCACTGTGACATCACAGTCTCTCTATGGCATTATCATAGCCTTACCAGTAACATCCCAGCCACACTGTAACATCTCAGCCTCATCATTGACATCAGCATCACTTCTCACATGACAGTATAACCACTGAAATCTCAGCAGAACTGTGATGTCATAGTCTATCACCATTGATATCATGGCATTACTTGTGACACCACAGCCGCACTATGAAATCACAGACTCACCTCTGCAATCATTGCCCAAATGAGACACCACAGCATTAACTCTGATGTTATAGCCTATTTCATCACAGTCTCCCTATGACATTACAACCTGACAGTGACATCACAGCCTCATTGTGACATCACAAAGTCACTGTGACATTAGCCTTGCCACTGACATAATAGGCTCATGGTGAAATCACATACATACCTCTGACATACCCTCACTGTGACATCACGGCCTCAATGTGACATCACACGCTCACTTCTGATATTATTGCTCAACTGTGACATCACAGCATTGACTCTGACTTTATAGCCTCACTGTGATATCACAGTCTCATTATGACATCACAGGCTCACCTCTGAAATCATAGCCTCAGTGTGATCACACGATCATCACTGACATCATACCTAACCTGACTATGACACCACAGCCTCACAACTGTCCTTATGGGCACACTGAAACATGACAACCTCCCTGTGACACCACGGCGTGGCTAATGACATCACAGACTCATCGTGACATCACAGCCATACCATGCCATTAAAGAATCACTGTGACATTAAGCCTCACCTCTGACATCTAAGCTGCACTGTGACATCATAACATCGATTTGATACAATAAACTCACTGTAACATTAGAGCCTCACCACTGACATTCCAGCCTCACCAATGACATAGTCTCCCGGAAACAGCACACTCACTACTGATACCACAAACTCAGTGTGACACCACAATCTCACTATAACATCACAGCCACACTGTGCCAGCACAGACTTGTGGTGATGTCACAGCCTCAGCACTGACAGACTGGCTCACAGTGACATCACAGCCTTTCCTCTGACATCACAGCCTCAGTGTAAATGTATAGCCTCACAACTATCAAAACTGTCTCTGAAATGCAAACATCACCCTTGATGTCACAGCCTCACTGATATCTCATAGGCTCAGCCCTGACTTCAGAGCCTGACTGTGACATCACAGCTTCACAGTGACCTCACAGCCTACCCACAGACACCACAGGCTCACCTGTTATTTCATAGCCTCATGCCACTGCCATCACAGCCTCACTGTAACATCACAGCTTCCAGCATAACAGTGACATCATAGCTTCACAGTGATATCAAAGCCTCTCTGTAGCATTATACCCTAATTTCTGACATCACAGCCTGACTGTGATATAACAGGCTAACCTGTTGTAGTCCAAGCTGCAACCTCAAATCCAGGGCTCCGCTCAACAAGATGGGCAAGGCTTAGGCGAATGGAGAACAGGCAGACAGGTTTCTTGGCTGAGTGAATCTGAACTTTTTATTGAAATTTTTAGTAGAGTTTATATACATTAGAAAATCAAATGTAATGGCCAGGGGATGTGACATCACGCAGTTAGGGAAAACATCAAAGAAATCAAGAACCAAATTCTTTACAGGATTATGTAAAATGTATTCATTCTGGGTAACAATGGAAGAGCAGAGGTGACATACATTTTCTATGTCGGAATAGACATGATGTCTCCAGGTAAAGTTAAAGTAGACATGACAGTTAGCTGCTAAATGCAAAGGGACAATGAATATTTCAAAGTAGATTTTCCCTGATTTATGTATAAACATTAAATGTGTGGGGGAGGGTCTGTAAACTATCTAGCCCTGTGAAAAACAACAGCAGAAAGAACAAAAAAGATGTAAGAACATACAAGAGGTAGACTCAAATTCCAGAGGGAGGAATCCTCCTGCCAGAGACAAAACTTAATTTCTATAGGGAGAGCCCCTAGGGCCTAGCAATCGCCCATTTATATATTAATGTGTCACTCCCCAGCCAGCAGGCTTTAGGCCAGAGCATACAGTAACACTAAGGCAGGCAGTAACACCAAGGCCTGACTACTCCCTTATTTTCCTTATTTCTCTTATTTATATCAAATAATGTCATGTCCTTTTTTCAGAAATTGTTTCCTTGAAACAGTATTCTGTCATTCTGGACCTTGTCAAAACAGCATGGTTGGATAAGGACACAGCACTAACCTCTGAAATCATAGGATCAGCAACAAAACGGACATCCCGCCTGCCTCGCTATGACACTACAGTCTCATCACTGATATATCAGGCTCACGGTCACATAATAGCCTCAACAGAGACACCACAGCCCACTGTGGCATCAGAGCCACACCAGTAACATCCCAGCCTCACCGTGATATCTGAGTCTCATCACTGACATCAGCCTCACCTCCGACTTCACAGCCTAACCACTGAAATCTCAGGTGAACTGGGATGCCATAGTTTATCACCACTGATATCACAGCATCACTGTGAACCTCATATTAACATCTCAGACTCATAGTGACATCACAGCTTCTCCTTTGACATCACAGCCTCACTGTAACTGCACAGTCTCATCACTGACATCCTAAACTCACTGTGAACTCCAAGTATCACTCCTGACGTCACAGCTTCACTGACATCTCATAAAATTAGCCCTGACATCAGAGCCTCACTGCGATATCACAGCCTCACAGTGACCTCACAACCTGCCCACTGACACCACAGACTCACCTGTTACATCATAGTCTCATTATGACATCAGTCTTGCCACTGACATCACAGCCTCATGGTGACATCACAGCTTCCAGAGTGATATCAACTCATGGTGACATGACAGACCACAGTGACATACAAATTTCACAGTAACATTGCAGCCTCAGTGTGTCCTTACGGCCTCACAAGTGAGAGCACAGCCTCACCTGTGATATCAGCATCACCACTAACATTAGTCAGAATACTGACATCTCTGCCATATCAATGTAAACACAGCCTTTGACATCACAGCTTCACCAGTGTTACTGGCATATAGTTTCACCACTGACATCATTGCGCCAGCAGTTACATCATATATTCACTATGACATCTTTTTTACTACTGACATTCCAGCCTTCTTATGACATCAAACCTTTACAAATGAAATCACAGCCTCATTGAGAAATCAGCTTCACCACTAAACTTCACAACCTCACGGTGCCATCCAAAACTCTCCAGTGACATCACAGAATCACTGTGTCCTCAGAGCCTCACTGTGACATCATAGACAGTGTTTCCTCATAGCCTCACTATTACATTACAACCTGACAGTGCCATCATACCCTCAGTGTGACATCACAAATTCACTTTGACATCAGCCTTGCCACTGACATAACAGCCTTATGGTGACATCACATACACACCTTTGACATAGCCTCACTGTGACATTACAGCCTCAATGTGACATCACAGCATCACCACTGACATCATAGCCTCACTGTGACATCAGCCTTGCCACTGACATCACAATCTCACTGTGACCTTTCAGACTCCACCGTGATGTCACCATCTTCCTGTGACATCACGTGTTCACAGTGTCACCACACCCACACTGTGATATCAAAGCGTCAATTTGGCATCCCAGCCTCATCAGTGAAAGCCAACCTCAATGTGATATCATACCCTCATCACTCACACCAGTCACATTCTGATATCACAGTCTAAAACTGAAATCATATCCTCAATGTGATGTCACAGTCTTGATCCAGTGACATCACAGCCTAACTGTGATATCACAGCATCACTGGTGACAACACAGCTTCACTGTGACATCACAGCCTCACTATGGCATGACAGACTCACCTCTGAAATCATTGCCCAATTATGACATCACAGCATCGAGTCTGACCTTACTGTTTCATCATAGCATTATTATGATATCACAGACTCACCTCTGAAATCATAGCCTCAATGTGACATCGCACCCTCATCACTGACATCCTATTTAGCATCACTATGGCAACACAGTCTCATCACTGACCTCACAGGCTCACTGAAACATGACAACCTCCCTGTGACACCACAATGTTGCTATTGATATCACAACCTTACTGTGACATCACAACTTCCCCAGTGACATCAAAATCTCTCATTGTGACATCACAGCCATGATGAGCAATCAAAGTATCACTGTGACATAAAGCTTCACCTCTGACATTATAGCCTCACTGTGACATCACAGCCTCAGTTTGACACAATGTACTCACTGTGATATGAGACTCACCAGTGACAATACCGCCTCACCAATGACATAGTCTCCCTGTAAAAGCACAGTCACCACATCACTGTGAGATCATAACCTCACTGTGATTTCACAGCTGCACTGTGTCAGCACAGCCTTACTGTAACATCACAGCCTCATCACTGATATGACAGGCTCACTGTGATATCTCAGCCTCACCAATTACACCACAGCTTCATAGTGACATCAAAGATTCACAGAGATATGACAGCTTCTCTGTGTCATTACAGCCTCATTTTTGACATCACAGCGTCACTGTGACATAAGAGGCTAACATTTGAAATCATGGCATGAGTGATACTATGGACTTCTGCCTATCTTCGCTTTGATATCACAGCCTCATCACTGACATCTTATGTTCATGGTCACATGATAGGCTCAAAGGTGACACCACAGACTCGCTGTGGCATCACAGCCTCACCACAAACATCCCAGCCTCACTCTGACATGTCATCCTCACTGCTGCCGTTAGCCTCATTTCTGACTTCACAGCCTAAACACTGCAATCTCAGCCAAACAATTATGTCATAGTCTATCACCACTGATATCACAGCCTCATGGTGATATCATAACCTCATGGTAACATCAGAGCCTCACAGTGACATTACAGCCTCTCCTCTGACATCACAGCATCAGTGTAACATCACAGTCTCAGCACTGACATCCTCATCTCACTGTAGCATCCAAGCATCACTTCAGACATCACAGCCACACTGACATTTATAGAATCATCCCTGACATCATAGCATCACTGTGACATCACAGCATCACAATGATCTCATAGCCTACCCACTGACACCACAAGCTCACCTGACACATCATAGACTCATTGTGACATCAGTCTTGCGACTGACATCACAGCCTCAGTGTTACATCACAGCAACCAGAGTGATATCACATCATGCTGACATGACAGCCCACAGTGACATACAACTTTCACAATGATATCAAAGCCTCAGTGTGACATCATGGCCTCACCAGTAATAGTACAGCCTGACCCGTGACATTTGGATTGCCACTGACATTAGTGAGAACACTGACATCACTGCCCCACCAGTGACAACACAGTCTTTGACATCACAACCTCACCAGTTATCCAATGACATCATAGCCTCACCAGTGACATCATAGACTCACTATGACATCTTTCTCACCACTGACATTACAGCCTTATTGTGATATTACACCTTTACCAGTGACATCACAGTCTCATTGTGACATCAGCCTCTCCAGTGACATCACAACATCATTATGTAGTCAGAGCTTCACTGTGACATGAGTCCTCACAGTCTCACTGTGACATTACAACCTGACAGTGCCATCACAGCCCCACTGTGACATCTCAACCTCACTGTGACATCAGCCTTGCCACTGACATGGTATCTTCATGATGAAATCACACACACACCTCTGACATAGGCTTACTATAACATCTAATCCTCAATGTAACATCACAGCATCACCACGGACATCATAGCCTCACTGTGACATAAGACTTGGCACTGATATAATAGCCTCATGGTGACATCACATATACATCTCTGACATAGGCTTACTGTGACATCCCAGCCTCAATGAGACATCAGAGGATTACCAATGACATCATATCCTCACTGTGACATCAGCCCTTGCCCCGACATCACAGTCTTAATATGGCATCAAAAACTCACAGTGATCTCAGAACCTTTCTTCTGACACCTCAGGCTCACCTGTTACATCAGAGCCTCATTTTGGCATCAGTCTTACCACTGATATTATAGTCTCACTGTGACATCACAACCTCATCAGTGACAGCACAGCTTCACCTGTGACATCATGTTGCCACTGACATTAGTCAGAACCAGTGACACTGTAGCCTTTTGCACCACAGCCTCACCAGTGTCACTGTCAAGTAACAGTTTGACCACGGACATCATAGTCTGACCATTCACTTCATAGACTCACTATAACATCTTTCTCACCACTGATATTCCAGCCTTATTGTGACATCACACCATCACCCCAGACATCAAAGCCTCATTGTGACATCAGACTCACCAATAACACCACAGCCTCACTGTGCCAACCTAACCTCTCTGGTGACATCACAACATCACTGTGTCATCAGAGCCTCACTGTGACATCATAGCCACACTGTGTCCTCACTGTGACATTACAACCTGACAGTGACACCACAGCCTCATTGTATCCTCACAGTCTAACCTGTGACATCATAGACTCACCTGTTGCATTATAGCCTCATGTTGAAATCAGTCCTGCCACTGACAGTGGCCTTACATCCTCGATGTGACTTGACAATCCATCTGTGATATCACAGCCTCAAATAGACTTCATAGCTTCACTAAGATATCATAGCCTCACTGTGGCATTTTAGTCTCATTTCTGACTTCACGGCTGCACTGTGGCATCACAGCCTCATCGCTAGTAACCTACCTAGCCTTAACATGACAACACAGCCTCATCATAGAGAGCACAAGCTCTCAGTGATGTGACACTAGCAGCAGTGACACCATAGCTTTTGACATAAACAGAGATACCACAGCCTCACATATTACATCACTGCCTCACTGTGACATCTTCCCACAAATATAATAGCCTGACAGTGACCTCACAGTGTCAATGTGACCTCAGATCCTCTCCATAATGTCACAGCCTCATAGTGACATGACATCTTCATATTGATATCACAGCTTCACTGTGGCAATGCCTTAATTCTGACATCACATCCTCACTGTGACATCACTGACTCACCAGTGACATCAAAGCCTCACTGTGACATATCAGGCTGACCTCTAACAGGCTGACCTCTAAAATCATAGCATCAGTGACACCACAGACATCCTGCCTATCCTCGCTATGAAATCACAGCCTTATCACTGACATGAGCCTCACTTCTGACATGACAGCTTAACCACTGAAATCTCAGCAGAACTGTGAGGTCATAGTCTATCACTACTGATATCACAGCCTCCCTGTAATATCACAACCTCACGGTAACATCATGACCTCACAGTGGCATCACAGCCTCTTTTACATCACAGCCACAGTGCAACTGCACAGCCTCACCACTGGCATCCTAACCTCACTGTGAAATCCATGCATGATCCCTGATGTCACAGTCTCACTGATATCTCTTAGAATCAGTCCTGACTTCAGAATCTCACTGAGAAATCACAGCCTCACAGTGACCTCACAACCTGCCCACTGAGAGCACAAGCTCACCTGTTACATCATAGCTTCATTGTGACATCAGTCTTGCCACTGACATCAAAGCCTCACTGTAACATCACAGCTTCCAGAATAACAAGTCATGGTGACATTATAGCTTATAGTGAAATATAACCTCAGTGACATCACAGCCTCAGTGTGACATCATGGCATCACCAGTTATAGCACAGCTTCACCTGTGACATCAGTGTGGCCTCTGACATTAGTCAAAACACTGACATCACTGCCACACCAGTGAAAACACAGCCTTTGACATCACAGCCTTACTAGTGTCATTGCCATGTAATAGGTTCACCCCTGACATCATAGCCTCACCAGTGACATCATAGACTCACTATGTCATCTTTCTCAACACTGACATTCCAGCTTTATTGTGACATCACACATTCGCCACTGACATAACAGCCACATTGTGCCTTCAGCCTCACCAAAAACATCACAGTCTCACAGAGCCATTAAAACCACTCCAGTGACATCAAAACATCACTGGATTGTCAGAGCTTCACTGTGACATCATTGCCACACTGTGTCCACATAGCCTCACTGTTTACAACTTGACTGTGACATCACAGTCTCATTGCTTACAACCTGACTGTGACATCACAGTCTCATTGCTTACAACCTGACTGTGACATCACAGTCTCATTGTGACATCAGAAACTCATTGTGACATCAGCCTTGACTTTGACATAATAGCCTCATGGTGACATCACACACCTCTAACATAGTCCCATTATGACATCAGCCGCAATGTGACATCACAGCATCACCTCTGACATCTTAGCCTAACTGTGACATCAGCCTTGCCACTGACATCACAATCTCACTGTGACCTCACAGCCTCCACTGTGACACTACCTACTCCCTGTGCCATCATAGGCTCATGGTGACACCACAGCCACATAGTGACATTAAAGCCTTACATAGCATCGCAGGCTCACTGTGACATTACAGCCTCATCTCTGAGTTTATAGCCCCCACTGTTTCATCACAGCCTCACTGTGACATCACAGGCTCACCTCTGAAATCATAGCCTCAATGCGACATCACACCCTCATTACTGACAACCTGCCTAGACTCACTACGACACCATAGCCTCACCACTGACTTCACAGGCTCACTGAAACATGACAGTTTTCCTGTGACACCACAGTGTTGCTATTGACATCACTAACTAGCCCCCACTGTTTCATCACAGCCTCACCTTGGCATCATAGCCTCATTTCTGAAATCACAGCCTAACAACTGAAAACACAGATGAACTGTGATGTCATAGTCTATCACCACTGATATCACAGCTTCACTGTGATATCACAACCTCCCAGTAGCATCAGAGCCCCACAGTGACATTACAGCCTCTCCTCTGACATCACAACCTCAGTGTGACAACACAGCCTCATCTCTATCTTCCTAACCTTCACCACTAACATCACAGCCTCACTGTGACATCACAACTTACCCAGTGATATCATAGCCTCACAGTGACCTCACAGTCTCACTGTGACCTCACAGTCTAACCTGTTGCCATCACATATTCCACAGTGAACTCACAGCCTCACTGTGACATCACAGCCTCAACAATGGTATCCTACCTAGCCTTACTATGACAACCTCACCACACATAGCACAGGGTCACAGTGGTGTGACATCCTCAGAAGTGATATCATAATCTTTAACATCATAAACAGTGACAGAACCACCTCACATGTTACATCACTGCTTATTGTGACATCAATCTTCCTACAGATATCACAGCCTTACAGTGATCTCAGAGCCTCACTGTGACCTCACAGTCCAACCTGTTCCATTGTACACTTACCAGATACATCATAGCCTCATGGTGAAATTAGACTTGCCACTGACATTACATCTTCCACAGTAACCTCACAGACACACTTGACATCACAAACTCACTGTTATGTCACAGACTCATAGTGACATCAAAGTTTCAAAGTGATATCACAGCCTCATCTCTGAGTTTATAGCCCCCACTGTTTCATCACAGCCTCACCTTGGTGTCATAGCCTCATTTCTGACATCACAGCCTCAATGTGATATCACAGCTTCACCTCTGATTTGACAGCCTCACTGTGACATAACAGGGTAACCTCTGAAATCATAGCACCAGTGACACCACAGACATGCTGTCTAGCCTCTCTATGACACACAGCTTCATCACTGACATCTCAGGCTCACGATCACATGAAAGCCTCACTAGTGTCACCACAGCCTCACCAGTAACATCCCAGCCTCACTATGACATCTTAGCTCATTACTGACATCAGCCTCACTTTTGACATCACAGCCTAACAACTGAAATCACAGATGAACTGTGACGTCATAGTCTATCACCACTGATATCACAGCTTCACTGTGATATCACAACCTCCCAGTAGCATCAGAGCCCCACAGTGACATCACAGCCTCTCTTCTGACATCACATCCTCAGTGTGACAACACAGCCTCATCTCTATCTTCCTAACCTTCACCACTAACATCACAGCCTCACTGTGTCATCAAAAAGCTCTGCAGTGATATCACAACATCACTGTGTCATCAGAGCCTCACTGTGGCATCATAACCACACTGTGACCTCACGGCCTCACTATGACATTACAACCTGTCAATGACATCACATCCTCATTCTGACTTCACAAACTCTCTGTTACATCAGCCTTGCAACTGACATAATAACCTCATATTGACATCACATGCACACCCCTGACATAGCCTCACTGTTAAATCACAGCCTCAACGTGATTTCTCAACATCACCACTGACATTATAGTCTCACTGTGATATCAGCATTGCCATCAACATCACAATCTCACTGTGACCTTATAGCATGCACCATGACATCACCTACTCCCTCTGACATCATGGACTAATGGTGACTTCACAGACACAAGGTGACATCAAAGCCTCACTGTGGCATTACAGCCTCACAGTGACCTCACAACCTGCCCCTTGACACTACAGGCTCACATGTTACATCATAGACTCATTGTGGCATCTGTCTTACCACTGACATCACAGACTCAATATGACAACACAGCCTCACAAGTGACAGCACAGCCACACCTGCGACATCAGCGTCACCACTGACATTAGTCAGAACACTGACATCACTGCAACAACAGTGACAACATAGCTGTTGACATCAAAGCCTCACCAGTATCACTGTCAAGTAATAAGTTCACCATGAAATCATAGCCTTACCAGTGATATCAGAGCCTCATTGTGACATCAGCCTCACCACTGATATCACAGCCTCATTGTGCCATCAAAACCACTTCAGCAACATAACAACAACTGTCCTCAGAGGCTCACTGTGACATCATACCCACACTCTACTCAGAGTCTCACTCTGACATCACAAGCTAACCTCTCAAAACATAGTCTCAATGCGACATCACACCCTCATCATTGACATCCTAACTCGCCTCAATATGGCACCACACCCTTGCCACTTATCTCACAGGCTCTCTAAAACACAACAGCCTCCCTGTGACACCATGGTGTTGCTATTGACATCACATCCTCACTGTGACACCACAAACTTTCTGTGACATCTGCCTTGACACTAACATAATTGACTCATGGTGACATCACATACATAATTCTGACATAGACTCACTGTAACATCACAGCCTAATCCCTGAAACCACAGCTGAACTGTGATGTCATAGTCTATCACCACTGATACCGCAGTGATGCTTTGATGGCACAGTATGATTGTCATGTCACAATGAGACTATCATGTCACTGTAAGATTGTGATGTCACAGGGAAAGTTGTGATGTCACAGTGAGGTTGTGATGTCAATAGCAGCACTGTGGTGTTGCAGGGAGGATGTCATGTTTCAGTGAGCCTGTAAGGTCAGTGGTGAGGCTGTGGCATAATAGTGAGGCTAAGAAGGATGTCATTGATGAGGGTGTGATGTCATATTGAAACTATGATTTCAAAGGTGAGCCTATGATGTCATAGTGAGGCTAGGATGTCACAGTGAGGCTACAGCTTAAGAGTTGAGGCTGTGATATCACAGTGAAGCTGTGTTGTCAGTGGAGTGAAACTATGTTACCAGAGTGAGGATGCGATTTCAGTGGTTAACGGCTGTGATATCAGAATGAGTCTCATGAGTTATGATGGTATGATGTCACAGTTAGGCTGGCTTGTCACTGGTGAGGCTGTGATGTCACCATGTGGTTGTGGTGTCTATAATGAGCCCGTGAATGTCACAGGGAGTTGATGATGTCACAGTGGATATCACTGTAAGGCTGTGAGGTCACAGTGAGACTGTGATGTCAGTGGCAATGATGATGTCACAGTGATGCTATGATGTCAATGGTGATACTGTCATGTCACAGGGAGGCTGAGTCAAAGGTATGTATGTTATGTCACCATGAGGCTATTATGTCAAGGGCAAGGCTGATGTCACAGTGAGTTGGTGATGTCACAGTAAGGCATTGATGACTCTGTCAGTTTGTAATGTCACAATGAGGCTCTGAGGACACAGTGTGCTATGACGTCACAGTTAGGCTCTGATAACACAGTGCTATTGTGATGTGACTGGAGAAGTTTTGGTGGCAGAGTGAGGCTGTGTTGTCACTGTTGAGGCTGTCATTTGACCGTGAGCCAGAGATGTCACTTTTGAGATACTGTTGAGGCTAGGTAAGATGTCCATGGTGTCACTGTTGCTATGATTTCAGAGGTTAGCCTGTTAGGTCACATCGAGGCTATGACGTCAGAAGTGAGGCTGTGCTGTCAGAAATGAGGCTATATTGCCACAGTGACCTGTGATATCACTGTGAAACTGTGAGGCTGTAACATCACAAAGAGGTTGTGATGCCACAGTAAGGCTGTTAGGTCACTATGGAAGATGTCAGTAGTAAGGCTGATTTCACCAGGAGGCTATGATGTAACATATATGTCTATGATGTAACAGGTTGGACTGTGAGGTCACAGTAAGGCTGTGAAGTCACTGTGAGTCTGTGATATCTGTGAGAAGATTGATGTCACAATGAAGTAGCGATGTAACATGAGGCTTTGGTGTCACTGTTTATGATTCCACATGCTGTCACTGCTGAGGCTGTCACATCACTGTGAGCCTGTGCTATCTGTGGTGAGGCTGTGGTGTCATGGGAAGGTTAACTGGGATACCAGTTCTGAGGCTGTGTTGTCCCAGTGTGGCTGTGATGGAACAATGAGGCTGTGATGTCACAGTGACACTGTGGTGTCACAGTGATGCTGTGATGTCACAGTGCTGCTGTGAGGCCAGTGGTGAGGGTGTGATGTCACAGTATGACCGTGACGTCACCGTGAGTCTGTGATGTCACACTGACTCTGTGATGTCACCGTGCAGCTGTGAGGTCAGTGGTTAGGCTGTGATTTCAGAATTGAGACTAATGTGAAAGATGAGGCTGAGATGTCGCCTTGATGACGTGATATAACTGTAATATCACGGTGTGCCTGTTCCGTCAGTGGTAAGGTTATCATGTCACAGTGAGGCTATGTCATAGATGTGTATGTGATGTCACCATGAGGCTATTATGTCAGTGGTAAGGGTGATGTCACAGAGAGTTTGTGACGTCACAGTGCATCTATTATGTCAGTGGCAGGTTATAATGTCACACTAAGGCTGTGAGGACACAGTGAGACTCTGATGACACAGTGATGGTGTGATGTCACTGGAGAGGTTTTGAGGGCACAGTGAAACTGTGATTTTAGTGGTGAGGCTGATGTCAAAATGAGGTTGTGATATACAGTGAGTCTGTGATATTAGTGGTGATGGATTATGGCATCACAGTTCAGCTGTGTTTTCAGTGGTTAGGCTGTGATGTCAGTAGTTAGGGTGATGTCAGTGATGAGGCTGAGATGTCACAGTGAGACTGGAATATTATTGGTGAGGCTTTGGTGCCACAGCAAGGCTGTGGTGTCACTTTTGAGCCAGTCATGTGTCCATCATCCTGGGATGTCAGTGATGAGGCTGTGGTGTCATAGCGAGGCTAAGCAGGATGTCCATGGTGTCACTGTATGATTTCAAAGTTTAGCCTGTTATGTCATAGTGAGAATTTGATGTCAGAGGTGAGGCTGTATTGTCACAGTGAAGGTGTGATGTCAGAAATGAGGCTATAATGCTACAGTGTGGCTGTGATATCACTGTGAAGCTGTGATGTCCCTGTGAGGCAGTAACATCACAGAGAGTTTGTGATGTCACAGTGAGGGTATGAGGTCACTATGGAAGATGTGATGTCAGTGGCAATGGTGATTTATCCATGAGGCTATGATATAACAGGTAAATCTATGATGTAGAAGGTTAGGCTGTGAGGTCCCAGTGAGGGTGTGAGGACACTGTGAGGCTATGATGTCTGTGGGAAGATTGATGTTTCAGTGAGTCAGTGATGTAACACGTGAGGCTCAGGTGTCACTATTTATGATATCAAAGGCTCCGATGTCACTGTTGAGGCTGTCATGTCACTGTGAGCCTGTGCTAGCTACAGCTAAATAGGATACCAGTGGTGAGGCTGTGATGCCACAGTGAAATTATGATGTTGCCATGAGGCTGTGGTATCTCTGGTGAGCCTGTCAAATCAGTGGTGAGGTTGTGATGTGTCACAGTGAGGATGTGCTGGCACAGTAGCTATGATGTCACAGTGAGGTTGTGATTTCAATAGTTACTTTGCTTTCACAGGGAGACTATGTCTTTGGTGAGGCTATATTTTTGCTGGTGAGGATCTAATGTCACAGTGAGTTTATTGTGTCCAACTAAGGCTGTGATCCCAGTGAGGCTATGATGTGAGAGGTCAAGCTTTATGTCACAGTGATGCTTTGATGGCACAATATGGCTGTGATGTCACAATGAGGGTAGGATGTCACTGTGAAATTGTGATGTCATGGGGGAAGTTATGATGTTACAGTGAAGTTGTGATGTCAACAGCGATACTCATGTTTCAGTAAGCCTGTGAGATCAGTGCTGAGGCTGTGTAGTCATAGTGAGGCTAGGTAGGATGTCAGTGATGAGGGTGTGATACCGCATTGAGACTGTGATTTCAGAGGTGAGCCTGTGATATCATAGTGAGGTTGTGATGAAACATGAGGCTCTAACGTCAGAATTGATGCTGTGGTGTCACAGTTAGGCAATGATTTCAGAGATGAGCCTGTGATGACATAGTGAGGCTGTCATATCATAGTGAGGCAATAACCTCAGAGGTGAGGCAGTAATGTCACAGTGAGGCTGTGTTTTCACTAGTGATGCCATGACATCACAGAGATTCTGTGATGTCAGTTGAGTGAGACTATGACATCAGAGTGAGGATGTGATTTCAGTGGTTAGGCTGTGATATCAGAATAAGGCTGATGTGAATGATGAGGGTATGATGTCACAGTGAGGCTCACATGTCACTGGTTAGGCTGTGATGCCACCATGAGGCTTTGAAGTCACAGTGTGGTTGTGATGTCACCATGAGGCTGTGATTTCACAGTGAGGCTGTGATTTCACAGTGCCACTGTGAGGTCAGTGGTTAGGATGTGATTTCAAAAGTGACCCTTATGTGAGAGATGAAGCAGAGATGTCACATTGATGATGTGGTATAACTGGTGAGGCTGTTATGCCACAGTGAGGTTACGATGATACCATGTGGTGTCATTGGTGAAGTTGCAATAGCACAGTGAGACTATATCAGTGGTGAGACTGTGCAGTCACACTGAGGCTTGCTGTCAGAAGAGAGACTTTGATGTACCTGTGAGCCTGTCATATCAGTAGTGAGGCTGTGATGTCATAATGAGTCTGTGCTGGCACAGTGAGGCTGTGTTGTCACCATTGTTGCCATGATATCACAGTGAGGCTGAGATGTCATTGGAGCAAGAGTATGACATCACAGTTAGGATGTGATTTCAATGGTGAGGCTGTGATATCAGAATTAGGCTGGTGTGAGAGATGAGGGTATGATGTCACAGTGAGGCTGGCATGTCACTGGTAAGGCTCTGATTCCACTTCGAGGCTTTGATGTCACTGTGTGGCTGTGGGGACACCGTGAGCCTGTGATGTCACAGGGAGATTGTGATGTCATGGTGGAGGCTGTGAGGTCACAGTGAGATTGTGATGTCACTGCAAGGCTGAGGTCACAGTGGGGTTATGATATCAATGGTGAAGTTGTGGTGTAACATTGAGGCTGTGATGTCATGTCAGAGGTGTGAATGTGATGTCACCATGAGGCTGGTATGTTAGTGGCAAGGCTGATGTCACAGTGAGTTTATGATATCACAGTGATGCTGTGATGGCCCTATTAGGTTATAATCTCACAGTGAGACTGTGAGGACACAGTGTGTCTATGATGTCTCAGTGAGGCTCTGACAACACAATGATCACTGGAGAGATTTGGATGGCACAATGAAGCTGTGATGTTGGTGGTGAGGCTGATGGCACAATGAGGCTGAATGTCAGTGGTGAGAAAGATATCTTAGTGAGTCTATGATGTCACTGGTAAGGATATGATGTCAATGGTGAATCTATTATGTGACAGTGACACTGTTGTGGCTGTGATGTCAAAGGCTGTGTTGGCACTGTTGTGGCAGTTATGTCAATGTTCTGACTAATGTCTGTGGTGACGTTGATGTCACAGGTGAGGCTGTGCTGTCACTGGTGAGGCTGTGATGCCACACTGAGACTGTGATGTCAATATGAAGGTTGTATGCCACTGTGGCCTGTCATGTCACCGTGAAGTGATATCACTCTGGATGTTGTGATGTCCCAGGGTGACTATGATGTCAGTGGCAAGATTGATGCCAAAATGAGGCTATGATGTAACAGGTGAATCTGTGGAATCAGTGGGCAGGTTGTGAATTGACTGTGAGGATGTGATGTTGCAGTGAGGCTCTAATTTCAGGGGTATTCTATGAGATGTCAGGGAGTCTGTGATGTCAGGGGGGATGCTTTGATTTCACAGTGAGTTTAGGATTTTTGTGGTGAGGCTGTGCAGTCACACTGAGGCTTTGATGTCAGAAAAGAAGCTCTGATGTCACCATGAGGTTGTGATGTTAACGTGAGGATGTGATATCACAGTGAGGTTGTGATATCAGTGGTGATTGAATATAACATCATAAGTCGGCTGAAATGTCAGTGGTTAGATTGTGATGTCAGAAGTCAGTCTGATGTCAGTGATGAAGCTCAGATTTCACAGTGAGGCTGGATGTTACTTGTGAGGATCTGATGCTACAGCGTGGCTGTGGTGTCACTGTTGAGGCTGTCATGTTACTGTGAGCCTGAGATGTCAGCGTTGAGGCTGTGGTGTCATAATGAGGCTAGGCAGGTTATCCATGGTCTCATTGATGCTATGATTTCAGATGTTAGTGCTGTGTCCTTATCCAACCATGCTGTTTTGACAAGGTCCAGCATGACAGAATATTGTTTCAAGGAATAAAGGACATTATGTTATTTGATATAAATAAAAGAAATAAGGAAAACATGGGGATAGTCAGTCCTTGGTGATACTGCCTGCCTTAGTGTTACTGTCTGGTTCTGGCCTAAAGCCTGCTGGCTGGGGAGTGACTTATTAACATGTAAATGGACAATTGCTAGATGCTAGGGGGTCTCCCTATGTAAATTAAGTTTTGCCTCTGGCAGGAGGATTCCTCCCTCTGGAATTTGAGTTTACCTCTTGTATGTTCTCACATCTTTTTTTGTTGTTGTTGTTTTTCTCAGGACTGGCTAGTTTACAGTCCCCCCTACACACATTTGATGTTTATACATAAACCAGGGAAAATCTACTTTGAAACATTTATTGTCCCTTTGCTTTTAGCAACTGAGTGTCATGCCTGCATTAACTCTACCTGGAGACATCAAGTCTGTGACAACACAGAAAATATATGCACTTCTGCTCTTCCTTTTTACCAGGAATGAATACATTTTACATAATCCTGTAAAGAATTTGGTCCTGGTTTTCTTTGATGTTTTCCCTATGGGTGTGGTGACACATCCCCTGGCCTTTACTCTGGATTTTCTAAAGTTTATAAACTCTGCTAAATACTTCAATAAAGAGTTCAGATTCACTCAGCCCAGAGAACTGTCTGACTGTCTTCCATTTGCCAAAGCCTTGCCCACCTTGTCGAGGGGAACCCTGGATTCGAGGTTGCAGCTTGGACTGCAACAGGTTAGCCTCTTATATTGCAGTGAGATTATGACTTCAGGGGTGATGCTTGGATTTCACAATGAGGTTAGGATGTCAGTGGTGAGGCTGTGCAGTCACACTGAGGCTGTGATGTCAGAGGAGAGGCTGTGATGTTACTGTGATGCTGTGATGTTAACAAGAACTTCTGATATCTCAGTGAGACTATGATATCAGTGGTGATAGAGTATGACATCACAGTTCGGCTGAGATTTCAGTGGTTAGGTTGTGAAGCTAGAAGTTAGGCTGATGTTGATGAGGCTGAAATGTCACAGTGAGGCTGGGATGTCACTGTTTAGGCTCTGATGCCACGGCTTGGTTGTGGTGTCATTTTTGAGGCTGTCACGTGACTGTGAGCCTGAGATGTCAGTGATGAGGCTGTAGTGTCATAGCAAGGCTAAACAGGATGTTTGTTGTGTCACTGATGCTATGATTTCACAAGTTAGCCTGTTACGTCTCAATGAGGCTGTGATATCAGAGGTGAGGCTATGATATCACAGTGAGGCTGTGATATCAATTTAAGTTGGCATGTCACTTTGAGCCTGTGATATCTGTGGGAAGACTGATGTCTTGGTGAGGCAGTGATGTAACATGTGAGGCTGTGGTGTCACTGATTAAGATGTCAAAGGCTATGATGTCACTGCTGAGGCTGTCACGTCAATGTGAGCCTGTGCTATGGGTGAGGCTGTGGTGTCATGGTAAGTCTATGTTCGATACCATTGATGAGGCTGTGATGTCTCAGTGGGGCTGAAATGTCATCACAAGAATATAATGTCACAATGAGGCTGTGATGTCACAGTGCATCTCTGAGACTGATGTGAAAGATGAGGATGAGATGTCCCATTGATGATGTGATATACCTGGTGAGGCTGTAATGCATCAATGAGGTTGTGATGTCACAATGACGCTATGGTCTCACTGGTAAGGCTGTAATATCACAGTGAGCCTGTCCAATCAGTAGTAGTGAGGCTGTGATTTCAGAATGAGGCTGTGTTAGCACATTGTGGCTGAGGATGTGATTTCAGTGGTTATGTTGTGATATCAGAATGAGGCTGATGTGAGTGATGAGGGTACAATGGCAGAGTGAGACTCACATGTTACTGGTGAGGCTGTGATTCCACTCTGAGGCTTTGATGTCACCATGTGGATTTGGTGTTATCGTGATGAAAGTTGGTGCTATCATGGGAGACTGTTAAGTCAGTGGCAAAAGTGATGTCAGAGGTAGGCTATGATATCATGGTAATGTTGTGATGTCACATTGAGGCTGTGATGTCACTGTAAGTTGTAATGTCACAGTGAGTCTGTGAGGACACAGTGTGGCTATGACATCACAGTGAGGCTCTGATGACACAGCAATGTTGTGATGTCACTGGAGAGGTTTTGATGACACAGTGAGACTGTGATATTAGTGGTGAAGCTGAGGTCACAATGAGGCTGTGATATCACTGTTGAAGGTGTGATTTCCCAATAAGGCTGCAATGTCAGTGGTGAGAAACATGTCATAGTGAGTGTGTGATGTCACAGGTGATGCTCTGTTGTCAGTGGTGAACCTATTATGTGACAGTGACATTAGTAAGGCTGTGATATCAAAGACTATTGTGGCAATGATGTCAGTGTTCTGACTAATGTCCTTGGCAATGCTGATGTCACAGGTGAAGCTGTACTGTCACTGGTGAGGCTGTGATGTCACAGTGAGGCTGTGATGTCACAGTGAGGCTGTGATGTCAGAAATGAGGCTATAATGCCACAGTGATGATTTGATATCATTTTGAGGCTGTGACATCACAGAGAGGCTGTGATTCCACAGAGAGGTTGTGATGCCACAGTGAGCTGTGACTTCACTCTGAAAGGTGATGTGTGTGGCAATGCTGATTTTACCATGATGTAACATGGTGTTATATGTTGTAACTATGCAGCTATGATGTAACAGGTGAGTCTATCATGTAACAGGTTTGAATGTGTGGTCACAGTGAGGCTGTGAGGTCACAGTGAGGCTGTGAGGTCACAGTGAGGCTGTGAGGTCACAGTTAGGCTGTGATATCTGTGGGAATATTGATGTCACAATGAGACAGTGATGTAACATGTGAGTCTGTGGTGTCACAGTTTATGATGTCAACTGCTGTCACTGCTGAGGCTGTCATGTCACAGTGAGTCTGTGCTATCTGTGATGAGGCTGTGGTGTCATAGGAAGGTTAAGTAGGATACCAGTGTTGAGTCTGTGATGAAACAGTGTGTCTGTGATATCACCATGAGGCTGTGATGTCACAGTGACATTGTAATGTCACAGTGATACTGTGATGTCACAGTGCAATTGTAAGGGCAATGGTTATCCTCTGATTTCAGAGGTCAGATTGCTGTGAGAGATGAGGCTGAGATCGCATTGACGATGTGATATAACTGGTGAGGCTGTGATGCCACAGTGTGATTATGATGTCACTATGAAGCTATGTTGTCACTGGTGAGGCCATAATATCACAGTTAGCCTGTTCTATCAGTGGAGAGTCTGTCATGTCACAGTTAGGCTTGGTCAGAGGTGTTTATGTGATGTACCATGAAGCTATTATGTCAGTGGCAAGACTGATGTCACAGTCAGTTTGTAATGTCTCAATGAGGCTGTGATGACACTGTCAGGTTGTAGCATCACAGTGAGACTCTGAGGATACAGTGTAGCTATGATATATCAGTGAAGCTCTGATGACACAATGATGTTATATCACTGGAAAGGTTTGGGTGATGTTAGTGGTGATACTGATGTCACAATGTGGCTGTGATGTCACTGAAGGTGTGATGTCCCAATAAGGCTGGAATGTCACATGTGGCTGTGATGTCACTGAAGGTGTGATGTCCCAATAAGGCTGGAATGTCAGTGGTGAGAAAGATGTCATACTGGGTCTAGATTTCACTGGTGAGGCTATGATGTCAGTGTTGAAGCTATTATGTGACAGTAACCCTGATGAGGCTGTGATGTGAAAGGCTGTATTATCACTTGTGTGGCAGTGATGTCAGTGTTCTAATTAATGCAAGTGGTGATGTTATTGTCACAGGTGAGGCTCTGCTGTCACTGGTGAGGCTGTGATGTCACCCTGAATGTTATATGTCACTGTGGGCTGTTAGGTGATATCATTCTGGAAGCTGTGATGTCACAGTCAGGCTGTGATGTCAGTGGCAAGACTATGTCACAATGAGACTATAACATAAGAAGTGAGCTTGTGGTGTCAGTGGGCAGGTCGTGGGGTTCCTGTTAGGGTGTGATCTCTCAGTGAGGCTCTGATTTCAGGGCTGATTCTATGAGATGTCCGTGAGGCTGTGATGTGAAAGGTGATGCTTGGATTTTAGAGTGAGGTTAGGACGTCAGTGATGAGGCTGTGCAGTCACACTGAGGCTGTGATGTTAGAGGAGGAGATGCTGTGATGTCACTGTGAATCTGTGATGTTACCGTGAGGTTGTGATATCACAGTGAGGCTGTGATGTCACATGAGCCTGTGATATCAGTGGTAATAGTCTATGACATCACAGTTCAACTGAGATTTCAGTGGTTGGGTGTGATGTCAGAAGTGAGGCTGATGTCAGTGATGAAGCTCAGATGTCACAGTGAAGTTGGGATGTCAGAGGTGAGGTTGTGATGTCACAGTGAAGCTGTGATGTCAGAGTTGTGGTTGTACTGTTACTTTAGAGTCTGTCATGTGACCATGAGCCTGAAGTGTCAGTGATAAGTCTGTGGTGTCATAGAGAGGCCAGGCAGGATGTCTGTGGTATCACTGATGCTATGATTTCAGAGGTTAGCCTGTTATGTCACAATGAGGCTGTGATGTCAGAGGTGAGGATGTGATGTCACAGTGAGGCTATGATGTCAGATATGAGGGAATAATGCCACAGTGAGTCTGTAATGTGATGCTGTGACATCACAGAGAGGTTGTGATGTCACAGTAAGTCTGTGAGGTCACTGTTAAAGAAGTGATGCCAGGGGCTGGAGAGGTGGCTCAGGGATTAAGCCTCTGCCTTGCAGGCGAAAGGTCCTGAGTTCGGATCCCAGACCCCGCGTATAGACGCCAGGCGGAAGCGGGGGCGGCCAGCGTTTCTGATCCTGGTAGGGCGGAGCCTGTGAATCCCGGGGCAGAGTAAAACAAGGAGGGGGTGGAGGCAGTCCATGGTAGTTCCCGAATTCGCCCGTGGTTCTACACACACACACACACATACATACACACATGCCCGCACACGCACATTGAATAAATAAATAAAAAAATTAAAGAATTTAAAAAAAATAAAAGAAGTGATGCCAGAGATAAGGCTGATTTCACCATGATATTATGATGTAACAGGTGAGACTATGATGTAACAGGTTAGACTGTGAGGTCACAGTGAATCTGTGAGGTCACAGTGAATCTGTGATATTTTTGGTAATATTGATATCACAATGAAGGAATGATGCAAATGTGAGGCTGTGGTGCCACTATTTATGATGTCCAAGGGTAGGATATCACTGCTGAGGTCTCATCACTGTGAGCTTGTGGTAGCTGTTGTGAGGCTGTGGTGTCATGGCAAGTCAGGTACAATACCACTGGTACAGTTGTGATGTCACAATGTGGTTGTGATGACATCATGAGGCTGTAGTGCCACTGGGGATGCTGCAATATCACACTAAGCCTGTCCAATCAGTGGTGAGGCTGTGATGTCACAGTGATGCTCTGTTGGCACAGTGTGACTGTGATGTCACAATGAGGTTGTGATGTTACAGTGAGGTTGTTTATGTCAGTAGTGACTGTGCTTTCGTAGGGAAACTATGTCATTGGTGAGACTGTATTGTCACTGGTTAAGCTCTAATATCATGGTGAGTTTTTTTGTCAAACTGAGGCCGATATGTCACAGGGAGGCTATGATGTCAGTGGTGATGTTGTGATATAACCTTGAGACTGTGATGTTACAGTGAGGCTATGTCAGAGGTATGATATGATGTTCCATGAGGCCTTTATGTCAGTGGTATGGCTGATGTTACAGAGAATTTGTGATGTCATAGTAAGGCTGTGATGGCACTGTCAGTTTGTAATTTCACAGTGAAGCTGTGAGTACCCAGTGTGGTAATGATGTCACCGAGAGGCGGCTCTGATGCTATAGTGATGCTGTGATATCACTGGAGAGGTTTGGATGGCACAGTGAGGCTGTGATGTCAGTGGTGAAGGTGTGATTCACCATAAGGCTGGAGTGTCAGTGGTGAGAAAGATGTTATAGTGAGTCTATGATGTCACTGGTTATTGCTGAATCCCCACCGGGATGCTAGAGAAAGAGGGGAAATTCAGCAGCAGCATCATGGGCTTGAGGCGAGGGGGCAAGCAGGCACAGGGTCACCACCCAGAATCCAGAAGGCAGGCGAGAAGCAGCAGGCAGAGGGTGAGTTTGCTGCAGACTCACCATTGAGTGGCCCCATACTAGCACCAACTCCAACAAACCTGAGCTCTATCAATTCCTGCCATTGTTGGTACAGGCTGTGCAATTCTTCCATCATTTCTGCCCCTGTTGCCGCTCCACATTCCACACATTAGTGGCCCTGACCCATGGCAGGAGGTTTCCCATTTGCTAACATTTTCCGTTGTCTTTCTATCTCTTTTCTGTGAATTTATACATTACTGTTTCTTGAGAAGGTTTTGGAAAGCAATTAGTCACTTCCTCAGTGGAGGATCCTTTAAGGCTTGCTATGATGCCAAGGAGGACGTGAACAAAGGGTGCAGGAGGCATATGGCCTTCCTGGACTTTTCTCTTATGGGCCAGGAAGAGCACTCCCATCCAAATCTGTGGGTCCCAGACATTTTCTGGGGAAATCCAAGGAGCTAACATTAAAGCTTCCTCCCATAAATCTTCTAAGTCCTTTGGTTTCATTTTGATCCTAAGTCTACTAGAGAGTTAGGGGCAATCAGCTGGGGTGCCTTCTGATGGGGCGGTAAATTACCCATTATGGAGAGGAAAGGTTCCTTAATGAAGCAAAGATGACTAGGAGGTGAGCAGACAAGGTGAAAGAGTGCAGAAAATAAAAAGCAATGACTAGAACCAAGGTGAAAGTGAAAACAACTCTTGAAAGGGTAACCAATGTCTAAGGAGAGACCTACTGCAGGACATATGCAGAGGTGTTTGGGATCTAAGCGTCCTGTGCTCATTACTCCCCTGGGCCGTATGCCCCCCAGTCAGGATTGACAGATTGATAGCTCTTTCTCGATTCTGTGGGTGGTGGTACATAGCCATTTTTAGTTGGTGGAGTAATTTGTCTGGTTAATTCTGATAATGAACGAGACTCTGGCACTCCAACATGGGGTGGTGTCATCTTCCCTTCGGTGTAGATGAGACACCCACTCTGGTAAAGTTCAGTGAGTGGCCCCTTTGGTTTTATGTTCCTATGCTTATGGTGCTTGAAGTTGAGCAGGTGCCCCACTTCCCCTTTCCCTGTTGTCCATCATTGTGCTCTTAAGGTTAGGAATGCATAACCATCATAACGCATAATGCATCACCACTATGATGTAATTGGTGGACCTATTTCATGACTGTCACTGGTGAGGCTATGATGTCAAATGTTATGTTGTCACTGGTGTGGCGATGATGACAGTGTTCTGACTAATGTCAGTGATGACACTGATGTCACAGGTGAGGCTGTGCAGTCCCTCATGAGGCCATGATTTCAAACTGAGTCTGTGTGGTGTCACAGTGAAGATTGTATGTCACTGTGGGCTGTCATGTCACCATTAAGTGATATCACTCTGGACGCTGTGATGCCACAATAAGGCTGTTAGGTTACTGTGGAAGATGTGAGGTCAACAGCAAGGCTGATTTCACCATGAGGCTATGATGTAAAAGGTGAGTCTATGATGTCACAGGTTAGACTGTGAGGTCAGAATGAGTCTGTGAGGTCACCGTGAGGCTATGATATCTGTGGGAATATTGATGTCACAATGCAGCAGTGATGTAACATGTGAGGCTGTGGTGTCACTGTTTATGATGTCATTGCTGAGGCTGTCACATCACTGTGCTATCTGTGGTGAGGCTGTGGTGTCATGGTAAGGCTAGGTAGAATACCAGTGCCTAGCCTGTGAGCCTGTGATGTCACCATTTGGCTGTGATGTCACAATGCAGCTGTGAGATCAGTGGTTAGGCTGTGATTTCAGAAGTGAGACTGATGTGATAGATGAGGCTGAGATGTCGCATTGATGGTATGATATAACAGTTGAGGTTGTGATTCCACAGTGAGGTTATAATGTTACCATGAGGATGTCATGTCCCTTGTGAGGCTGTGACATCACGGTGAGCCTGTCCTATCAGTGGTGAAGCTGTAAAGTCACAGTGAGGCTGTGTAGGCACAGTAGGTTGTGATGTCACATTGAGCTTGTGATATCACAGTGAGGTTTGATATCAGTAGTGATAGACTATGATATAACAGTTTGGTTGAGATTTCATTTTCTAGCCTGTAATGTCATACTGAGGGTGTGATGAAACAGTGAGGCTATAATGTCAGAGTCAATTCTGTGATGTCACAATTGGGCAATGATTTCAGAGGTGAGCCTGTTATGTCATAGTGAGGCTGTCATGTCACAGTGAGGCTATAATTTCAGAGGTGAGGCTTTGTTGTAACAGTGAGGCTGTGTTTTCCCCAGTGATGCTGATATCACAGTGAGGCTGTGATGTCAGTAATCCAAGACTATGTCATCTTAGTGAGGATGTGATTTCAGTGGTTAGGCTATGATATTAGAATGAGGCTGATGTGCGTAATGAGGGTATTATATCACAATGAGGCTGTGATGTCACTGTTGAGGCTGTGATACCACCATGATGTTTGATGTCACAGTGTGGCTGTGGTGTCACCATGAGCCTGTAATGTCACAGGGAGTTTGTGATGTCACGGTGGAAGCTGTGAGGTCATGGTGAGACTGTGATGTCAGTGGCAAGGCTGGTCACAGTGAGTTTGTGATTTTACAGTGAGGCTGTTATAGCACTATCAGGATGTAATGTAACAGAAAGGCTGTGAGGACACAGTGTGGCTATGATGTCACAGTGAGGCTCTAAAGACACAGTGATTTTGTGATGTGACTGGAGAGTATTTGATGGCACAGTGAAGCTATAATGATCCTGATGAGGCTGATATCACAGTAAGGCTGGAATGTCAGTGGTGAAGGTATGATGTCACAATAATGCTGGAATGTCAGTGGTGAGAAAGACGTCATAGTGAGTCTATGATGTCACTGGTGAGGCTATGATGTCAGTGGTGAACCTGTTAGGTGACAGTGGCACTGGTGAGGCTGTGATGCCAAAGATTGTTGTCACTGGTGTGGCAGTGATGTCAGTGTTCTAATGTTACTGGCAACGCTGATGTCACAGATGAGGCTCTAATGTCACAGTGAGGGTGTGATTTCAGTGATAAGACTGATGCCACAATGAGGCTATAATGTAACAGGCAAGCCTGTGGTGTCTGTGGGCAGGCTGTGAGGTCAGTGTTAGGCTGTGATGCCACCATGAGGTTTTGTTGTTTCCATCTGTCTGTGGTGTAACCATGAACCCATGATGTCACAGGGAGTTGATAATGTCACGGTGGAGGCTGTGAGGTCCCAGTGAGACTGTGATGTCAGTGGTAAGAGTGATGTCACAATGAGGCTACGTTGTAATATTTAAACCTGTGGTGTTAGCGGTTAGGCTGAAGGTCGCTATGAGGTTGTAATGCCATTGTGAGATTTAATGTCAACATGTGGCTCTGGTGTCACAGTGAGCCCATAATGTCACAGGGAGTTGGTGATGACATGGTGGAAGCAGTGAGATAACAGTGAGACTGTTATGTCAGTGGCAAGGCTGATGTCACAGTAAGGCTATTAGGTCAGTGGTGATGCTGTGATGTCACCTCGATGCTGTGATGTCACAGTGAGACTATGTCAGAGGAGTGTATGTGATGTCACCAGGAGACTATTATGTCAGTGGCAAGGCTGATGTCACGGTGAGTTTGTGATGCCACAGTGAGGCTGTTATGGCAACGTCATGTTGTAATGTCACAGTGAGGCTGTGAGGACACAGTGAGGTTATGATGTCACCATGAGGCTGTTGTGTTACTAGTGAGGCTGTAATATCATGGTGAGCCTGTCATATCAGTGGTGAGGCTGTAATGTCACAATGAGGCTGGGACATCAAGGGTGATGCTTGCATTTCACAGTGAAGTTAGGATGTCGGTAGTGAGGTGGAGTCACACTGAGGCTATGATGTCAAAGGAGAGGCTGTGATGTCACTGTAAGCCTGTCATATAAGGGGGAGGCTGTGATGTTACAATGAGGTTGTGCTGACACAGTGTGGCTGTGATGTCACAGTGATGTTGTGATGTTATGGTGAGGTTGAGATATCATAGCGAGGCTGTGATATCAGTCATGATAGAGTATGACATCTGTGTTTGGCTGAGATTTCAGTCATTAGGCTGTTATGTCAGAAGTCAGTCTGATGTCAGTGATGAGGCTGAGATGTCACAGTGAGGCTGGGATGTAACTGGTGAGGCTGTGATGCAGCAGCGAGGCTGTGGTATCACTGTTGAGGCTGTCATGTGAGCATGAGTCTGAGATATCAGTGATGAGGCTGTGGTGTCATAGGCTAGGCAGGATGTCCATCGTGTCACTGATGTTATGATTTCAGAGGTTAGCCTGTTATGTCACAGTGAAGCTATGTTGTCAGAAGTGGGGCTGTGATAGCACAGTGAGGTTGTGATATCACAGGAAAGGTTGGGATGTCACAGTTAGGTTGTGATGTCACACTGAAGCTGTGATTTCACTGTGAAGTTTGTACATCATTGTGGGTTGTCATTTCACCATGAGGTGATATCACTCTGGAACCTGTGTGTCACAGTGAGGTTGTGATGTCATTAGCAAGACTGTTGTCACAATGAGGCTATGATGTAACAAGTGAGCTTGTGATGTCATTGGGCAGGCTGTTAAGTCTCTGAGAGATAATGATATGCAGTGAGACTCTGATGTCAGGGCTGATTCTATAAGATGTCCATGAGGCTCTGACATCAGGGGTGATGCTCGGATTTTCCAGTGAGTTTAAGATATTCATATGCAGTCACACTGAGGCTGTGATGTCAGAGGAGAGGCTATGATGTCACTGTGATTCGGCGATGTTACCATGAGGTTGTGATATCACAATAAAGCTGTGATATCAATGGTGATGGACTATGACATCACAGTGCAGCTGAGATTTCAGTGGTTAGGCTGTGATATGTTAAGTGTAGCTGATGTCAGTGATAAGGCACAGGTGCCACAGTGAGCCTGGTATGTTACTGGTGAAGCTGTAATCCCATAGCGATGCTGTAGTGTCACTGTTGAGGCTGTCATATGACTGTTAGCCTGAGATGTCAGTAAGGAGACAGTGGTGTCATAGTGAGGCTAGGTGTCACTGATGCTATGATTACAGAGGTTAGCCTGTTATGTCATAGTGAGTCTGTGATGTCAGAGGTGAGGACAGAAATGGGGCAATAATGCCACAGTGAGGCTGTCATGACAATATTAGGCTTGATATCAGAGAGAGATTGTGATGTTACTGTGAGGCTTTGAGGTCACTGTGGAAGATGTGATGTCAGTTCAAGGCTGATTTCACATTGAGGCTATGATATAACAAGTGAGTCTATGATGTAACAGGTTAGACTGATGTCACAGTGAGGATGTGATGTAACAGGTTAGACTGTGATGTCACAGTGAGGCTGTGATGTCACAGTGCAGCAGTGAGGTCAGTTGTTAGGCTGTGATTTCAGAAGTGAGACTGATGTGAGAGATGATGCTGAGATTTCACATTGATAATGAGATCGAACTCATGAGGCTGTGATGCCACAGTGATGTTATGATGTCATCATGAGGCTGTGGTGTCATTGGTGAGGCTGTGATAGCCCAGTGAACCTGTGCTATCAGTGGTGAGGCTGTGATATCACCTTGAATCTGTGATAGCACAGTGTAGCTGTGATGTGATGTTGTGATATCACAGTAGGTTGTGATATTACGGGTGACTGTGCTTTCACAGAGAGACTATGTCATTGGTGAGGCTCTATTGTTACTGGTGAGGCTCTAATGTCCCAGGGAGTTTATTGTGTTAACCTGAGACTATGCTATCACAATGAGGCTATAATGATAGAAGTCAAGCTATATATCAAGTGATGCTTTGAGGGCACGGTATGGCTGTGATGTCACAATGAGCTGTGATGTCACTGTGAGGTTGTGATGTCACTGGGGAAGTTGTGTAGTCACAGTGACGTTGTGATGTCACTGGGGAAGTTGTGTAGTCACAGTGACGTTGTGATGTCACTGGGGAAGTTGTGTAGTCACAGTGAGGTTGTGATGTCAATAGCGACACTGTGGTGTCACAGGGAGGCTGTCATGATTCAGTGAGCCTGTGAAGTCAGTGGTGAGGCTGTAGTGCCATAGTGAGGCTAGGTAGGATATCAGTGATGAGGATGTGATGTTGCATTGAGGGTATTATTTCAAAAGTGAGCCTGTGATGTCATAGTGAGGTTGTGATAAAACAGTGAGGCTATAAGAGATATAGCTTTGATGTTATAGTGTGGCTGTGATGTTACTATGAGGCTGTGATATCACAGTGAGGCAGTGATGTCACGGTGGAGTTGTGAAGTTAGTGATTAGGCTGTGATTTCAGAAGTGAGACTGATGTAACAGATGAAGCTGAGATGTCACACTGATAATGTGATATAACTGGTGAGGCTGTGAGGCCACAGTGAGATTATGATGTCACCATGTGGCTGTCAAATCCCTGGTGAGGATGTAATATAACAGTGAGCCTTTGCAATCAGTGGTGAGGCTGTGATGACACAGTGTGGCTGTGATGTCACAGTGAGGTTGTGATATCAGTGAGGTTGTGATGTCATGGTAAGGTTGTGGTGTCATATACTTACATTTCTGACATCATAAGCTCACTGTGACATCACAGCCACAGTGACCTCAAAGCCTGCCCACTGACAACACAAGATTACTTGTTACATTATCGCCTCATTATGGCATCAGTCTTACAGTGATATCACAGCATCACTGTGACATCACAGCCTCATCATTGACAGCACAACCTCAACTGTGACATCAGTGTCACCACTGATATTAATAAGAATGCTGACATCATTTCCACACAAGTGACAACACATCCTCACCACTGACCTCACAGGATCACTAAAACATGACAGCCTCCCTGTGACACCACAGTGTCACTATTGACATCACAACCTCATCATGACATCATAACTTCCCCGGTGATATCACAACCTTACAGTGACATCACAGCCTCATTGTGACATCATAGCCAAACCATGCAATGAAAGCATCATTGTGACATAAAGCCTCACCTTTTACATCATAACCTCACTGAGACACCACACCCTCACCACAGATAGCACAGGCTCACAGTGACACATCATCAGCAGTGACATCATACACAGTGACATCACAGACTCACCTGCTACATCACTGCCTCATTGTGACATCGGTCTTCCCACAAATATCACAGCCTCACAGTAACCTCACAGTCTCAATGAGATCTCACAGTTTGTTTCAGTTCTGAAATCACAGCCTGACTACTGACTCACAACTGCACTGTGACATCACAGCTTCAAGGTAACTTCAGAGACTGTGCAATATCACACAATCACCACTGACAGCATAGATTCACTGTGATATCACCCTTGCCATTGACATCATAGTCTCACTCTGAACTCACAGCTTCCACTATGACATCACCCTGTGACATCACAGGGTCAAGGTGACACCACAACCAAACAGTGGAATCACAGCCTAACTGTGATGCTCTAGCCTCAACTCTGAGGTTATAGTCTCACTGTGACATCACAGTTTCACTATTACATCACAGGGTCACCTCTGAAATTATTGCCTACCTGTGACATCACAGCAACAATTCTGATGTTATAACCTCACTGTTTCATCACAGCCTCACTATGACATCACAGACTCACCTCTGAAATTATGCCCTTAATGCGGCATCCAACCCTCATCATTGATATCCTATCTAGACTCACTATGGCACCACAGCCTCACCACTGACCTTACAGCCTCACTGAAACATGACAGCCTCCCTCTGACACCACAGTGTTGCTATTGACACCGTAACCTCACTGTGACATCACACCTTCTCCAGTGACATCTCAACCTCACAGTGACATCACGGCATCACTGGTGACTACACAGCCTCAATGTGACAACACAGAATCATCACTGACATCATAGCCTCCCTGTGACATCAATCTTGCCACTGACATCACAGTCTCACTGTGAACTCAGTCTCCGTGGCTTCACCAATTCCCTGTAACATCACGGCATCAAGGTCATACCACAGGCACACAGTGACATAAAGCCTCAATGTGACATCACAGCCTCACTTGGTCATTATAGGCTCATAGTAACATCACAGCTTCATAGTGAAATCACAGCCTCATATTTACAACCTGACATCACAGCCTCACGGTGACATCACAGCCACACTGCGACCACAGAGCCTCATCACTGGTATCCTACCTAGCCTTATTAGGACACCATAACCTCACCACAGAGAGCACAGGTTCAGAGTGATGTATCAGCATCACTAGTGACATCATAGCCTTTGACATCATAAGTAGTGACACCACATCCTCATATGTTACATCACTGCCTCATTGTGACATCAATCTTCCCACAGAAATCACAGCATCACAGAGACCTCACAATCTAGCCTCTTTTAAATTTTTTTTTATTATTGATTCACTGTGGCATTATAGCCTCATTTCTGATATCATCACCTCACCAGTGACAGCAAAGCCTCACCTGTAATATCAACATCACCACGGACATTAATCAGAACACTGACATCACTGCCACACCAGTGATAACACAGCCTTTGACATCACAGCCTCACCAGTGTCACTGTCATGTAATAGGTTCTTCCCTGACATCAAAACCTTACCAGTGATATCATAGACTCACTACGACATCTTTCTCACCACTGTTATTCCAGACTTCTTGTGGCATCACATCTACAGTGACATCAAAAACATCACTCTGTCATCAGAGCCTCACTGTGACTTCATAGACACAATGTGACCTACAGCCTCCCTGAGATATTTACAACCTGACAGTGACATCATAGCCTCACTGTGACATCACAATCTGTGACATCATTCCTGCCTCTTACATAAAAGCCTCATGGTGACATAGCCTCACTATGAATTCTCACCCTAAATTGGACAACACAGCATCAACAATGACATCATAGCCTCATTGTGACATCAAGCCTCAGTTTGAAACAATAAACTCACTGTGACATTAGAGTCTCCAGTGATAACACAGAATCCACAATGACATAGTCTCCCTGTGAAAGCACAATCACTACTGACATCACAACATCACTCTGCTATCACAACTTCACTCTGACGTCACAACCACACTGTACCAACACACCTCACTGTGACACCACGGATAGCACTGTCTCACCATGATATTACAGCCTCACCAGTGACACCACATCTTCATTTTGACATCATAAAATCACAGTTGCATCACAGCCTCACAAGTTATATCACATCATCAATGCAACATCTCAGCCTCACCTCTCACATCAGTCTCACATCTGAAATTACAGCCTAACCACTGACTTCACAGATGCACTGTGACATCACAGCCTCACGGTGACATCACAACCACACTGCGACCACAGAGCCTCATCACTGGTATCCTACTTAGCCTTATTAGGACACCATAACCTCACCACAGAGAACACAGGTTCAGAGTGATGTATCAGCATCACTAGTGACATCATAGCCTTTGACATCATAAGTAGTGACACCACATCCTCATATGTTACATCACTGCCTCATTGTGACATCAATCTTCCCACAGAAATCACAGCATCACAGAGACCTCACAATCTAGCCTCTTTTTTTTTTTTTTTGCTTTTTTTTTATTAAAAATTTAATTATACATTTTAAAATTTTTTTACCAGTTCCCTCCCTCTCCCCTCCTCCTCCCGAACCCCCTCCTCTCCCTCCTCTCCCTCCCCATCCCCCAGTGCCTCCCCCCCAATTCCCAGAGAGTCCTTTATTGTGTACGCCTAACTCTCCACTGGGTCTTCCTCTCCAATGACATAAAAGGACCCAGTGGCATTTCCATAAGCCCTTTCTCTTGTTCCCCTTAAGCATAGGATCACTACTATGGCTGTCAATCACCTTGCCTCCAGGGGTCTCGGTGCCCTTAAAACATGCTAGACTTTATGAGGGCAACAGTGCATTGGACATTGCGCAGGGCATGCAAAGTCCCATTATGATTGCTTTGGCCCCAACTATTGTTGAGAATCTTGCAAATCGTTGCTCCTCCCATCCTTTTGCTCTTACAATCTTACCGCCCCCTCTTCCGCAAATGTCCCTGAGCTCCAGGATGGGGAGAGATCAGGCTGGCCTAGTTCCAGGTGATTGATATAGAGTCTCTGAAGTTCTGGATTGTGGTTGGTTGATTTTCTTTTGCAGTTTTGCTGCTCCTGCAATGCCCTTCACTCCATTCTGCTGGGCACTGTATGTCACCCTCTGGCCAGAGACAAAAGCTGTCAAACTGGAGTCCTGCTACAATAGCACACTCAAGGGTATATGTAATAAGAGTAGGAAACCTCAGTGAGGGAGGGGTCCATCACCCATTTGCGAAATGATTACTTTTTATCTGTTAGACTATATGCCCCCCCTTCTGGTGAAATCAGGAAAGAACGTCTGTGAACTTAACCTGGTTTCTCATTACCTACTTGCAGCCCTTGATGGAGGCCTATTTTCTCTGCTGTAACATGGTCCCCTTTCTCCTTGTTTCTGGTTTGGCCCTCCCACCCCATCTCTCTTGTTCATAATCCTTGCAATTACTGTGTTACATAGGTTTACTTTTGAGTGTCTCAATGTGGGCTGGATGAGTTTGGTACTAGGAGCCACCTATTAAAGAGTACATACGGCGCTTAATTTTCTGGGCTTGGGATACTTCACTTAATATAATTCTTTCTAATGACATCCATTTCCCAGCAAATTCCAGTAATTCATCATTTTTGATGGCTGAGTAGTACTCCATTGTATAGATGTACCACAGTTTCCTTATCCACTCGTCAACTGTTGGACATTTAGGTTGATTCCATGACTTTGCTATTGTAAACAGTGCTGCTATGAACATGGTCGAGCTTGTGCTATCGAGGCGAACCTCTGCTACATGGGGGGTTATTCCCAAAAGTGGGATAGCAGGGTCATATGGCATTTCAATCTTTAATTTCTTTAAGAATCTCCAGACAGCTCGCCAGAGTGGCTGTATGAGCTTGCATTCCCACCAACAATGTAGGAGAGTTCCCCTCTCTCCACATCCTCTCCAGCATTTGTCGTTGTTTGTATTGTGGATTTTTGCCATCCTGACCGGGCTGAGATGGTATCTCAGGGAAGTTTTGATTTGCATTTCCCTGATGGCGAAGGAAGTGGAGCATTTTTTAAGATATTTGTTAGACATTTTAATTTCATCCCTGGTAAAGTTTCTTTGAAGTTCCAGGGCCCATTTTTTAATTGGGCCAGTGTTTTCCTTGGAGTTTAGGTTTCTAAGTTCTTTGTGCACTCTGGAGAGTAGAGCTCTGTCAGATACGTGGTTAGTGAAGATTTTCTCCCATTCTGTGGGTGGCCTTTGAGCTCATGTTACAATCTCTTTATCTGAACAGAAGCTCTTTAATTTCACAAGATCCCAACTGTTGAGAGTTGGTAGCAGTGACTGTGCCATTGGATGTCTGTTTAGGAAATGTTGGCCTAGCCCAATCAGCTCGAGGGAGTTCCCTATCCTTTCAACTATGGTTTTTAAAGTCTCTGGCCTTAAATCAAGGTCCTTGATCCATTTGGAATTAAGTCTTGTACATGGTGACAAGTATGGGTCCAGCTTTAATCTTCTGCATGTGGAGATCCAGTTTTGCCAGCACCATTTGTTGAAGATGCTGTTTTTTTTCCATTGGATTCTTTGGGCCCCTTTGTCAAAGACCAAATGGCTGTATTTTTGTGGGCTTATATCTGGGTCTTCAATCCTTATCCATTGATCTGTGTGTCTATTTTGGAGCCAGTACCAGGCTGTCTTTATAACTATGGATTTGTAGTATAAACTAAGGTTTGGTATGGTAATACCTCCAGCAGTGTTTTTGTTACTCAGGATTGTCTTTGCTATCCTGGGTCTTTTGTGCCTCCATATGAATTTTGAGATGATTTGGTCAACTTCTTTAAAGAATTGCTTTGGGATTTTAATTGGTATAGCATTGAATTTGTATATTGCCTTTGGTAGGATGATCATTTTTACGATGTTGATTCTACCAATCCAGGAACATGGGAGGTCTTTCCAACTTCTGGTGTCTTCTGCTATTTCTTTCTTTAGGGTTTTAAAGTTTTCATTGTAAAGGTCTTTTACCTCCTTGGTTAGGTTTATACCAAGGTATTTCATTTTTTTAGGGGCGACAATCTAGCCTCTTTTAAATTTTTTTATTATTGATTCAATTGTGCATGTGTGCATGCGTGTGTGTGTGTGTGTGTGTGTGTGTGTGTGTTTGTGTGTGTGTGTTTGTGTGTGTGTAGAACTACGGACGAATTCGGGACCCACCATGGACACCTCCACCTCTCCTTGTTTACTCTGTCCTGGGATTCACAGGCTCTGCCCTACCAGGGTCAGAAACACAGGCCACCCTCCGCTTCTGCCCAGAGTCTATATGTAGGGTCTAGGATCTGAACTTAGGACTTTCTGCCTGCAAGGCAGAGGCTTAACCCCTGCACCACCTCTCCAGCTTCACAGTCTAACCTTTTACATCATAGACTCACATGTTACATCATAGTTTCAAGGTGAAATTTTCTACAGTGACTTCACAGCCTCACTGTGATATCACAATCTCTCTGTGATGTCAGAGCCTCATAGCGACATCACAGCTTAACTGTGATATCACAGCCTCACTGTGGCATTATAGCCTCATTTGTAACATCACAGCCTCACTGTAACAACAGTCTACCCTCTGAAATCATTGTATCAGTGACACGACAGACATCTGTCTAGATTGGCTATAACACCACAGCCTCATTACTGATATCTCAGGCTCATGGTCACATTACAGCCTCAGCTGTGACAACACAGCCTCGCTGTGCCATCACAGCCACACTAGTAACATTCCAGTCTCCCTGTGACATCTCAGCCTCATCACTGTCATCAGCCTCACTTCTTACATCACAGCTTAAACACTGAAATCTCAGCCAAACTGTGATGTTATAGCTTATCATCATTTATTTCTCAGCCTAACTGTGACATCACTATCTCACGGTAACATCACAGCCCCACAGAGATATCACAGCCTCTCCTGTGACATCACAGCCTCAGTGTGACTGCACAGCCTCACCTATGATGTTATAGCCTGTGTCATCAGAACCACAATATGACTTCACAGGCTCACTTCTGAAATCACAGACTCAATGCGATATCACACCTTCATCACTGACATCCTACCTAGTCTCATTATGGCACCACATCTTCACCACTGACCTCGTAGCCTCACTGAAACATGACAGTCTCTCTGTGACACCACAGTGTGGCTATTGACATCAAACCTCACTGTGACATCACAGCCTCAGTTTGACACAATAAACTCACTGTAACCACTAGAGCCTCATCAGTGACAATACAGCCTCACCAATCACATAGTCTCCCTATGATAGCATAGGAACCGATGACATCACAACCTCACTGTGACATCACAGCCACACTATGCCAGTAGAGCTTTAAGGTGACATCACAGCTTCACCACTGATATGCCATACTCACAATGATGTCACAGCCTCTCTTCTGACATCACAGCCTCAGTGTGGCTGCAAAGCCTCACAACTAACATCAAAACCTCACTGTGACATCACAACCACATTGTGCGAAAATAGCCTCATTGTGACATCACAACCTCACCACTGATATGACATGCTCACCATGATATGACAGCCTTACCAGTGACACCACAGCCTCATGGTGTCATCATAACCTCGCTGTGGCATCACAGCCTCACTAGTTATATTACATTGTCAATGTGACATTTCAGCCTCACCTCTCACTTCAATCTCACTTCTGAAATCACAGCTTAACCACTGACCTCACAGCTTAACTGTGACATCACAGCCTCACAGTGACATCACAGGTTCAGTGTGATATCACAGCCTTACTGTAACAGCTCAGGTTCACTGTGACATCTCAGTCTCACAACTGGTGTCCTACCTAGTCTTACTAAGACACCATAGCCTCACCACAGAGAGCAGAGGCTCATAGTGATATGACAGCCTCAGCAGTGACATCATAGTCTTTGACTTCAGAAAGTGACACCATAGCGTCACATATTATATCATTGTCTCACTGTGACATCAATCTTCCCACAGATATCACAGCCTCACAGTGACCTTATAGCCTCACTGTGACCTCACAGTCTAACCTGTTACATCATAGAATCATGGTGAAATCAGCATTGCCACTAACTTGACATCACAGCTTTATAGTGATATCACAGCCTCACTGTGGTATTATAGCCTTATATCTGATATCACAGCCTCACTGTGGTATTATAGCCTTATATCTGATATCACAGCCTCACGGTGACATCACAGCCTCACCTCTGACATCACAGCGTACTGAGGCTAACATCTGAAATCATAGCATCAGTGACACCTTGGACATCCTGTTTAGCCTTGCTATGACACCACAGTCTCTTCACTGACATCTCAAGCTCACAGTCATGTGACAGCCTCAACAGTGACATCACAGCCATGCTTTGGCATCAGAGCCTCACCAGTAACATCCCAGACTCACTGTGACATGTCAGCCTTATCACTGACATCAGTCTCTACTTCTGACATCGCAGTCTAACCACTGAAATCTGAGCCAAACTGTGATGTCATAGTCTATCACCACTGATATCATAGCCTCACTGTGATACCACAACATCATGATAATATCACAGCTTCACAGACATCACTGTGACAGCCTCAGTGTGACTGCACATCCTCACCACTGATGTCCTAACCTCACTGTGCAATTGTAGCATCACCCCTAATGTCACAGCCTCGCTGTGACATAATAGGCTCACCTATTGCAGTCCAAGATGTAACCATGAATCCAGGGTCCCCTTGACAAGGTGAGCAAGGCTTTGGCGAATGGAGGACAAACAACTCTCTGGGTCGAGTGAATCTGAACCCTTTATTGAAATTTTTAGCAGAGTTTATATACTTTAGAAAATTGAGAGTAAAGCCAGAGTATGTGTCACCATGCCCGTAGGGAAAACATCAAAGACAATTAGGACCAAATTCTTCACAGGACTAGGCAAAACTTAATTTACATAGGGAGAGCCCTAATATCTAGCAACGTTTTTCTCACCACTGACATTCCAGCATTATTGCAACATTACAACTTCACCAGTGACATCACAGCCTCACTATCCCATCAAAACCTCTTTAGTGATATCACAGCCTCACTGTGACATCAATACTTCTCCAGGGACATCACAACATCACTGTGTTGTCAGAGCCTCACTTGAACATCAAAGCCACACTTTGTGCTCTCAGCCTCGCTGTGATGTTCCAACTTGACAGTGCTATCACAGCCTCACTGTGACATCACAAACTATCTGTGACATCAGCCTTGCCACTGACATAATAGCCTCATGGAGACATCACATACATACCTCTGACATATCCTCACTGTGAAACCACAGCCTTAATGTGATATCACAGCTTCACCACTGACATCATAACCTCACTGTGACATCAGCCTTGCCACCAACACCACAGTGTCACTGTGACATCACAGACTCCATTGTGACATCTCTAACTGTCTGTGACATCATGGGCTCATGGTGACACCACAGCCAGACAGTGAAATCAAAGCCTCATGGTGGCATCACATCCTATCTGTGAACTCACAGATTGCCCACTGACATCACAGGGTCACCTGTTACATCATAGCCTCACAGTGGCATCATTCTTACCATGAAATCAGAACCTCACTGTGACATCACAGCCTCACCTGTGACAGCACAGCTTTACCTAAGACATCAGCATCACCACTGATATTAGTCAAAACACACACCACTGCCACACCAGTGACAACACAGCCTTTAGCATCACAGCATCACCAGTGTCACTGTCACATAATAGGTTCACCACTGACATCATAGCCTCACCGGTGACATCTTAAACCCACTATGACATCTTTATCACCACTGACATTCCAGCCTGATCGTGACATCACACCTTCACCAGTGACATCACAGCCTATTGTGACATTAGACTCAACTCACATAATAACCTCTCCAGTGACATCACAACATCACTGTGTCATCAGAGATTCACTGTGACATTACAACCTGATAGTGCCATTACAGCCTCATTGTGACATCACAGCATCACCACTGATATGATAGTGTCACCGTGATATTACAGCCTCAACAATGACAATACAGCGTTATGGTGACAGCATAACCTCATTGTGGCATCACAGCCTAACCAGTGTTAACACATTGTCAATGCGACATCTCAGCTTCAACACTCACATCAGTCTTACTTCTGGAATCAGCCTATCCACAGATCTCACAGCTGCACTGTGACATCACAGACTCACTGTGACATCAGAGCCTAGTGTGACATCACAGCCTCACTGTGACTTTACAGCCTCGTCACTGGCATCAGCCCCACTTCTGCCATCACAGCCTAACCACTGAAATCTCAGCTGAACTCCGAAAGAGTGGTAATATAGACTATTACCACTGGTATCATGGCCTCACTGTGACATCATAATCTCACTGTGACATCAGCCTTGCCACTGGCATAATTTCCTGATGCGGTCATCACATACACACCTCTGACATACCCTCACTGTGACATCACAGCCTAAATGTGACATCACAGCATCACCACTGACAACATAGCCTCACTAGAACATCAGCCTCATTACTGACATCACAGTCTCACTGTCACCTCACAACCTCCATTGTAACATCACAAAATCCTTGTGACATCATGGGCTCACTGTGACACCACAGCCACACGGTGACCTCACAGCCTCAAGGTGGCATCACAGCCTCACTGTGACATCACTGCCTCAACTCTGATGTTATTGCCTCACTGTGACATCACAGCCTCACTATGAAATGACAGGCTCACCTCTGAAATCATTGCCTGCCGCAGACCAGAGTCGCGGCCTCGAGACCAGGGATCCCCAGGACCAGGCTGAGAACAGAACACACACAGCTCCCTCTCGTCCGAGTGTATCCTGAACCGGTTTATTGAAACTTTCGTGACAACTTTTATACAGAAAATTTTGGAGTAAAGAATGTTGCATACACAATAGATAATCAGCAAAATCACCTTCAGGGTGGATCCTTTTTTCAAGAACCTAACCCATTGCTTCAGGGCAAAGGCAATTAATGGAATTATTCTCTTATCTAATCTATAATGCTTCACCAGATAGCTATGGGGCTGAGCCCACATTCTAACAGAGACTGTTTTTTAAAATACACAGAGGCAGAATGATCTTTTGATTTTAGCAAGGAACATATTTTACAATTAACTATAGGAGTCCCCAATACCCCAGCATGAGCTTTTGCTGTTGTCCTCTCCAGGTTGATACTCTCGGTCAGCCAGGTCAACATAGGCACCAGGCATGGCAGCAGGTTATACCTTGGGAAAATATATACAGCTCATGTAGTGTCTACTATCCAAGCTTAAACCACATCTCTAAGGGGGGCCTTGACTTGGATACTCAAGGCCCATAAGCTATAGTTGGTTCTGTCAATGGAGCACTGAGGTATGCACTGAAGAAAACACTTAAGCAATATAATTATTAAAAGAATAACTTCTATAATAGCATCCTTCTATTCCTTTAATAATAAGGTTGCTTATGTCTTCTTTTGAGGAATTCCAGAAGCGTATTGCCATCAGTTAGATGACCCATCTGTGAACCATGCATATTCCAAACCTGGGGTCCAGTCAGACCCCATATGCCAAGGGTGTCTCTTTCAGGGCAGAGGCGATCATTGGTGGGAGTTCACTCGAAAGGTCCATCTTTGTAATTTCTCATAAAAGTGCTGTTTGGGGTAGGAAAGACACGGCCCCCTTTGCTTTTGACATGGATTCTCTCAGTTTGGATTGCAAATACCATCTCCAGGGGCAGTCTTGGCATCTAGACTTTCTGGCATGATGGTCTCTTCCTTGGCCTTCAGCCAGGGTAAGAGGGTAAGTTTCTTTTAAGGTTCTAGTGGACTGAGAGCATAGTCTTGTACTTCTGGAATTTCTGAGTTAGTACATAGGTGGGAATCTTACCCAACCTATGTTTTAAGACTCTAGAAGTTATTCTCTAATTTCCTTAAAATCAGTGCACTAATTCTGGCTAACAAGTCTACTTATTGTAAATGACTAGACATGAAATCTCTATTTAGTATTTGACTGAAACTTAAAAAGCAGGCTTCTTCTCTAGAACAGAGAGCAGGAAGCTCGTGTCAAAAAAATCTAAGAGCAGATAAAGGGCATTCCTAATTCCCAGAAGAATTCTTCCTGCCAGAGGCAAAACTTGAATTGTCCCAAAAAAACAAAACCTAGGTGAAGGGCACTCCTAATTCCAAGAATTCTTCCTGCTTGAGGCAAAACCCGAATTATCCAGGAGAGAGTGTCCAGCCCCTGTTCATGGGCATTACTGTGACCTTCCTCAGGGGACAGGCTTTAGGCCTGAGCTGGGAAGAAACACCAAGGCCTGACAATTCCCATATTTTTCCTTATTTCTCTTAAATAAAGCCATGTCCTTATCCCAAAACATGTTACTTTGAATCCATCTTTTCCAAACTGAGACATATACTACCAGATTAGTTGGATAGGGACGTGGCAATTGCCACACTTTGACATCACAGCATCGATTCTGACCTTAGGGTCTCACTGTTTCATCACAGACACACTATGGAACCACAGGGTCTGTGATGTCATAGCCTTGTTTCTGAAATCACAGCCACACTGTGACATCACAGCCTCACCTCTGACATCACAAATTCACTGTGACATAACAGGCTAGCTTCTGAAATCAGCATCAGTGACACCACGGACATCCTGCCTAGCTTTGGTATGACACCACAGCCTCATGACTGATCTCACAGGCTCACTGAAACATGACAGCCTCCTTGTTGCACCACACTGCCACTATTGACATCACAGCCTAACTGAGATATCACACGTCCCCAAGGATATCATAATCTCACAATAATATCACAACCATACTGTGCCTTTAAAACAAAACTATGACATAAAGCTTCACCACTCACATCATAGCCTCAATGTGACATCAAAGGCTCAGTTTGACACTACAAACTCACTGTGACATTAGAGCCTCACCAATGACATGTGGCATTATAGCCTCATTTCTGACATCACAGCCTCACTGTGACATCACATCTTCACCTCTGACATCACAGACTCACCACAGGCAATCCTCTAGAATCATGGCATTAGTGATGCTAGGGACATCCAGCCTAGCCTCTCTATGATACCACAGCCTCATCACTGATATCTTAGGCTCACAGTCACATGACAGCCTCAACAGTGACCCCACAGGTGCACTGTGGCATCAGAGCTTCACCAGTAACATCCCAGCCAAACTGTGAAATCTCATTACTCATCACTAACATCAGCCTCATTTCTGACATCTCTGCAAGCAAACTGATGTCACAGACTTTCACCACTGAAGTCATATCTTCTCTGTGATGTCACCTACACTACACTGACATCTCAGCCTCACTGTGATATCATGGCACCACTGGTGACAACACAGCTTCACTGTGACATCACAACCTCACCTCACAACATCCCCAGATACGGCACCACTGGTAACAACACAACCTCACAGTGACATCACAGCCTCATTGTGACATCACAACCATACCATGTCATCAAATCATGACAGTGACATAAAGCTTCACCTCTGAAATCATAGCCTCACTGTGTGATATGGCAGCCTCAGTTTGACAAAATAAACTCACTGACATCACAAGCTCAATGTGACATCACAACCTCACTGTGACATCACATCCATACCATGATATTACAGACTCACCAGGGACACCACAGCCTCATGGTGATATCATAACCTCACTGAATCATCACAGCATCACCAGTCAAATCACATCGTCCATGCAACATCTCAGCCTCATCTCTCACATCGTCTCACTTCTGAAATCAGAGCCTAAGCACTGAACTGACAGCTGCACTGTGTCATCAAAGTCACACTGTGCCAACATGGCCTCACTGTGATATCACACTCTCATGATAACATTACAGCCACACTGTGACTTCTCAGTCTCACCACTGTATCCTACTTAGCCTTACTATGACGCCACAGCCTCATCACAACACAGATGCACAGTGACATGACAACTCATCACTGATAACTCATTATGATCACATGACAGCTATCAACAGTGTCACCACAACCTTGCTGTGTAATCACAGCCTCACCAGTAACATCCCAACCTCAGTGTGACATCCCTCATCATGGACAACACCCTCACTTCTGACATCACAGCCTAACCACTGAAATCTCAGCTGAATTATAATGTCTTAGTCTATCACCATTAATATCACATACTCATTGTGATATAAAAACATCATGGTAACATCACCACCTCACAGTGATATCACAGCCTCTCATCTGACATCACAGCCTCAGTGTGACTACATAGCCTCTACAGTGAGGTCCTAAACACACTGAGAAATCCAAGCATTACTCCTGATGTCACCACCTCACTGATGTCTTATTGAATCAGCCCTTACACCACAGCTTCACTGAGACATCACAGCCTCACTGTGACCTAACAGCCTCAACCTTGACATCACCAACTCCCTGTGACATCACAGGCTCATGGTGAAACCATAGACACAAGGTGACATCAAAGCCTCAAGGTGTTATCACAGCCTAACAGTAACCTCACAGCCTGCCCACTGACATCACAGGCTTACCTGTTACATCATAGCCTCATTGTGGCATCAGTCTTAGCACTGACATAACATCCTTACTGTGATATCACAGCCTCACCTCTGTGGTTAGAGCCTCAAAGTGACATGATGGCCTCACTATGACATCACAGGCTCACCTTTGGAATCATTGCCCAACTGTAACATCACATCATCGACTGTGATGTTATAGCCTCCCTGTTTCATCACAGCTTCACTATGACATCACAGGCTCAACTCTGAAATCATAGCCTTAATGCAACATCACTCCCTTCACTGACATCCTACCTAGCCACACAATGACACCACAGCCTCACCACTGACCTCCTGAAACATGACATCCACCCTGTGACACCCACTGTCGCTACTGATATCACAACCTCACTGTGACATCGCAAATTCCCAAATATCATCACAACCTCACAGTGACATCACTACCTCATTGTGACATCACAGCCATACTGTGCCATCAAAGTATCACTGTGACATAAATCGTCACATCTGACATCATTGCCTCACTGTGACATGGCAGCCTCATTTGACACAATAAATACATGTGACATTAAAGCCTCACCAGTGACAATACAGCCTCACCCATCACATAGTCTCCCTGTGAAAGCACAGTCACTACTGACATAAAAAACACACTGTGATATCACAACTCATTGTGACATCAAGCCACACTGTGCCAGTAGTCTCACTGTGAAATCAGCCTCAACACAGATAGCAAAGGCTCACAGTGACATGACAGCCTCAGCAGTGACATCATCGGCTTTCACATCATGTACAATAAAACCACAACCTCACATGTTACATCACTGCCTCAGTGTGACATCAATCTTCTCAGAGACATCACAGCCTCACAGGGAACTCACAGCCTCACTGTGACCTCACAGTCTAACCTGTTATATCACTTGTTACATAATAGCCTCATAGTTACCTCAGCCTAGCCACTGATATCACATCTTCCACAGTGACCTCACAACCTCACTGTGATATCACAATCATGCTGTGATGTCACAGCTTCACAATGATATGACAGCCACACTGCAACATTGTAATCTCATTTCTGACATCACAACCTCACTATGAAACCACAGCTTACAGAGTGATATCAACTGACATTGACATGACAGCCCAGATTGAAATGCAAACCTTGCAGTGACATCACAGACTCAGTGTGACATCACAGCCTCACCAAGGATATGACATGCTCACCTTGGTATTACAGCCTCACCAGTGACACCACAGCCTCATGGTAACATCATGACCTCACTATGGCATAACAGCCTCACCAGTTATATCACATCGTCATAGTGATTGTCAGTTATATCACAGATGTCAGAGTGAGTTTATGATGTCACTGGTGAAGTTATAATATCAGTTGTGAACCTATTACATGACAGTGACATTGGTGAGGCTATGATGACAAAGGATGTGTTTTCACTGGTATGGCAGTGATGTCAATATTCTGACTAATATCAGTGGCAATGTTGATTTCATAGGTGAGGTTGTGCTGTCATGGGTGAGGCTGTCATGTCATCATGAGGGGATATCTCTCTGGAAGCTGTGATGTCACGATGAGGCTGTGATGTCAGTGGCAAGACTGATGTCACAATGAGGCTATGATGTAACAGGAGAGCCTGTGGTGTCAGTGGGTAGGTTGGGACCTCACTATGAGTCTGTGATGTCACATTGAAGCTCTGATGTCAGGACTGATTCTATAAGATGTCAGTGAGGGGCCGGAGAGGTGGCTCAGGGTTTAAGCCTCTGCCTTGCAGGCAGAAGGTCCTGAGTTCGGATCCCAGATCCCACGTATAGATGCCAGGCGGAAGCGGGGGTGGCCTACACTTCTGGTCCTGGTAGGGTGGAGCCTGTGAATCCCGGGGCAGTAGGAGGTGGAGGCGTCCATGGTGGTTCCCGAATTTGTCCGTGGTTCTACATACACACATACACACATGCGCGTGCACATACATACGCGCGCGGACACACAATTGAATAAATAATAATTTAAAAAAATTTTAAAAAAAGATGTCAGTGAGGCTGTGATGTCAGGGGTGATGCTTGGATTTTACAGTGAGATTAGGATGTTAGTGGTGAGGCTGTGCAGTCACACTGAGGCTGTCATGGTCAGAGGAGAGGCTGTGATGTCAGTTTGAGGAAGTGATGTTACCATGAGGTTGTGACATCACAGTAAGGCTGTGATATCATTGGTGATACACTATGACATCACAGTTCATCTATGATTTCAGTGATTTGGCTGTAATTTCAGAGTGAGACTGAAGTCAGAATGAGACTGATGTCAGTGATGAGGCTAAAATGTCACCTAATGGAGCAGAGATAACTAGGAGGTGAGCAGATAAGGGAAAAGACTACAGAAAATAAAAAGCAATGACTAGAACCAAGGTGAAAGTGAAAACAACTTCTAAAAGGGTAACCAACGTCCAAGGAGAGACCTAGTGCAATACATATGCAAAGGTGTTTTGTATCTAAGCATCATGTGCTTAGTGAGGGACTTCAGGGGTTCATTACTCACCTGAGCCATGTCCCTGGGTTGGAATTAAGAGATTGAAAGCTCTTTCTCAATTCCATGGGGGGTGGTGCATGGTTGTTCTTAGTTGGTGGAGTGATTTGTCTGGTTAATTTCAATAATGACGAATACTCTCGTGCTCCAACATGGGGTGGAGCTGCTCTCAGTGTAGATGAGACAGCCACTTTTGTACAGTTCGGTGAGCGATCCCTTTGGTTTTGTGTTCCTGTGTTTACGGTGCCTGAAGGTGAGCAGGTGGCTCTCTTCTCTTCCCCTTTTTCTGTTTGTCCATATTTATGCTCTTAAGGTTAGCAATCCAATACACATCACCACAATGATGTCAGCGTTGAACCTATTATGTGACAGTGACACTAATGAGGCTGTGATGTCAAAGGCTGTTTTGTCACTGGTGTGGCAGTGATGTCAGTGTTCTGACTATGATCAGAGACGATTCTTATGTTATGGGTGAGATTGTGCTGTCACAGATGAGGCCTTGATGTCACACTGAAGCAGTGATGTTACTGTGAGGGTTGGATATCACTGTGGACTGTCATGTCACTCTTGAAGCTGTGATATCACAGTGAGGCTGTGATGTCAGAGTGGCAAGAATGATGTCACAATGAGGCTATGGTATAACAGGTGAGCCTGTGGTGTCAGTGGGCAGGTTGTGAGGTCACTCTGAGGCTGTGCAGTTGCAGTGAGGCTGTGATGTTACTATGAGGTTGTGATATCACCGTGAGGCTGTGATATCAGTGGTGATAGATAATGACATCACAGTTTGGATGAGATTTCAGTGGTTAGGCTGTGATGTCAGAAGTGAGGCTGATGTCAGTAATGAGGCTGAGATGTCACAGAAAGGCTGAGATGTTACTGGTGAGTCATGTGACCGTCAACCTGAGATATCAGTGATGAGGCTGAGATGTCATAGAAAGGCTGAGATGTTACTGGTGAGTCATGTGACCATCAATTTGAGATGTCAGTGATGAGGCTGTGGTATAATAGCAAGGCTAGGCAGGATGTCCATGGTGTCATTGATGCTATATCAGAGACTAGCCTGTTCTGTCACAGTCTTTGATGTCAGAGGTGAGGATGTGATGTCACAGTGAGGCTGTGATGTCAGAAATGTGGCTACAATGACACAGTGAGGCTGTGATATCACTGTGAAGCTCTGATATCACTATGAGGTTTCACATCAGAGAAGTGATGTCACAGTGAGGATGTGAGGTCACTGTGGAAGATGTGATGTCAGTTTCAAGGCCGATTTCACAGTGAGGTATGATGTAACAGGTGAGTCTTTTACGTAAAAAGGTTAGATTGTGAGGTCCCAGTGAGGCTGCTATGGGTAGATTGATGCTATAATTAGGCAGTGATATAGCATGTGAGGCTGTGTTGTCATTGTTTATGATGTCAAAGGCTATGATGTCACTGCTGAGGCAGTCACATCACTGTGAGCCTGTGCTTCTGTGGTTGGGCTGTGGTGTTATAATAAGGCTAGGTGAGATACCAGTGGTGAGGTTGTGATATCATAGTGAGACTGTGATATCACAGTGTGGCTGTGATGCCTCCATGAGGCTTTGATGTCACTGGGTATCTGTGGTATCACCTTGATCCCATGATTTCACAGGGAGTTGGTGATGGCACGGTGGAGGCTGTGAGGTCACAGTGAGATTGAGATGTGAGTGGCAAGGCTGATGTCACAGTGAGGCTCTTATATCAGTGGTGATGCTGTGAAGTCACATTGAGGCTGTGATGTCACAGAGAGGCTGTGTCAGAGGTGTGTATGTGACTTCAAAAGGAGCCTACAATGTCAGTGGCAAGGCTGATGTCACAGTGAATCTATGATGTCAATGGTGAGGTTGTGATGTCACATTGAGGCTGTGATATCACAGCGAAGCTATGTCAGAGGTATGAATGTGATGTCTCCACGAGACTATTATATAATTGTCAAGGCTGATGTCACAGTTTGTGATGTCACTGTGACGATGTGATGTCACTGTCAGATTGTAATGTCACAGTGATGATGTGAGAACATAGTGTGGCTATGATGTCACAGTGAGGCTGTGATGACACAGTGATATTGTGATTTCACTGGAGAAGTTTGGATGGCACAGTGAGGCTGTGATATCAGTGGTGAGGTTGATATCACAATGAGGCTGTGGAATCAGTGGTGAAGGTGTGATGTCACAATAAGGCTGAAATGTCTGTGGTGAGAAAGATGTTATAATGAGTCTATGGTGTCCCTGGGGAGGCTATAATGTCAGTGATGAACCTAACACCTGACAGTGACCTTGGCGAGGCTATGATGTCAAAGGCTGTGTTGTCACTGGTGTGGCAGTGATGTCATTGTTCTAATGTCAGTGATGACATAGATGTCGCAAGGGAGAGTGTGCTCTTATGGTGAGGCCGTAGTGTCACAATGAGGCTATAATGTCACTGTGAGGTTGAATAGCAATTTGCTTTCATGTCTACGTGAAGTGATATGACTCCAGAAGCTGTGATGTCACAGTAAGGCTGTGATGTCACATTGAGATTGTAATGTCAATAGGGACACTGTAGTGTCACAGAAAGACTGTCATGTTTCAGTGAGTCTCTGAGGTCAGTGGTGAGGCCAGATTGTCATTTGTGTGCTAATGATGTCAGTATTGTAACTAATGTCAGTGGCGACGCTGATATCAAAGTTGAAGCTGTGCTGTCAATGTTAAGTCTGCGATGTCACTAGCAGTGCCACTGGTGAGGCTGTCGTCAAGGCTGTGTTGTCACTGGTGTGGCAGTGATATCACAGTGAGGCTGTGGTATCAGTTGTAAGACTGATGCCACAATGAGGTTATGATGTAACAGGTGAACCTGTGTTGTCCATGGGCAGAAATTGAGGTCGCTGAGGCTGGGTTGTTGCAGTGAGGCTCTGATGTCAGGGCTGATTCTATGAAATGTCATGAGGCTGTGACATCAGGGATAATGCTTGGATTTCACAGTGAGTTTAGGATGGCAGTGGTGAGGCTGTCCAGTCACACTAAAGGTGTGATATCAGAGGAGAGACTGTAATGTCACAATGAGGCTGTGATATCACTGTGCGGTTGTGATGTCATTTGTGGGGCTATGATGTCACACTGAATCTGTGATGTCACTGTGAAGGTTGTAAGTCACTGTGGGCTGTAATGTCACTATGAGGTGATACCACTCTTGACGTTGGGATTTCACAGTGAAGCTGTGATGTCAATGGCAAGACTGATGTCACTATGATTAACAGGTGGGCCAGTGGTGTCAGTGAGCAGGCTCTGAGGTCACTTTGAGTCTCTGATGTCGCAGTGATGCTCTGATGTCAGTGCTGATTCTATAAGATGTCAGTGAGGCTGTGATGTTAGGGGTGATGCTTGGATTTCATAGCGAGGTTAGGATGTCAGTGGTGAGGCTGTGCAGTCACACTGAGGCTGTAATATAAGAGGAGATCAATGTGAGTTGGTGATGTTACCATAAAGCCGTGATGTCACAGTGAGGCTGTGATGTCAGACATGAGGCTATAATGCCACAGTAAGGCTGTGCTATCACTGTGAAGCTGTGATGACACTGTGAGGCTGATGTCAGTGATGAGGCTGATATGTTACACTGAAGCTGAGATGTTACTGGCGAGGCTGTGATGCCACAGCGAGGATGTTGGGGCTATCATGTGACTGTGAGCCTGAGATGTCAGTGATAAAGCTGTGGTATCATAGTGAGGCTAGGCAGTATATCCGTGATGTCACTGATACTATGATTTCAGAGGTTAGCTTGTTATATCACAGAGAGGCTGTGATATCAAAGGTGATGGTGTGATTTCACAGTAAGGCTGTGATTTCAGAAATGAGGCTATAATGCAACAGTGAGGCTGTGATATCACTGTGAAGCTGTGATGTCACTATGAGGCTGTGACATCGCAGAGAGTTTGTGATGTCATAGTGAGGCTATGAGGTCAATGTGGAAGATGTGATATCAGTGGCAAGGCTGATTTCACCATGTCACTATGATGAAACAAGTAAGTCTATGATGTAACTAACAAGTTAGAATGTGAGGTGACAGTGAGGCTGTGATATCTGTGGGAAGATTGATGTCACAATGAGGCGGTGATGTAACATGTAAGGCTTTGGTGTCACTGTTTATGATATCTAAGGCTATGATGTGACTACTGAGACCGTCATGCCACTGGGAGCTTGAGCTATCTGTGTTAAGACTGTGGTGTCCTAATAATGCTAGGTAGGATACCAGTGGTGAGGTTGTGAGGTCACCATGAGGCGGTGATGTCACAATGCCTCTGTGATGTCAGAATGAGTCTGTGATGTCACAGTGCAGCTGTGAGGTCAGTGGTTAGGCTGTCATTTCAGAAGAGACTCATGTGAGAGATAAGGCTGAGATGTTTTATTGATGATGTGATATAACTGGTGAGGCTGTGATGCCACAGTGAGGTTATGATATCACCATAAGGCTGTGGTGTTACTGGTGAGGCTGTAATATAGTGGTGAGCATGTCATATCAGCGGTGAGGTTGTAATGTTCTGCTGAGGCTGTGCCAGCACAGTGTGATTGTAATGTGACAATGAGGTTGTGATGTCACAGTGAGGTTGTGATGCCAGTAGTGACTGTGCTCACACAGGGAGTCTATGTCATTGGTGAGGCTGCATTGTCACTGGTGAGGCTCTAATGTCACAGTGAGTTTGTTATGTCAAACTGAGGCAGTGATGTCATGGTGTGGCTATGATGTCAGAGGTGAATGTTTACATGACAGTGGTACTTTGATGGCATGGTATGGCTGTGATATCACTGTAAGGTTGAGATGTCACTAGGGAAGTTGTGATGTCCATAGCAACACTGTGGTGTCACAGGGAGGCAGTCATGTTTCAGTGATTCTGTGAGGTCAGTAGTAAGGCTGTGGTATCATAGTGAGGCTATGTAGGGTGTCAGTAATGAGGGTATGATCTTGCATTGAGGCTATGATTTCAGAGGTGAGCCTGTGATGTCATATTGAGGCTGTGATGAAACAGTAAGGCTATAATGTGAGAGTCAATGCTGTAATATCAAAGTTTGGCAGTGATTTCAGAGGTGAGCCTGTGATGTAAGAGTGGGGCCATCATGTCACAGTGAGGATATAACCTCAGAGGTGATGCTGTGATTTCACAGTGAGGCAGTGTTTTCACCTGTGATGCCGTGATATCCCAGTGAGGCTGTGATGTCAGTGGATTGAGACTATGACATCAGAGTGAGGATGTGATTTCAGTAGTTAGGCTGAAGTATCAGAATGAGTTTGATTTGAGTGATGACTTTATGATTTAACAGAGAGTCTGGCATGTCACTGGGGAGGGTATGATGCCACTGTGAGGCTTTGATATAACTGTCTGGCTGTGGATTCATCATGAGCCCATGATGTCACATGGAGTTGGTGATGTCATAGTGGAGGCTGTGAGATCACAGAAAGACTGTGATGTCAGTGGCCAGGCTGATGTCAGAGTGAATCTGTGATGTCAGTGGTGTTGTTTAGATGTCACATTGAAGCTGTGATATCTCAGTGAGGCTATGTCAGAGGTGTGTATGTGATGTCACCATGAGGCTATTATGTCAGTGGCAAGGCTGATGTCCTAGAGTATTAGTTAGGTTCTCTAGAGATGCAGAATGGACAAAATGACTATAATATAGGGAATGTATTGAGTCAGCTTCCAGTATGGCCAAGGTAGTCCAACGATGCCTACTAGTAGCTGAGGTAGTCCAATGATGGCTGCTGGTAGCTGCTTTGTTCAGTAACAAAGTGGGTGATGGCTGAATGCTGGAGATTTCTTAGAGTCTTTAGTTGAGCCAACGACAACTTGGTGGGTTGAAAAGCTAGAAGGTCTAAGAAACGGGCAGCTGGAAGGAAGAGCAATTCCTAGCACAGCTGCAAAAAGGCATCTGTTCTCTTTGGTGAGTACTTTTTATATGAGGCAGTACGGGAGGATCCTATGAGAGCTTTGGCGGTTCTGATAGGATCTAGGGTGGGTACACGCCTATCAAGGGGTCTCAGTTGATCCTTTCTAGAAGTGTTCTCAGCCCATCTTAGTTAATACTGGGTGTGTCAAGTTCATATCCAGGCTTAACTATCAAACACAGTGAGTGTGTGATGTCACAGTGAGGCTGTGATGGCACTGTCAGGTTGGAATGTCAGTGAGGCTGTGAGGGCAGTGGGGCTATGATGTCACAGTGTGACTCTGATGATACAGTGATGTTGTAATGTCACTGTAGAGGTTTTGATGGCACAGTGAGGCTGTGCTGTTAGGGGTGAGGCTGATGTCACAATGAGGCTGTGATGTCATTAGTGAAGGTGTGATGTTGCAATAAGGCTGGAATGTCAGTGGCGAGAAAGATGCCTTAGTTAGTATATGATGTCACTGGTGAGGTTATGATGTCAGTGGTGAACCTATTATATGACGGTGACACAGATGAAGCTGTGAAGTTAAAGGCTGTGGTGTCAATTATGTGGCAGTGATGTCAGTGTTCTGACTAATGTCTGTGGCATCGCTGATGTCACAGGTGAGACTGTGCTGTCACTAGTGAGGCTGTAGATGTAACTGTGAGGCTACAATGTGACTGTGAAGGATGAATGTCACTGTGGGCTTTCATGTCACCATGAGATGATATCACTCTGAAAGATGTGATGTCACAGGGAGGACTGTGATATCAGTGACGAGACTGATGTCACAATGAATCTATGATGTGAAATGTGAACCTGTGGTATCAGTAGGAAGGCTGTGAGGTCACTGTGAAGCTGTGATGTCGCAGTGAGGTTCTGATGTCAGGGCTGATTCTATGAGATGCCAGTGAGGCTGTGACGTCAGAGGTGATGCTTTGATTTTACAGTGATTTCATCAGTGGTAAGGCTGTGCAGTCACACTGGAGCTGTGATGTCAGAGGAGAGGCTATGATGTCACTGTGAGGCAGTGGTGTTATCGTGAGTTTGTGAAATTACAGTGAGGCTGAGATATCAGTGGTGATAGATTATGATATCAGAGTTTTGCTGTGATTTCTGTGCTTAGGCTGTGATGTCAGAAGTTAGGCTCATGTCAGTGATGAGGATGAGATGTTACAATGAGGCTTGGATATTACTGGTGAGGCTGAGATTATACAGCAGGACTTTGGTAGCACTGTTGAGGCTGTCATGTAACTGTGAGCCTGAGATGTCAGTGGTGAGGCCGTGGTGTCATAGTGAAACTAGGCAGTATGTCCGTGGTGTCAATGATGATATTATTTCAGATGTTAGCCTGTTATGTCACAGTGAGGCTGTGATGTCAGTGTGGAGACTGAGATGTCACAGTGAGATTGTGATGTCAGAAATTAGGCTATAATGCCACAGTGAGGCTGTGATATCACTGTGAAACTGTGATGTCACTATGAGGCTGTGACATCACAGAGAGATTGTAATGTCACAGTGAATCTGTGAGGTCACTGTGGAAGATGTGATGCTAGTGGCAAAGCTGATTTCACCAAGAGGCTGTGACGTAACAGATGAATGTATGACGTAACAGTGGGTGTGTCATAGTGAGGCTATGAGGTCACTGTGAGGCTGTGATATCTATGGGAAGATTGATGCCACAGTAATGAGCCTGTGATGTCATAGCGAGGGTAGGCAGGATATCTGAGCTGTCACTGATGCTATGATTTCAGTGGTTAGCTTGTTATGTCACAGTGGCTGTGATGTCACAGGTGAGGCTGTGATGTCACGGTGAAGCTGTGATGTCAGAAATGAGGCTATAATGCCACAGTGAGGCTGTGATATCACTGTGAAACTGTGATGTAACTATGAGGCTGTGACATCACAGAGAGATTGTAATGTCACAGTGAGCCTGTTAGGTCACTGTGCAAGATGTGATGTCAGTGACAAACCTGATTTCACTTTGAGACTATGATGTAACAGGCTAGACTATGAGGTCACAATGAGGCTTTCAGGTCATTGTGAGTCTGTGATATCTGATCTCACAATGAGGCAGTGATGTAACATGGGAGGTTGTGGTGTCACTGTTCATGATGTCAAAACTATGATGTCACTGCTGAGGCTGTCATGACACTGTAATCCTGTGCTATCTGTGGTGAGGTTGTGGTGTCATAGCAAGGCTAGGCAGGAAACCAGTGGTGTGGTTGTGATATCACAGTGTGACTGTGACATCCCCATGAGGTTGTGATGTCACAGTGCAGCTCTGAGTCAGCGATCAGGCTGTGATTTCAAAAGTGAGACTGATGGGAGAGATGAGGCAGAGATGTTGCATTGATGATGTGATATAATTGGTGAGGCTGTGATGCCAGAGTGAGGTTATGATAAAACCATGAGGCTTTGGTGTCACTGGTGTAGCTTTAATATCACTGTGAGCCTATCCTATCAGTGGTGAGGCTGTGATGTCACAGTGAGTCTGTGAAGTCACCGTGAACCAGTGATGTAATCGGGAGTTTATGATGTCACGGTGGAGGCTGTGATTTCACAGTGGGTGTGTCATTTCAGTGGCAAGTCTGATGTCATAGTGAGGCTATGATGTCAGTGCTGATGCAGTGATTTCACATTGAGGCTATGATGTCACACTCAAACTATGTCAGAGGTGTATTGTGATGTCACCATGAGGCTATGTCAGTGGCAATGCTGATGTCACAGAGTTGTGATGCCTCAGTGAGGCTATGATGTCACTGTCAGGTTGTAATGTTACAATGAGACTGTGAGGACACAGTATGGCTCTGATGTCACAGTGGAGGCTCTGATGACACATTGATGTTGTGTTGTCACTGGTGAGGTTTTGATGGAATGGTAAGTCTGTGATGTTAGTGGTGATATTGATGTCACAATGAGGCTGAGATATCACTTGTGAAGGTGTGATGTCGCACGAGGCTGGAATGTCAGGAGTGAGAAAGATATCACAGTGAGTCTATGATGTCACTGGTGAGGCTATGATGTCAGTGTTGAGCCTATTACATGACAGTGATACTGGAGAGTCTGTGATGTCAAAGACTGTGTTGTCACTGGTATGGCAGTGATGTCAGTGTTCTGACTAATGTCCGTGGTGACGCTGATGTCACAGGTGAGGCTGTGCTGTCACTGGTGAGCCTATCATGTGACCATGAGCCTGAGATGTCATAGCTTGGCAAGGGAAAATTTCCATGATGTCATCAGTGCTATGATTTCAGAGGTTAGTCTGTAATGTCACAGTGAGGGTGTGATATCAGTGGTGAGTCTGTGATCTCACCATGAGGCTGTGATGTCAGAAACGAGGCTACAATGCCACAGTGGGGCTGTGTTATCACTGTGAAGCTGGGATGTCACTATGAGTCTGTGATATCACAGGGATGTTGTGATGTCACAGTGAGGCTGTGAGGTCAAGGATGAAGATGTGATGTCATTGGCAAGGCTGATTTCACCAAGAGGCTGTGATGTAACAGATGAATCTATGATAAAACAGGTTAGATTGAGAGGTCACAGTTAGGCTCTGAGGTCAATGTGAGGCTGTGACATGTTAGGGAAGATTAATGTCACAATGAAGCAGTGATGTAACCTGTGAGGCTATGGTGCCACTGTTTATGATGTTACTGCAGAGGCTGTCATGCCACTGTGAGCCTGTGCTACCACTGGTGAGTCTGTGGTGTCATGGTAAGGCTAGGTAGGATACCAGTGCTGAGGCTGTGAGATCACAATGAGGCTGTGATGCCAGAGTGAGGTTATGATGTCACCATGAGGCTGCATTGCCATTGGTGAGGCGTGATATCACAGCAAGCCTGTCTTAACAGTAGTGAAGTTGTGATGTCACAGTGAGGCTGTGCTGGCATAGTGGGTCTGTGAAGTCATAGTGAGGTTGTGATGTCACAGTAAGGTTATAATATCTGTAGCAACTGTGCTTTCACAAGGAGACTATGTCATTGTTGAGGCTGTATTGTCAATGGTGAAGCTCTAATGTCACAGTGAGTTTATAGAGTCAAACTGAGGCTGGGATGTCACAGTGAGACTATGATGTCAGAGGTGAAAGTTTATGTCACAGTGATGGTTTCGTGGCATGGTATGGCTGTGATCTCACAAAAAGTCTGTGATGTCACTGTGAGGTTGTGATTTCAGTAGCAACACTGGCATCACAGGCTTTCATGTTTCACTGAGCACCAGTTGTGAGACTGTGGTGTCATAGTGAGGCTAGGTAGATTTTTAGTGATGAGGGTGTGATGTCATATTGAGGCTATGATTTCAGAGGTGAGCCTGTGATGTCATAGAGAGGCTGTAATGTCATAGTGAGGCTATAACCTCAGAGTTGAGGTTGTGATGTCACAGTGAGGCTGTGATTCCACTGTGTGGCTGTAGTGTCACCTTGAGCCTGTGATGTCACAGGTACTTGATATCATGGTGGAAGCTGTGAGGTCACTGAGAACTGTGATGTCAGTTGCAAGGCTGATTTCACAGTGAGGGTATGATATCAGTGGTGATGCTGTGATGTCACAGTGAGGCTGTAATGTCATATTGACGCTGTGATGCCACAGTGCAGCTGTGAGGTCAGCAGTTAGGCTGTGATTTCAGAAATGAGACTGTTGTCATAGTGATGCTTTGATGGCACAGTATGGCTGTGATGTCACTGTGAGATTGTGATGTCACTGGGAATGTTTTGAGGTCACAGTGAGGTTGTGATGACAATAGTGACACTGTAGTGTCATAGGAAGGCTGTCATGTTTCAGTGAGCCTGTGAGGTAAGTGGTGAGGTGGTGGTGTCATAGTGAGGCTAAGTAGGCTGTCATGTCACCATGAGGTGATGTCACTCTGGAAGTTGGAATGTCACAGTGAGGCTCTGATGTCAGTGGCAAGGCCTATATCATTTTGAGGCCATGATGTAACAGGTGAGCCTGTAGTGTCCGTGGGCAGACTGTGAGATCACAGTGAGGCAAAAATCCTCAGTGGTAAGGTTGTGATGTCACAATGAGGCTGTGCTTTCACTAGTATTGCTGTGATATCTCAGTAAGGCTGTGATTTCAGTTGAGCCATACTATGACATCAAAGTGAGGATGTGATTTCAGTGGTTAGGCTGTGATATAAGAATGAGGCTGATATGACTGGTGATGGTATGATATCAAAGTGTGGCTGCCATGCCACCTAGAGGTTTTGATCTCACCGTGTATCTGTGGTGTCACCATGATCTCGTGATGTCACAGGGAGTTGGTGATGTCACGGTGGCAGCTGTCAGATCACATTGAGACTGTGATGTCGGAAGCAAGGCTTATGTCACAGTGAGTCTATTTTGTCAGTGGTGGTGCTCTGAGTCACGTTGAGGCTGTGATGTCACAGTGATTTTATGTCAGAAGTGTATGTGATATCTCCAAGAGGCTGTTATGATAGTGGCAAGGCTGTTGTCACAGTGAGTTTGTCATGTCACAGTGAGGTTGTGATGGCACTGTCAGGTTGTAATGTCACAATAAGGCTGTGAGGACACAGTGTGGCTATGATGTCACAGTGAGGCTCAGAGGACACAATGATGTGATGTCATTGGAGTTTTGATGACACAGTGATTCTGTGATGATAGTGGTGAGGCTGATGTCACAATGAGTCAGTCATGTCACTGGTGAAGTTGTGATGTCTCAATAATGCTGGAATGTCAGTGGTGACAACGAGGTCATAGTGAGACCATGATGTCTCTTCTGAGGCTCTGATGTCATTGGTAAACCTATTACATGACATTGAAACTGGTGAGGCTGTGATGTCAAAGGCTGTGTTGTCACTGATGTGGCATTGATGTCAATTTCAGGCTAATGCCAGTGGCATCGCTGGTGTCACAAGTGAGGTTGTGCTGTCACTGGTGAGTCTGTCATTACACAGTGAGGCTGTGATATTAGTGGTGAAGTTTTATGTCACACTGATGCTTTGATATTAGTGAATGCCTATGATGTCACAATGAGGCTGTGATATCACTGAAGTTGTGATGTCACTGGGGAAGTTGTGATGTCACAATTAGGTTGTGATTTCAATAGCGACATTATGTTGTCACAGATAGGCAGTCATGTATCAGTGAGCCCGTGAAGTCAGTGGTGAGGCTATGGTGTAATAATGAGGCTGGGTATGATGTCAGTGATGAGGGTGTGATGTCGCAATGAAATTATGATTTCAGAGTTGAGCCTGTGAAGTCACAGTGAAGCTATGATGTCAGAGGTGAGGCTGTGATGTCAGAAATGAGGCTATAATGCCACAGTAAGGCTGTGATATCATTGTTAGGCTTTGGTTACACAGAGAGGTTGTGATATCACAATGAGGCTGTCACCGTGAGGTGATGCCACTCTGGAAGTTGGAATGTCACAGTGAGGCTCTGATGTCAGTGGCAAGGCTGATGTCATTTTGAGGCCATGTTGTAACTGGTGAGCCTGTAGTATCCATGGGCAGATTGTGGGATCATTGTGAGGCTGTGATATCACAGTGAGATTCTGATGTCAGGGCTGATTCTATTAGATATCAGTGAGGCTGTGAAATCATGGGTGATGCTTGGATTTCACAGTGAGGTTAGAATGTCAGTGGTGAGGCTATGCAGTCACACTATGAATGTGATGTAAGAGGAGAGCCTGTGATGTCACTGTGAAGCTGAGATGTTACTGTGAAGTTGTGATGTCACTGTGAAGCTGTGATGTTACTGTGAGGTTGTGATATCACACTGAGCCTGAGATATCAGTGGTTATAGATTATGACATCACAGTTCATCTGAGATTTCAGCGGCCAAGCTGTGATGTCAGAAGTGAGGCTATAATGCCACAGTGTGGGTGTGATATCACTGTGAAGTTGTGATATCAATATGAGTCTGCAACATCATAGAGAGATAGTTATGTCACAATGAGTCCGTGAGGTCACTGTGGAAGAGATGATGTCAGTGGCAAGGCTAATTTCTCCATGAGACTATGATGTAACAGGTCAGTCTATGATGTATCAGGTTAGACTGTGAGGTCACATGAGGCTCTGATATCCGAGAGACAATAGATGTCACAATGTGGAAGTGATGTAACATATGAGGCTGTCATGTCAGTTTATGATGTGAAAGGCTGTCACTGCTGTGGCTGTCACATCACTGTGAGCTTGTGGTATCTGTGATGAGGCTGTGTTGTCATGGTAATGGTAAGCAGGACACCAGTGGTGAAGTTGTGATGTCAGAGTGTGACTTTGTGTCACCATGATGCTGTGATATCACAATGAGGCTTTGATGTTAGAGTGCAGCTGTGACGTCAGTGGTTAGGCTGTGATATCACAGTGAAGCTGTACAGGCACAGTGTGGCTGTGATATCACAGTGAGGTCGTGTAGTCACAGTGAGGTTGTTATGTCAATAGTGACTGTGCTTTCACAGAAACTATGTCATTGGTGATGTATTGTCACTGGTGAAGCTGTAATGTCACAGTGAGTTTATTGTGTCAAACTGAGCCTGTGATGTCACAGAGAAGCTATGATGTCAGAGGTGAAGCTTTATGTCACAGTGATGCTTTGATGGCACAGTATGGCTTTGATGTCACAATGAGGCTGTGATGTCACTGTGAAGTTTTGATATCAATGTGGAAGTTGTGATGTCACAGTCAGGTTGTGATGTAAATACCAACACTGTTGTGGCACAGGTAGCTTGTCATGTTTCAGTAAGCCTGTGAGTTAGTGGTGAGGCTGTGGTGCCATAAGTGAGGCTAGGTAGGATGTCAGTGATGAGGTAGTGATGTTCCATTGAGAATATGATTTCAGAGGTGAGTTTGTGATGTCATGGTGTGGTTGTGATAAAACAGTGAGGGTAAATGTCAGAGTCCCTGCTGTGATGTCACAGTTGGGCACTGATTTAAGAAGTGAGCCTGTGATGTTTTATTGAGGCTGTCATGTCAGAGGTGAAGCTATGATGTCACAGTGAAGCTGTATTTTCACCAGTGATGGCATGATATTACAGTGAGTCTGTGATGTCCCAGGAGCGAGACTATACATCACAATGAGGCTGTGATCCCAGTTGTTATGGTGTGATATCAGAATGAGGCTAATGTGAGTGATGAGGGTATGATATTGCAGTGAGACTGGCATGTCACTGGTGAGCCTGTGATGCCAACATGAGGCTTTGATGTAACATTCTGGCTTTTGTGACACTGAAAGCCTTTGATGACACAGGATATAGTAATATCACAGTTGAGGTTGTGAGATCACAGTGAGACTGTGATGTCAGTGGGAAGGCTGATATCACAGTGAGGCAGTGATATCATTGGTGATGAGTGATGTCACATTGAGGTTGTGATGTCACAGTGAGGCTTTGTCAGAGATGTGTTTGTGATGAAACCAGGAGGCTATTATGTCAGTGGCAAGACTGAGGTCATAGTGAGGTTGTGATGTCACAATGAGGCTTTGATGGCACTGTCAGGATTTCATGTCACAATGATGCTATGAGGACACAGTGTGGCTAGATGTCATAGTGAGGCTCTGATGGCACAGTGATGTTGTGATGTTATCTGAGAAATCTTGATGGCATGGTGAGGCTGTAATGTTAGTAGTGAGGTTGATGTCATAATAAGGGGGTGATCTCACTGGTGAAGGTGTGATGTCACAATAAGGCTGGAATGTCAGTGGTGAGAAAAAATGTCATAGTAAGTCTTTGATGTCACTGGTGAGTCTATGATGTCAGTAGTGAACCTATTAAGTGACAGTGACACTTGTGAGGCTGTGATGTCAAAGGCTGTATTATCACTGGTGTGGCAGTGATTTCAGTGCTCTGACTAATATAAGTAGTGATGCTGATGTCACAGGTGAGGCTATGATGTCACATTGAGGCTGTGATGTCACTTTGAAGGTTGTATGTCACTGTGGGCTGTCATGCCAACATGAGGGGATATCATTGTGGAACTTGTGATGTCACAATGAGCCTATGAATGTAACAGGTGAGCTTGTATGTTAGTGGGCCCACTGTGAGGTCACTGTGAGGCTGTGATGTTGCAGTGAGGCTCTGATGCCAGGGCTGATTTTATGATGTTTCAGTGAGGCTGTGATGTCTGGGTGATGCTTTGGATTTCACAGTAGGTTTATTATGTCAGTGGTGAGGCTGTGCAGCCACATTGAGGCTGTGATGTCAGAACAAGAGGCTGTGATGTCATTGTGAGGTGGTGATGTTACCATGAGATTGTGATATCACAGTGAGGCTGTGATATCAGTGGTGAGAGGCAATGACATCACAGTTCGGCTGAGATTTCAATGGTTAGACTGTGATATCAGAAGTGAGGATGAGGTCAGTGATGAGGCGGAGATGTCACATTAGACTGGGATGTTTACTGGTGGGTCTGTGATTACACAGGGAATCTGTGGTGTCCGTGTTGAGGCTGATATGTGACCATGAGCCTGAGATGTCAGTGATTAGGCTGTGGTGTCATAGCAAGGCTAGGCAGGATGTCCGTGGTATCAATGATGTTATGATTTCAGAAGTTAGCCTGTTATGTCACCGTATGGTTGTGAGGTCAGAGGTGAGGTTGTGATATCACAGTGAGGCTGTGATATCAGAAATGAATCTCTAATACCACAGTGAGGCTGTGATATCACTGTGAGGCTGTGATGTCATTATGATGCTGTGACATCTCAGAGAGGTTGTGATGTCAAAGTGAGGCTGTGAGGTCACTGTGAGGCTTTGATACTTGTGGGAAGATTGAAGTCACTATGAGTCAGTAATGTAATATATGAGGCTCTGGTGTCACTGTTTATGATGTCAAAAGCTATGATGTCACTGCTGAGGCTCTCACATAACTGTGAGCCTGTGCTAACTGTGATGAGGTTGTAGTGTCATAGTAAGTCTAGGTAGGATACCCGTGTTTAGCCTGTGATGTCACAGGATGGCTGTGATGCCACTGGGAGCTATTATTTCAGTGGCAAGCCTCATGTCACAGAGAGTTTGTGATGTTACCATGAGTCTCTGATGTCACTGTCATGTTGTAATATCACAGTTCATCTGTGAGGATGAACTTACTGTTGTCACAGTAAGGGTCTGACAAAACAGTGATGTGATGTCAATGGAAAGGTTTTTTGTTTTGTTTTTGTTTTTTTATAACTTTTTTATTATTATTTCAGCGCATATAAACTTAATAGGTACACCAGTTCCCTTCCTCCCTCCTCCTCCCCCTGAACCCCTTGTTCCCCCTCCCCTCACTCCCCCTCTCCATCCCCCAATGCCTCCTGTCCCAATTCCCAGAGAGTCCTTTATTGTGCATGCCTGACTCTCCTCTGGGCCCTCCTCTCCAATGATGTACAAGGACTCAGTGGCATGTCCCTGAACCCTTTCCCGTGTTCCGCTTAAGCATAGGAACACTACTGTGGCTGCCAATCCCTTGCCTCCAAAGATCTTGGTGCCTTTAGCAGATGCTAGACTTTGTGAGGTCAATAGTGTGTTGGACATTACGCAAGGCATGCAAAGTCCAATTATGATTGCTTCGGCCCTAACTCGTGTGGCATATCTTGCAAATCATTGCTCCTCCCATCCTTTTACTCTTACACTCTTAGCGCCCCCTCTTCCACAAATTTCCCTGAGCTTCAGGATGGGGAGAGATTAGTCTGGCTTAGTTAGGTGGTTGACATAGGGTCTCTGAAGTTCTGGATTGTGGTTTGTTGATTTTCTTTTGCAGTTTTGCTCCTCCTGGAATGCCCTTCACTCCATCCTGATGGGCACTGTATGTCACCCCCTGGCCAGAGACAAAAAGCTGTTAAACTGGAGTCTTATTATAATAGCACATTCAAGGATAGATGTAATAAAAGTAGGAAACCTCAGTGAGGGAGGGGTCAATCACCCATGTGCAAAATGTTTATTTTTATCTGCCAGACTATATGCCCTCCCCTTCTGGTGAGATCATACCCCCTTAGTTGTAAATGATCAGGAAAGAACGTCTGTGAACTTAACCAGGTGTCACATTACTTACTTGCAGTCCTTGAAGGAGGCCTATTTTCTCTGCTATAACATGGTTCCCTCTCTCCTTGTTTCTGGTGTGGCCCTCCAACCCCATACCTCCTGTTCATAATCCTTGCAATTACTGTAGGTAATACATATATTTACCTATGAGTGTCTCAAGGTGGGCTGGGTGGGTTTGGTACTAGGAGTCACCTATTAGGGAGTACATACAGTGCTTAATTTTCTGGGTTTGGGATACTTCGCTTAATATAATTGTTTCTTTTTTTAACAATATATTTTTTATTATTATTTCAGCTCATACAAGTTTAATGGATACACCAGTTCCCTCCCTTCCTCCTCCTCCCCCCATACCTCCTGCTCCTCCTCCCCACCCCCCTCCCTTCCCATCCCCCAGTGCCTCCCGCCCCAATTCCCAGAGAGTCCTTTCTTGTGCATACCTGATTTTCCTCTGGGCCCGCCTCTCCGATGACGTACAAGGACCCAGTGGCCTTTCCCTAAACACTTTCCCGTGTTCCCCTTAGGTATAGAACACTGCTGTGTCTGCCAATCCCTTGGTCTTGGTGCCTTTAGCAGATGCTGGACTTTGTGGAGTCAATAGTGTGTTGGACAATGCGCAGGGCATGTAAAGTCCAATTATGATTGCTTCAGCCCTAACTTGTATGGAGTATCTATCGTACACATCAATTGCTCCTCCCATCCTTTTGCTCTTACACTCTTACCGCCCCCTCTTCCGCAAATTTCCCTGAGCTTCAGGATGGGGAGAGATTAAGCTGGCCTAGTTCTAGGTGGTTGATATAGAGTCTCTGAAGTTTTGGATTGTGGTTTATTGGTTTTCTTTTGAAGTTTTGCTGCTCCAACAATGCCCTTCACTCCATCCTAGTGGGCATTGTATGTTACCCCCTGGCCAGAGACAAAAAGCTGTTAAACTAGAGTCTTGTGATAAAAGCACATTCAAAGGTAGATGTAATAAAAGTGGGAAACCACAGTAAGGGAGTAAGCCCTCCTCTTCTGGTGAGATCAGACCCCTTCAGGAGTAAATGATCAAGAACAAAAGTCTGTGAACTTAATCATATGTCTCATTACTTATTTGAGTCCTTGATGGAGGCCTATTTTCTCTGCTGTAACATGGTCCCTTCTCTCCTTGTTTCTGGTGTGGCCCTCCTATCCCATCCCTCCTGTTCATAATCCTTGCAATTACTGTCTCTAGGTGGGCTGGGTGGGTTTGGTACTAGGAGTCACCTATTAGGGAGTACATACAGCGCTTAATTTTCTGGGACTGGGATACTTCACTTAATATAATTGTTTCTAATGACATCCATTTCCCGGCAAATTCCAGTAATTCATCATTTTTGATGGCTGAGTAGTACTCCATTGTATAGATGTACCACAGTTTCCTTATCCACTCATCAACTGTTGGACATTTGAGTTCATTCCATGACTTTGCTATTGTAAACAGTGCTGCTATGAACATGGTCGAGCTTGTGCTATCGAGGTGAACCTCTGCTGCATGAGGGGTTATTCCTAAAAGTGGAATAGCAGGATCATATGGCATTTCAATCTTTAATTTCTTTAAGAATCTCCAGACGGCTCACCAGAGTGGCTGTATGAGCCTGCATTCCCACCAGCAATGTAGGAGAGTTCCCCTCTCTCCACATCCTCTCCAGCAGTTGGTGTTGTTTGTATTGTGGATTTTTACCATCCTGCCTGGGGTGAGATGATATCTCAGGGAAGTTTTGATTTGCATTTCCCTGATGGCTAAGGAAGTGGAGCATTTTTTAAGATATTTGTTAGACATTTTAATTTCATCCCTGGTAAAGTTTCTTTGAAGTTCCAGGGCCCATTTTTTAGTTGGGCCATTGGTTTCCTTGGTGTTTAGTTTTCTAAGTTCTTTGTGCACTCTGAACAGCAGAGTTCTATCAGAAGTGTGGTTAGTGAAGATTTTCTCCCATTCTGTGGGTTGCCTTTGAGCTCGTGTGACAATCTCTTTATCTGAACAGAAGCTCTTTAATTTCACAAGATCCCAACTGTTGAGAGTTGGTAGCAGTGACTGTGCCATTGGATGTCTGTTTAGAAAATGTTGGCCTAGCCCAATCAGCTCGAGGGAGTTCCCTATCCTTTCAACTATGGTTTTTATAGTCTCTGGCCTTATATCAAGGTCCTTGATTCATTTGGAATTAAGTCTTGTACATGGTGACAAGTACGGGTCCAGCTTTAATCTTCTGCATGTGGAGAGCCAGTTTTGCCAGCACCATTTGTTGAAGATCCGGTTCTTTTTCCATTGGATTTTTTGGGCCCCTTTGTCAAAGACCAAATGGCTGTAATTTTGTGGGCTTATATCTGGGTCTTCAATCCTTATCCATTGATCTGTGTGTCTATTTTGGAGCCAATACCAGGCTGTTTTTATAACTATGGATTTGTAGTATAGACTTAGATTTGGTATGGTAATACCTCCACCAGTGTTTTTGTTACTCAGGATTGTCTTTGCTATCCTGGGTCTTTTGTGCCTCCATATGAACTTTGAGATTGTTTGGTCAACTTCTTTGAAGAATTGCTTTGGGATTTTGATTGGTATGGCATTGAATCTGTATATTGCCTTTGGTAGGATGGTCATTTTTACAATGTTGATTCTGCCAATCCAGGAACAAGGGAGGTCTTTCCACATTCTGGTGTTTTCTGCAATTTCTTTCTTTAGGGTTTTAAAGATTTCATTGTAAAGGTCTTTTACCTCCTTGGTTAGGTTTATACCAAGGTATTTCATTTTTTTAGGGGTTATAGTAAATGGGATTGTTTCTCTCAAGGCTTTTTCACTTCTTTCATTTTGGACATATAGGAAGGCCTCTGATTTTTGCACATTTATTTTGTATCCTGCCACACTGCTGAACTTCTCAATTAGTTCCAGAAGCTTCCTGGTGGAGTTTTTGGGATCACTCAGGTATAAGATCATGTCATCTTCAAATAGGGATAGCTTGACTTCTTCCTTGCCGATTTGAATCCCTTTTATGTCCCTTTCTTGTCTTATGGCTTCAGCTAAGACTTCAAGTACAATATTGAATAGAAGTGGTGAGAGTGGGCAGCCTTTTCTAGTTCCTGATCGAAGTGGGAATGCTTCCAATTGTTCCCCATTGAGCATAATCCTTGCTGTGGGCTTGTTGTATACAGCTCTTATTATATTGATAAAGGTTCCTTCCATTCCTACTTTTTCCAGCGTTATGATCATAAAAGGTTGTTGGATCTTGTCAAAAGCTTTTTCTGAATCTATCGAGAGTATCATGTGGTCTTGGACTTTGGAATGGTTTACATGATGAATTACATTTATTGATTTGTGTATGTTGAACCAACCTTGTGTATCAGGGATGAAGCCTACATGGTCCCCATGAATAATCTTTTTAATATGTTTTTGAATCCGATTCGCTAACACTTTGTTGAGAATCTTTGCGCCTGTGTTCATCAGAGAGATCGGCCTATAGTTTTCTTTTTTAAGTGAATCTTTATTAGGTTTTGGGATTAAAACGAAATTAGCTTCATAGAAAGAATTTGGTAGTGTTCCTTACTTTGCTATTTGATGGAACAGTTTAAGGAGTATTGGTGTTATTAACTCCTTAAATGTCTGGAAGAACTCTGTGTTGAATCCATCTGGTCCAGGACATTTTTTGGTGGGAAGATTCGAGATTAATTCTTCAATTTCCTTATATGTTATAGGACTATTTAAATAATTCACAACTTTCTGATTCAATTTAGGTAAGTTGTGTTTACTTAGAAATTCATCCATCTCTTTTGTGTTGTCAAACTTCACAGAGTATAAGTTTTTGAAATATGATGTTATAATTCTCTGGATTTCTTGGGTATCAGTAGTGATAACTCCATGTTCATTTCTGATTTTGTTAATTTGGGTTTTCTCTCTCCTGCTTTTGGTTAATTTAGCTAGGGGTGTTTCAATCTTATTGATTTTTTCAAAGAAGCAGATTTTTGACTGGTTGATTTTTTCTATCATTTTCTTAATCTCGATTTCAGATATTTCTCCCCTTAGTTTTCTAATCTCCTCTCTTCTACTACTTTTGGGATCAGATTGCTCTAGTTTCTCTAAAGCTTTAAGCTGGATTGTTAAGTTGTTTATTTCTGATGTTTCCATTTTTTTGATGTAGGCATTAAGAGCTATGAACTTACCTCTTAAGACAACTTTCATTGTGTCCCAGAGATTTTGGTAAGTTGTATTTTCATTATCGTTCACTTTCAGGAAATCTTGTATTTCCTTTTGAATTTCTTCCTGAATCCAGTTCTCATTCAGCATCATATTGTTAAGTTTCCAGGAGTTAGTGTATTTTCTCTTGTTTGTTGTGTTGTGGATGTCCAGCTTTAGGCCATGGTGGTCTGAAAGAGCACAGGTTAGAATTTCAACTTTTTTGTATATGTGTAGATTCGTTTTGTGGCCCAGTATGTGATTTATTTTGGAGAAAGTTCCGTGTGCTGCTGAGAAAAATGTGTATTCTTTGGTAAGTGGGTGAAAAGTTTGATAGAGATCTGTAAGGTCCATTTCTTTAATGGTTTGATTAAGGTCCAAAGTGTCTCTATTAAGCTTTTGACCTGTTGATCTATCCCATGTTGAGAGGGCGGTGTTGAAGTCCCCAAGAATTATCGTTTAGGGGTTGATTTCTTGCTTTAGACGCTGTAGAGTTTTCTTAATGAATGTGGAGGGGCCCGTATTGGGTGCATATATGTTCAGTATTGTGAAGTCTTCCTGGTGAATTGTACCTGTGACTAAAATGTAGTATCCATCCGTGTTTCTTATAATTTTCTTTGGTTTGAAGTCCACTTTGTCTGATAGCATAATGGCTACCCCTGCCTGTTTTCTGCTTCCATTAGCTTGTAGAATTGTTGACCAGCCTTTTATTTTTAGAGCGTGCCTATCTTTTGTGGTGAGATGTGTTTCCTGCAGGCAGCAGATTGATGGATTGTGATTTTTAATCCAAGTTTGTAATCTGTGTCTCTTGATCGGTGAATTAATTCCATTAACATTTAGTGTTATAATGGTGAAACTATTTTTGATTCCAGACATTTATTATGTTTAGTAGTTTTGTAAGTATATTGTTTCGCTTTTAATGGTGTTATACTTGCCTTCTGCTCTCCTGGATATGCCTGGTTTTTTTTTGTTTTTTTTTTCCACGCTTGAGTATCATTTCTAGCATTTTTTGAAGGCCTGGTTTGGTGGACATGTATCCTTTCAAGTTTTCTTTGTGCTGGAAGATTTTTCTTTCTCCCTAGATCATGACTGATATTTTGCAGGGTAAATCAGTCTAGGTTGACATTTTTGCTCATTCAATACTTGAAGTATGTCTCTCCAAGCTCTTCTTGCTTTTAGTGTTTCCATTGAGAAGTCATTTGCTATTTTAATAGGTTTACCTTTAAAAGTGACTTGTTTTTTCTCCCTTGAAGCTCTCAGCACCAGTTCTTTATCTTGAATGTGGAGTGTTTTGACTATTATTTGCCATGGCGAGCTTCTGTTTTGGTCATATCTGTTTGGGGTGCGGAATGCCTCTTGTATGTGGATGGGCCTCTCTTTTTTTAGATGAGGAAAGTTTTCCTTGATGATCGTTGGGAAAATTTCCTCAGGGTTGGTATTTTGAGATTCTTGCTCTGGTATTCCATGAATATGCATGTTGGGCTTCTTCAGGGTGTCCCATATCTCCTGGATATTTCTCTCAAGCATCTTTTTGGCTTTAACAATCTCTTCCATTGGGCTGGTTAATACTCCCACTTTATCTTCAAGATCTGAAATTCTGTTTTCTGCTTCGTTATTTCTGCTGATAAGACTCCCTGTGGAGTTCTGGGTTGAAGATAACTTGTCTTTTAGCTCAGTTTTAAACTCTGCTTGAGTCTGCTTTAACTGCTGTATGCCAGTTTTTGATTATTGCACTGTTTTTCTCAACTCCTCCATGTGTCTGTTGTGTTCCTCCTCAAAGCGATTGATTTAATTATTTAATTCCTCCCTGATTTCCTCTTTCATAGTATTTAACATGGTAATGATCATATTTTGAAGGTCGTTATCCTGGGTCAGGCTTTCTTGGCCATTTTCCATGGGTTTGTTCTGGTTGGAGTCTAACATTATGGGATTAAGTCCATCTGTGGGAGATTTGTTAAGTACTTGAGTGTTGTGTCTCATGGATTTGCACTTAGACTTTGGCATTGTCGGTTTAACTCTTAAGATCTTTTAATTTCTGTGCATTTTTTACTAAACTGAATTATTTGGCCTGGGGCTCTGGGGGTGGGCGGGGACCGATTTTACCTGGGTCGCGGCGCGGTGAGGCCCGGCTGTACCGTGTGCCCGCATCCCGGGCAGCGGAGTGGAGGGGAAGGGGGGATGGGGCATCGGCGGGGCATTATTTAAACCTGGGCCACCCGAGGGCGGGGCCGGGCACAGAGGGAGTGCCCTCTCCTCCTCCCAGGCCCTGCACGCGGCTCTGGCTGGATGGCGGGGGGTGCTGGGTCCACTCGGGCGGCCTGGGGTTCTGGGGGTGGGCGGGGTCCGATCTTACCTGGGTCGGGGTGCGGTAAGGCCCCAATATAATTGTTTCTAATGACATCTATTTCCTGGCAAATTCCAGTAATTCATTATTTTTGATGGCTGAGTAGTATTCCATTGTACAGATGACAAAGAATCCAATGGAAAAAGAACAGCATCTTCACCAAATGGTGCTGGCAAAACTGGATCTCCACATGCAGAAGATTAAAACTGGACCCGTACTTGTCACCATGTAGAAGACTTAATTCCAAATGGATCAAGGACCTGGATATAAGGCCAGAGACTATAAAAACCATAGTTGAAAGGATAGGGAACTCCCTCGAGCTGATTGGGCTAGGCCAACATTTCCTAAACAGACGTCCAATGGCACAGTCACTGCTACCAACTCTCAACAATTGGGACCTTGTGAAACTAAAGAGCTTCTGTTCAGATAAAGAGATTGTAACATGAGCTCAAAGCAACCCACAGAATGGGAGAAAATCTTCACTAACCACATATGTGATAGAGGTCTATTATCCAGAGTGCACAAAAAACTTAGAAAACTAAACTCCAAGGAAAACAATGGCCCAATTAAAAAAATGGGCCCTGAACTTAAAAGAAATTTTACCAGGGATGAAATTAAAATGTCTAACAAATACCTTAAAAAAAAAATGCTCCACTTCTTTAGCCATCAAGGAAATGCAAATCAAAACTTCCCTGAGATATCATTTCACCCCGGTCAGGATGGCAAAAATCCACAATACAAACAACAAATGGAGAGGATGTGGAGAGAGGGTAACTCTCCTACATTGTTGGTGGGAATGCAGGCTCATACAGCCACTCTGGCGAGCTGTCTGGAGATTCTTAAAGAAATGAAAGATTGAGATGCCATATGATCCGCTATTCCACTTTTGGGAATAACCTCCCTTACAGCAGAGGTTCATCTCGATAGCACAGGCACGACCATGTTCATGGTAGCACTGTTTACAATAGCAACGTCATGGAATCAACCTAAATGTCCAACAGTTGACAAGTGGATAAGGAAACAATGGAAAGGTTTGAAAGGCACCTTGAAGCAAAATGTTAGTGGGCAGACAGTTGTGACAATGAGTGTGCTTTCACAGGGAGATCTATTATTGATGAGGCTGTATTGTCATTGTGTAGGCTCTAATGTCACAGTGAGTTTTGTGTGTTGATCTGAGGATGTGATGTCACAGTGCCCCTATGATAAGAGGTGATGTTTATGTCACTGGGGAAGTTGTGATATCACAGTGAGGATGTGATATCAATAACACTGTGATGTCACAGGGAGGTTGTGATGTTTCAGTGAGTGTTAGAGGTCAGAGTGAGGCTGTGATATCACAGTGGGGCTAGGTAGAATGTCAGTGATGAGGGTGTGAAGTCAAATTGAGGCTATGATTTTAAAGGTGACCCTGTTATGTCATAGTGAGGCTGTCATGTCAGAGTGAGGCTATAAACTCAGAGGTGATCCTATCATGTCACAGTGAGGATGTGTTGTCACTGGTGTGGCAGTGATGTCCGTGTTCTGACTGTCAGTGAGTGGCAATGCTGATGTCACAAGTGAGGGTATGCTGTCACTGGTGAGGCTGTGATGTCACTGTGAGGGTTGTACGTCATTGTGGGCTGTCATGTCAACATGAGGTGATATCACTCTGGAAGATGTGATGTCACAGATGTGATGTCACAGAGAGTCTGTGATGTCAGTGGCAAGACTGATGTCAAAATGAGGCTTTGATGTAACAGGTGAGTCTGTGGTGTCAACGGGCAGGCTCTGAGGTCTTTATGAGCCTTTGATGTCAGAAGTGAGGCTGATGTCAGTGATGAGGCTGAGATGTCACAGTGTGGCTGTGATGTCACTGTGAGGCTATGATGTAAGAGGTGAAGCTTTATGTCACAGTGATGCTTGGATGGCCCAGTTAGACTGTGATGTCTCAATGAGGCTGTGATATCACAGTGAGGATGTGACGTCACAGTGAGGCTATGATATCAGAGGTGAAGCTTTATGTCACAGTGTGCTTTGATGGCACAGTATGGGTGTGAAGTCACAAAGAGCCTGTGATGTCATTGCGAGGTTGTGATATCACTGGGGAAGTTGTGATGCCACAGTGTGATTGTGATGTCAATTGAGACACGGGTGCCACAGGGAGGCTGTCATGTTTCAGTGAGTCTGAGGTAAGTGATGAGGCTGTTGTGCCATAGTGAGACTAGGAAGAACATGAGTGATGAGGATGTGATGCCACATTGAGGCTGTGATTTAAATGGTGAGCCTGTGATTCATAGTGAGGTTATGATGAAACAGTGAAGCTATAATGTCAGAATAGGTGCTCTGATGTCACAGTTGGGCAATGATTTCAGATTTGAGCCTGTGATGTCACAATGAGATTATAACCTCAGAAGTGAAATTGTTTTTTTTATTAAAAAATTAATTATACATTTTAAAATTTTTTTACCAGTTCCCTCCCTCCCACCTCCTCCCCCCGAACCCCCTCCTCCCCCGCCCCATCCCCCAGTGCCTCCCCCCCCAATTCCCAGAGAGTCCTTTATTGTGTACGCCTAACTCTCCACTGGGTCCTCCTCTCCGATGACATATAAGGACCCAGTGGCATTTCCATAAGCCCTTTCTCTTGTTCTCCTTAAGCATAAGATCACTACTATGGCTGTCAATCCCTTGCCTCCAGGGGTCTCGGTGCCCTTAACAGATGCTAGACTTTATGAGGGCAACAGTGCGCTGGACATTGCGCAGGGCATGCAAAGTCCCATTATGATTGCTTTGGCCCCAACTATTGTTGAGAATCTTGCAAATCGTCGCTCCTCCCATCCTTTTGCTCTTACAATCTTACCACCCCCTCTTCCGCAAATGTCCCTGAGCTCCAGGATGGGGGGAGATTAGACTGGCCTAGTTCTATGTGATTGATATAGTTTCTGAGGTTCTGGATTGTGGTTTGTTGATTTTCTTTTGCAGTTTTGCTGCTCCTGCAATTCCCTTCACTCCATTCTGCTGGGCACTGTATGTCACCCCCTGGCCAGAGACAAAAAGCTGTTAAACTGGAGTCTTCTTATAATAGCACATTCAAGGGTAGATGTAATAAGAGTAGGTAACCTCAGTGAGGGAGGGGTCCATCACCCATTTGCAAAATGATTACTTTTTATCTGCTAGACTATATGCCCTCCCTTTCTGGTGAGATCAGGAAAGAACGTCTGTGAACTTAACCAGGTTTCTCATTACTTACTTGCAGACCTTGATGGAGGCCTATTTTCTCTGCTGTAACATGGTCCCCTCTCTCATTGTTTCTGGTGTGGCCCTCCTACCCCATCTCTCTTGTTCATAATCCTTGCAATTACTGTGTTACATAGGTTTACTTTTGAGTGTCTCAATGTGGGCTGGGTGAGTTTGGTACTAGGAGCCACCTATTAGGGAGTACATACGGCGCTTAATTTTCTGGGTTTGGGATACTTCACTTAATATAATTCTTTCTAATGACATCCATTTCCCAGCAAATTCCAGTAATTCATCATTTTTGATGGCTGAGTAGTACTCCATTGTATAGATGTACCACAGTTTCCTTATCCACTCGTCAACTGTTGGACATTTAGGTTGATTCCATGACTTTGCTATTGTAAACAGTGCTGCTATGAACATGGTCGAGCTTGTGCTATCGAGGCGAACCTCTGCTGCATGGGGGGTTATTCCCAAAAGTGGGATAGCAGGGTCATACGGCATTTCAATCTTTAATTTCTTTAGGAATCTCCAGATGGCTCGCCAGAGTGGCTGTATGAGCCTGCATTCCCACCAACAATGTAGGAGAGTTCCCCTCTCTCCACATCCTCTCCAGCATTTTTCGTTATTTGTATTTTGGATTTTTGCCATCCTGACCGGGGTGAGATGATATCTCAGGGAAGTTTTGATTTGCATTTCCCTGATGGCGAAGGAAGTGGAGCATTTTTTAAGATATTTGTTAGACATTTTAATTTCATCCTTGGTAAAATTTCTTTGAATTTCCAGGGCCCATTTTTTAATTGGGCCAGAATTTTCCTTGGAGTTTAGTTTTTTAAGTTCTTTGTGCACTCAGGACAGTAGAGCTCTGTCAGATATGTGGTTAGTGAAGATTTTCTCCCATTCTGTGGGTTGCCTTTGAGCTCGTGTGACAATCTCTTTATCTGAACAGAAGCTCTTTAATTTCACAAGATCCCAACTGTTGAGAGTTGGTAGCAGTGACTGTGCCATTGGATGTCTGTTTAGGAAGTGTTGGCCTAGCCCAATCAGCTCGAGGGAGTTCCCTATCCTTTCAACTATGGTTTTTAAAGTCTCTGGCCTGATATCAAGGTCCTTGATCCATTTGGAATTAAGTCTTGTACATGGTGACAAGTACGGGTCCAGCTTTAATCTTCTGCATGTGGAGATCCAGTTTTGCCAGCACCATTTGTTGAAGATCCGGTTCTTTTTCCATTGGATTCTTTGGGCCCCTTTGTCAAAGACCAAATGGCTGTAATTTTGTGGGCTTATATCTGGGTCTTCAATCCTTATCCATTGATCTGTGTGTCTATTTTGGAGCCAGTACCAGGCTGTCTTTATAACTATGGATTTGTAGTATAGACAGGTTTGGTATGGTAATACCTCCAGCTGTGTTTTTGTTACTCAGGATTGTTTTTGCTATCCTGGGTCTTTTGTGCCTCCATACGAACTTTGAGATTGTTTGGTCAACTTCTTTGAAGAATTGCTTTGGGATTTTGATTGGTATAGCATTGAATCTGTATATTGCCTCTGGTAGGATGGTCATTTTTACAATGTTGATTCTGCCAATCCAGGAACAAGGGAGGTCTTTCCACCTTCTGGTGTCTTCTGCAATTTGTTTCTTTAGGGTTTTACAGTTTTCATTGTAAAGGTCTTTTACCTCCTTAGTTAGGTTTATACCAAGGTATTTCATTTTTTTAGGGGTTATAGTAAATGGGATTGTTTCTCTCAAGGCTTTTTCACTTCTTTCATTCTGGGCATATAGGAAGGCCTCTGATTTTTGCACATTTATTTTGTATCCTGCCACACTGCTGAACTTCTCAATTAGTTCCAGAAGCTTCCTGGTGGAGTTTTTGGGGTCACTCAGGTATAAGATCATGTCATCTGCAAATAGGGATAGCTTGACTTCTTCCTTGCCGATTTGAATCCCTCTTATGTCCCTTTCTTGTCTTATGGCTTCAGCTAAGATTTCAAGTACAATATTGAATAGAAGTGGTGAGGGTGGACAGCCTTTTCTAGTTCCTGATCGAAGTGGGAATGCTTCCAATTGTTCCCCATTGAGCATAATCCTTGCTGTGGGCTTGTTGTATATAGCTTTTATTATATTGATTAAGGTTCCTTCCATTCCCACTGTCTCTAGCGTTTTGATAATAAAAGGCTGTTGGATCTTGTCAAAAGCTTTTTCTGTATCTATCGAGAGTATCATGTGGTCTTGGACTTTGGACTGGTTTACATGATGAATTACATTTATTGATTTGCGTATGTTGAACCAACCTTGTGTGCCGGGGATGAAGCCTACTTGGTCTCCATGAATGATCTTTTTAATATGTTTTTGAATCCGATTTGCTAAGAATTTGTTGAGAATCTTTGGGCCTGTGTTCATCAGAGAGATCGGCCTATAGTTTTCCTTTGTAAGTGAATCTTTATTAGGTTTTGGGATTAAAATGAAATTAGCTTCATAGAAAGAATTTGGTAGTGTTCCTTCCTTTGCTATTTGATGGAACAGTTTAAGGAGTATTGGTGTTATTAACTCCTTAAATGTCTGGTAGAACTCTGTGTTGAATCCATCTGGTCCAGGACATTTTTTAGTGGGAAGATTCGAGATTACTTCCTCAATTTCCTTATATGTTATAGGACTATTTAAATAATTCACAACTTCCTGATTCAATTTAGGTTAGTTGTGTTTACTTAGAAATTCATCCATCTCTTTTGTGTTGTCAAACTTCACAGAGTATAAGTTTTTGAAATATGATGTTATAATTCTCTGGATATCTTGGGTATCAGTAGTGATAACTCCATGTTCATTTCTAATTTTGTTAATTTGGGTTTTCTCTCTCTTGCTTTTGGTTAGTTTAGCTAAGGGTGTATCAATCTTATTGATTTTTTCAAAGAACCAGCTTTTTGATTGGTTGATTTTTTCTATCGTTTTCTTAGTCTCGATTTCAGATATTTCTCCCCTTATTTTGCTAATCTCTTCCCTTCTACTGCTTTTGGGATCAGATTGCTCTAGTTTCTCTAAAGCTTTAAGCTGGATTGTTAAGTTGTTTATTTCTGATGTTTCCATTTTTTTGATGTAGGCATTAAGAGCTATGAACTTACCTCTTACGACAACTTTCATTGTGTCCCAGAGATTTTGGTAAGTTGTATTTTCATTATCGTTCACTTTCAGGAAATCTTGTATTTCCTTTTGAATTTCTTCCTGAATCCAGTTCTCATTCAGCATCACAGTGTTAAGTTTCCAGGAGTTAGTGTATTTTCTCTTGTTTGTTGTGTTGTGGATGTCCAGCTTTAGGCCGTGGTGGTCTGATAGGGCACAGGTTAGAATTTCAACTTTCTTGTATATGTGTAGATTCATTTTGTGGCCCAATATGTGATCTATTTTGGAGAAAGTTCCGTGTGCTGCTGAGAAAAATGTGTATTCTTTGGTGCGTGGGTGACAAGTTCGATAGAGATCTGTAAGTTCCATTTCTTTCAGGGTTTGATTAAGTTCCAAAGTGTCTCTATTAAGCTTTTGACCTGTTGATCTATCCCATGTTGAGAGGGTGGTGTTGAAGTACCCAGGAATTATCGTTTGGGGGTTGATTTCTTGCTTTAGACGCTGTAGGGTTTTCTTAATGAATGTGGAGGGGCCCGTATTGGGTGCATATATGTTCAGTATTGTGAAGTCTTCCTGGTGAATTGTACCTGTGACTAAAATGTAGTATCCATCCGTGTTTCTTATAATTTTCTTTGGTTTGAAGTCCACTTTGTCTGATAGCATAATGGCTACCCCTGCCTGTTTTCTGCTTCCATTAGCTTGTAGGATTGTTGACCAGCCTTTTATTTTTAGAGCGTGCCTATCTTTTGTGGTGAGATGTGTTTCCTGCAGGCAGCAGATTGATGGATTGTGATTTTTAATCCAAGTTTGTAATCTGTGTCTCTTGATCGGTGAATTAAGTCCATTAACATTTAGTGTTATAATGGAGAAACTATTGTTAATTCCAGACATTTATTATGTTTAGTAGCTTTTATAAGTATATTTCTTCGCTTTTAATGGTGTTATATTTGCCTTCTGTTCTCCTGGATATGCCTGTTTTTTTCTTCACGCTTGAGTATCATTTCTAGCAGTTTTTGAAGGCCTGGTTTGGTGGACATGTATCCCTTCAAGTTGTCTTTGTGCTGGAAAATTTTTCTTTCTCCCTCGATCATGACGGATAGTTTTGCAGGGTAAATCAGCCTGGGTTGACATTTTTTTTTAAATTTTTATTATTATTTATTCAATTGTGCGTGTGCGTGTATGTATGTGCACGTGCGCATGTGTGTATGTGTGTGTGTAGAACCATGGACGAATCGGGAACCACCATGGATGCCTCCACCTCCTTCTGCCCCGGGATTCACAGGCTCCGCCCTACCAGGACCAGAAGCGCAGTCCGCCCCGGCTTCTGCCTGGCGTCTAACGTGGGATCTGGGATCCGAACTCAGGACCTTCTGCCTGCAAGGCAGAGGCTTAACCCCTGAGCCACCTCTCCAGCCCCCTGGGTTGACATTTTTGCTCATTCAATACTTGAAATAGGTCTCTCCAAGCTCTTCTTGCTTTTAGTGTTTCCATTGAGAAGTCATTTGCTAATTTAATAGGTTTACCTTTAAAAGTGACTTGTTTTTTCTCCCTTGAAGCTCTCAGCACTAGTTCTTTATCTTGAATGTGGAGTGTTTTAACTATTATTTGCCGTGGCGTGCTTCTATTTTGGTCATATCTGTTTGGGGTGCAGAATGCCTCTTGTATATGCATGGGCCTCTCTTTTTTTAGATGAGGAAAGTTTTCCTTGATGATCGTTTGAAAAATTTCCTCAGGGTTGGTATTTTGAGATTCTTGCTCTGGTATTCCATGAATATGCAATTGCGCTTCTTCAGGGTGTCCCATATCTCTTGGATATTTCTCTCAAGTATCTTTTTGGCTTTAACAACCTCTTCCATTGAGCTGGTTAGTACTCCCACTTTATCTTCAAGGTCTGAAATTCTGTTTTCTGCTTCATTAGTTCTGTTGATAAGACTCTCTGTGGCGTTCTGGGTTGAAGATAACTTGTCTTTTAGCTCAGTTTTAAATTCTGCTTGAGTTTGTTTTAACTGCTCTATGCCACTTTTTGTTTCTTGCACTGTTTTTCTCAACTCCTCCAGATGTCTGTTGTGTTCCTCTTCAAAGCGATTGATTCGATTATGTAATTCCTCCCGAATTTCCTCTTTCATAGTATTGAACATGGTAATGATCATATTTTGAAAGACCTTATCCTGGGTGAGGCTTTCTTGGCCTTTTTCCGCGGGTTTGTTCTTGTTGGAGTCTAACATGGGATTATTTTCTTCAGTGGGAAATTTGTTTAGTTGAGTGTTGCTTCTCATGGATTTGCACTTTGACTTTGGCATTGTCATTTTAACTCTTAAGATCTCTCAATTTCACTAAACTGAATTATTTGGCCTGGGGTCCTGGTGGGCGGGGCCCGAACGGGAACTTACCTAGGGCGCGGGGTGAGGCCTGGCTGGACCGCGGGCATGTCCCACCGGTGGAGCGGGTTGGGGTGAAAAGGGAGGATGGGTGCATCGGCGTGGAGCTATTTAACCCGAGGGCAGCTGGGGCGGGGCCCGGGCGCAGGGGGAGGTCCTCCTCGTCCCTCGGCCCCCGCATGGCTCCAGCTGGATGATGGGAGTTGGAGCCGGGTCCCTGTGGGCTGACCTGGGGTCCTAGGGCGCGGGGTGAGAGAAGTGAAACTGTTATGTCACAGTGAAGCTATATAGACACCAGTGGTGCCATGATATTACAGTGAGGCTGAGATATCAGTGGAGCGAGACTACGACATCACAGTAAGGATGTGATTTCAGTGATTATGCTGTGATATAAGAAAGAGGGTAGAGCTGGAGAGATGGCTCAAGGATTAAACCTCTGCCTTTCAGTCGGAGGGTTCTGAGTTCAGATTCCAGATCCCATGTATAGAAGCTGGGTGGAAGTGGTGGCAGCCTGTGCTTCTGGTCTTGATGGGCAGAGGCTGAGAATCCCGGGCCAGAGTAAACAAGGAGGAGGTGGAGGCAGTCCATGGTAGCTCCTGAATTCGTCCGTGGTTCTACACACACACACACACACACACATACATACGCACAATTGAATAAATAATAAAAATAAAAAATAAAATAAAAATATTAAAAAAGGTGATGTGAGTGATGATTATAGGATGTCACAGTGAGCTTGGCATGTCACTGGTTAGGCTGTGATGCCACCATGAGGATTTGATGTCACTGTGTGGCTATGGTCTCATCATGAGCCCAAGATTTCATAGGGAATTTGTAATGTCACTGTGGAGGCTGTGAAGCCACAGCGAGACTGTGATGTCAGTGGCAAGGCTGATGTCATAGTAAGGCTATGATGTCACTAGTGATACTGTCATGTAACATTGAGGCTGTGATGCCGCAGTGAGGCAATGTCAGAGGTGTGATTGTAATGTCACAATGAGGCTATTATGTCAATGGCAAGGCTAATGTGACAGAGAATTTGTGATGTCACAGTGAGGCGGTGAGTACACAGTGTGGCAATGATGTCAGAGTGAGGCTCTGATGACACACTAATGTGATGTGACTGTAGAGGTTTTGATGTCCGTATGAGGCTTTGATTTTAGTGGTAAGGCTGATGTCACAATGGGGCTGTGATGTCACCCGTGGTGAGGCTGTGATTTCACAGTGTATCTGTAATGTCACCATGAGGCTGTGGTTGCACAATGAGGCTGTGATATCACTTGTGAAGATGTGATGTCACAATAAAGCTATGAATTCAGGGGTGAGAAAGATGTCATAGTATGTTGATGGTGTCACTACTGAGGCAAGGATGTCAGTGGTGAACATATTACATGACAGTGACACTGGTATGGAAGTGATGTCAATATTCTGACTGTCAATGGTGATGCCGATGTCACAGGTGAGGCTGTGCTGTCACTGGTGAGGCTGTGAGGTCACAGTTAGTCTGTGATTCCATTGTGAGGCTTTGATGTCACTGTGTGTCTCTGGTGTCCCCCCATGAGTCCCTGATGTCATAGGGAATTGGTGATGTTATAGTGGAGGCTGTGAGGTTGCAGTGAGACTGTGATGTCAGTGGCAAGGCTGATGTCACAGTAAGGCTATGATGTCAGTGGTGATGCTGAGATTCATATTGAGGCTGTGATGTCACAATGAGGGTATGTCAGAGGTCACCATGAAGCTATTATATCAGTGGCAAAGCTGATGTCACTGTCAGGGTGTAATGTCACAGTGAGGCTGTGTAGACACAGTGTGGCTATGATGTCATAGTGAGGCACTGAGAGCACAGTGATGTTTTGATGGCACTGGAAAAGTTTTGATGGCACAGTCAGTATTCTGACTGTCAATGGTGATGCAGATGTCACAGGTGAGGCTGTGCTGTCACTGGTGAGGCTGTGAGGTCACAGTTAGTCTGTGATTCCATTGTGAGGCTTTGATGTCACTGTGTGTCTCTGGTGTCCCCATGAGTCCCTGATGTCATAGGGAATTGGTGATGTTATGGTGGAGGCTGTGAGGTTGCAGTGAGACTGTGATGTCAGTGGTGTTAGTGGTGATGCTGATGTCACACTGAATCTGTTATGTCAGAGGAGAGATGGTGATTTCACAATGTATCTGTGATATCACTGTGAGGTTGTTATATCACAGGTGAGGCCTTGATGTCAATCTAAGGTGGTGATGTCACTATGAAGGTTGTATGTCACTGTTGGCTATCATGTCATCATGAGGTGATATTCCTCAGGAAGCTGGGATATCATAGTGAGACTGATGTCAGTGGTAAGACTGATGTCACAATGAGGCTATAATGTAACAGGGGATCCTGTGATGTCAGTGAGCAGATTGTGAGATCACTATGAGGCTATGCTGTCTCAATGAGGCTCTGATGTCAGGGCTGATTCTATGATGTCAATCAGGCTATGATGTGATGCTTGAATTTTATGGTTAGGAGTTCATCAGTGAGACTGTGTAGTCACACTGAGCCTCTGATGTCACAGTAGAAACTGATGTCACTGTGAAGTGGTGATATTACCATGAGGTCGTGATATCACAATGAGTATGTAATATCAGTGGTGATAGACTATGACATCACAGGTCGGCTGAGATTTCAGTGGTTAGGCTATAATGTCAGAAGTGAAGCTGATGTCAATGATGAGGCTGAGATGTCACAGTGATGCTGTGATGTCCGAGATGAAGCTATAATGCCAGTGAGAGTTTGATAAGATTGTGAAGCTTTGAAGTCACTATGAGTCTGTGATATTGCTGAGACATTGTGATGTGACAGTGAGGCTGTGAAGTCACTGTGGAAGATGTGATGTCAAAGGCAAGGCTGATTTCACCATGAGGCTATTATGTATGTAACAGGTAAGTCTATGATGTAACATGTTACATTGTGAGGTAACAGTGAGGGTGGCAGTTCACTGTGAGGCTGTGATACCTGTGATAAGATTGATGTCATGGTGAGACAGTGATGTAACATGTGAGGCTGTGGTGTCACTGTTTATGATGTCAAAGGCTATGATGTCACTGCTGAGTCTGTCCCCTGTGAGCCTGTATTATCTCTGTTGAGGCTGTGGTGCCATAGTAAGAATAGACAGGACACCAGGGATGAAGCTCTGATGGCACAGTGTGACTGTGATATCACAGTGAGTCTCTGATGATTCTGTGATGTTGTGAGGTCACTGGAGATGTTTGGATGGCTCAGTAAGGCTGTGATGTTAGTGGTGAGGCTGATGTCACAATGAGGCTGTGATGTCACTGGGGAAAGTGTGATGTCACAATAAGGCTGGATTGTCAGTGATGAGAAAGATGTCATAGTGAGTCTGTATTGTCAATGGTAGAGGCTATGATGTCAGTGGTGAACCTATTATGTGATAATGATACTGGTGAGGTTATGATGTCAAAGGCTGTGTTGATACTGGCATGGGCAGTTATGTCAGTGTTCTGATTAATATTGGTGGTGACACTGATGTCACAAGTGAGGCTGTGCTGTCATGGTTGAGGCGGTGATGTCACTGTGAGGCTATGATGTCACTGTGAGGGTTGTTTGTCATTGTGGGCGGTCATGACACCGTGAGATTATATCACTCTGGAAGCTGTGATGTCGCAGTAAGGCTGTGATATCAGTGGCAAGACTGATGTCACAATGAGGCTAAGATTTAACAGGTGATCCTCTGGTGTCAGTTGGCAGGTTGTGAATGCACTGTGATGCTGTGATGTCTCAGTGAGGCACTGATACCAGGACTGAATCTGTGAGATGGCAGTGAGGGGGTGACATTGGGGTGATGTTTGGATTTCAGTCAATTTAGGACATCAGTGGGGAGGCTGTTCAGTCACACTGAGGCAGTGATGTCAGAGGAGAGTCTGTGATGTCATTATGAGTTGGTGATGTCACAGTGGAGGCTGTAAAGTCACAGTTAGGCTATGATGTCAGTGGCAAGGATGATGTCCCATGACTTTGTGATGTCACAGTGATCCTCCGATGTCACTGTCAGATTGTAATGTCACAGTGTGGCTGTGAGGACACAGTGTGGATATGATGTCACTCTGATTATACAGTGATGTTGTGATGTCATTGGAGAGGTTTTGATGTCACAATGAGGCTTTGATGTTAGTGGTGAAGGTGTGATGTCACAATGAGGCTGCGATGTCAAGGATGAAGGTGTGATGTCGGAATAAGCTATAATGTCAGTGATGAGAAAGATGTCATAGTGAGTCTATGATATCACTGGTGAGGCTATGATGTCAGTGGTGAACCTATTATGTGTCAGTGACACTGCTGAGGCTATGATGTCAAAGGCTATGGTGGTCACTGGTGTGGCAGTGATGTCAGTGTTGTGATTAATGTCTGTGGCGATGCTGATGTCACAGGTGAGGCTGTGCTGTCATTGGTGGTGCTGTGATATCACACTGAATCTGTGATGTCACTGTGAAGGTTGTATGTCACTGTGGTCTGTCATTTCACCGTGAGGTGATATCACTCTGGAACCTGTGACATCACAGGTTGTGATGTCAGTGGCAAGACTGATGTCACAATGAGGTTATGATGTAACAGGTGAGCCTGTGGTGTCAGTGGGTAGGCAGTGAGGTCACTGTGAGGCTGTGATGTCTCAGTGAAGCTCTGATGTCAAGGCTGATTCCTTGAGATGTCAGCGAGGCTGTGACATCAGCTATCATGCTTGGATTTCACAATAAGGATAGGACATCAGTAGTGTGGCTCTACAGTCACACTGAGGTTGTGATGTCAGAGGAGAGGCTGTGATGTCACTGTGAGGCTGTGACGTTACAATGACATTGTGATATCAGTGGTGATAGACTATGACATCACAGTTCAGCTGAGAGTTCAGTGGTTAGACTGTGATGTCAGATGTGAGGCTGATATCAGTGATGAAGCTGAGATGTTACAGTGAGGCTGGGATATTGCTGGTGAGGCTGTGATGCCATAGCGAGGCTGTGGTGTCACTGTTGAGGCTGTCAGGTGACCATGAGTTCTGAGATATCAGTGATGAGGCTGTGGTGTTATAGTGAGTCTAGGCAGGATGTCCGTGGTATCACTGCTATCTATGATTTTAGAGGTTAGCATGTTATGTCGCAGTGAGGCTGTGATGTCAGATGTGAGGCTTTGCTGTCACAGTGAGGCTATGATGTCAGAAATGATGCTATAATGCCACAGTGAGTCTGTGATATCACTCTGAAGCTGTGATGTGATGAAGAGTCTTTGTCGTCACAAAGAGGATGTGTTGTCACAGTGAGGCAGTATGGTCACTGTTTAAGATGTGATATTAGTGGCAAAGCTGATTTCACCATGAGGCTATGGTGTAACACGTGAGTCTATGTTGTAACAGGTTAGACTATGAAGTCACGGTAAGGCTGTGAGGTCACTGTGAGGTTGTGATGTCAGTAGTTACTGTGCTTTCAGGGATACTGTGTCATTGGTGAGGCTGTACTGTCACTGATGAGGTTCTAATGTCACAGTGAGTTTATTGTGTCAAACTGAGACTGTGATGTCACAGTGATGTTACTGTGATGCATTCATGGAATGGTTTGACTGTGATGTCACTGTGAGTCTGTGATGTCACATTGATGTCGTGATGCCAATAGCGACAGTGTGGTGACACAGGGAGGTTTTCATGTTTCAGTGAGCCTGTGATGTCAGTGGTTAAGCTGGAGTGTCATAGTGAGGCTAGGTAGGATGTCAGTGATGAGGGCGTGATGTGGCATTGAGGCTTTGATTTCAGAATTGAGCCTGTGATGTCATAGTTAAGGCTGTGATGAAACCGTGAGGCTATAACATCAGAGTCGATGCTGTGATGTCACAGTGGGGCAATGATTTCAAATGTGAGCCTGCAATGTTATAGTGAGGCTGTGATGTCACAGTGAGGCTAGCAACAGACGTGTGTCTGTGAGGTCACAGTGAGGCTGGTTTGTCACCAGTGATGCCATAATGTCACAGTAGGGGTGTGGTGTAAGTGGAGCAAGACTAAGGCATCACAGTGAGGATGTGATTTCAGTGGTTAGGCTGTGATATCAGAATGAGGCTGATGTGAGTGAGGAGAGTATGATATCACAGTGAGGGTGGCATGTCACTGGGGAGGATTTGCTGCCACTATGAAGCTTTGATGTTACTGTGGGTCTTTGGTGTCATCATGAGCCCGATGTCACAGGGAGTTGGATATATCACAGTAGAGGCTGTGAGGTCACAGTAAGTCTATAATGTCAGTGGTTATGCTGTGACGTCACAGGGCGGCAGTGATGTCACAGTGCAGTTGCTAGTTCAATGGTTAGGCTATGATTTCAGAAGTCAGATTGATGTGAGAGATGAGCCTGAGGTGTTGCATTGATGATGTGATATACCTGGTAAGGTTGTGATGCCACAGTGAGGTTATCATGTCACCATGAGCCTGTGATGTCACAGTGATGTGTTAGCACGGTGTGGCTGTGATGTTAAAGTGAGGTTGTGATGTCAGTAGTGAATATGATTTCATAGGGAGACTATGTCATCGGTGAGGCTGTATTTTCACTGGTAAGGCCCTAATGTCACAGTGAGTTTATTATGTCAAACTGAAGTGTGATGTCACAGTGAGGCTATGATGGCAGGTGTGAAGCTTTATGTCAAGGGAGGCTGTCATGTTTCAATGATCCTGAGAGGTCAGTGGTGAGGTTGTGGTGGCATAGTGAGGCTAGGTAGGATGTCAGTGATGAGGGTGTGATGTGGCATTGAGGCTATGATTTCAGAGGTGAGCCTTTGATTTCATAGTGAGGCTGTCATGTCACAGTGAGGTTATAACCTCAAAGGGAGGCTGTGATGTCACAGTCAGCCCATGGTACCACCATGATGTTTTGATGTCACTGTGTGGCTGTGGGGTATCCATGAGTCTGTGATGTCAGAGGGAGTGGATGAAATCACAGGGGAGGCTGCAAGGTCACAGTCAGGCTGTGGTGTTGGTGGCAAGGCTGATGTTACAGTGAGTCTGTGATGTCAGTGTTGATGCTGTGATGTCACATTGAGGCTATGATGTCACTATGAGGCTATGTCAGTGGTGTGAATATTATCACAGCACAGTCTGTCTGTGATGTCACAGTGAGGTTTGGATGGCACAGTGAGGCTGTGATGTTAGTGGTGAAGGTGTGATGTCACAATAAAGCTGGAATATCAGTGGTGAGAAAGATGTCATAGTGAGTCTGTGATTTTACTGGTGAGGCTGTGATTTCAGTGGTGAACCTGTTATGTGACCATGACTCTGGTGAGGCTGTGCTGTCAAAAGCTGTGTTGTCACTGGTGTGGCAGTGAGGTCACCATTCTAATGTCCGTGGCTACGCTGATATTACAGGTGAGGCTGTGCTGTCATTAGTGAGGTCATGATATCACAATTAGGCTGTGATGTCATTGTGAAAGTTTATGTCACTGTGGGCTGTCATGTCACTGTGAGTTGATATTACTCTAGAACCTCTGATGTCACAGTGAGGCTGTGTTAGCATAGTGTGGCTGTGAAGTCACATTGAGGTTGTGTTTTCACAGTGAGGTTGTGATGTGAATAGTGACTGTGCTTTCACAGAGAGACTATGTCATTGGTGAGGCAGTATTATCACTGGTGTGGCTCTAATGTCACAGTGAGTTTATTGTGTCAAACTGAGGCTGTGATGTCACAGCGAGGATGTCAGAGATGAAGTTTTATGTCACAGTGATGATTAGATGGCACAGTATGTCTGTGATGTCACAATGAGGCTGATATTACTGTGAGGTTGTGATGTCACTGGGGAAATTGTGATGTGACAGTGTGGTTGTGATATCAATAGCAACACTGTGGTGTCACTGGGAGGCTGTCAGTGAGACTGCGAGGTCAGGGGTGAGACTGTGGTGCCATAGTGAGTTTAGGCAGGATATCAGTGATGAGAATATTATGTCACATTGAGGCTATGATTTCAGAGGTGAGCCTGTGATATTATAGTGAGGCTGTGATGAAACAATGAGTATATCGTCAGAGTCAGTGCTATATGTCACAGTTGGTCAATGATTTCAGAGGTAAGCATGTGATGTCATAGTGAGTTTGTCATGTCACAGTGAGGCTGTATCCTAAGAGGTGAGACTGTGATTTCACAGTGAGGCTGTGTTATCACCAGTGATGCTGTGACATCACAGTGATGCTGAGATGTAAATGGAGTGAAACAATGACATCACAGTGATGATGTGATTTCAGTGGTTAGGCTGTGATATCAGAATGAGGGTGGTGTGAGTGATGAGGGTATGATATCAAAGTGAGGCTGGCATATCACTGATGAGCCCGAGATGCCACCATGAGGCTCTGATGTCACCGTGTGCCTGTGATGACACCATGAGCCTGGGATATCACAGAGAGTTGGTGATATCTTGGTGAAGGCTGTGAGGTCACAGTGAGAATGTGATGTCAGTGGCAAGGCTGATGTCATAGTGAGGCTATGGTGTCAGTGGTGATGCTGTGATGTCACATTGAGGCTGTGATGTCACAGTGAGGCTATGTCAGAGGTGTGTATGTGATGTCACCATGAGGCTATTATGTCAGTGGCAGTGCTGATGTTACAGTGAGTTTGTGTTGCCACAGTGAGGCTGTGATGGCACTGTCAGGTTGTAATGTCACAGTGAGGCTGTGAAGACACAGTGTGGCTATGATGTTACAGTAAGTTTTGGATGAGAAAGTGATGTTGTGATGTCACTGGAGAGGTTTAGATGGCACAGTGAAGCTATAATGTTAGTGGTGAGGGTGATGTCATATGAGGCTGTGATTTCAGTGGTGATGTTGTGATGTCACAATAAGCCTGGAAGGTCAGTGGTGAGAACATGTCATAGAGAGTTTATGGTGTCACTGGTGAGGCACTGATATCAGTGCTGAACCTATGAGGTGATAGTGACACTAGTGAGGCTGTGATGCCAAAGGCTGCATTGTCACTGGTGTGGCAGTGATGTCAGTGTTCTGACTAAGGTCAATGGCAATGCTGATGTCACAGGTGAGCCTGTGGTGCCACTGGTGATGCTGTAGTATCACAGTGAGCCTGTTATACCAATAGTGAGGCTGTGATGTCAGTGAGGCTGTGCTGGCACAGTGAGGTTGTGATATCACAGTAAGGTTTTGATGTCAATAGTGACTGTGCTTTCATACGGAGACTATGTCATTAGTGAGGCTTTATTGTCACTGGTGAGGCTCTAATATCACTGTAAGTTCATTGTATCAAACTGAGGCTATGATGTCACAGTGAACCTATGATGTCAGAGGTGAAGCTTTAGTCACAGTGATACTTTGATGACATGGTATGGCTGTGATGTCTCAATGAGGCTGTGATGTCACTGGGAAATTATAATGTCACAGTGAGTTATGATATCAATAGTGATACTGTGGTGTCACAGTTTATGGTCCGGTTCTCTAGAGATGCAGAATCGACAAAATGAAAAAATATATGTAAATAATATATGGGATGCATTGAGTTGGCTTACAGTATGACCAAGGTAGTCCAATGATGGCTGCCAGTAGCCCAAGTAGTCCAACGATGGCTGCCGGAAGCTGCTCAGTTTGGTGTCCAGTGGGTAATGGCTGAATGCTGGAGAATTCCTAGAGTCTTTAGTTTAGCCGACAACAACTTGGTGGGTTGTTAGGCTAGAGGGTTGAAGAAACCAGGGGGCTGGAAGGAAGAGCAATTCCTAGCATAGCTGCATAAGGCATCTGTTCTCTTTGGTGGCACCTTTTTATGTGATGCAGTACTGGGGGGATCATATAAGAGCTTTGGAGGTTCTGATAAGATCTAGGATAGGTACAATCCTAAAAAATTGTCTCAGTTGATCCTTCCCAGTGGTGGTCTCAGACCATATTTGTTAATACCTGGTGAGTCAAGTTGACACACAGGCTTAATTATCATACACAAGGAAGCTGTCATGTTTCAGTGAGCCTGTGAGGTCAGTGGTAAGGGTGTGGTTCCATAGTGAGGTGGGGTAGGATGTCAGTGATAATTGTGTGAAGTTTCATTGAGGCTGTGATTTCAGAGGTGAGCCTGTGATGTCATAGTAAAGATGTGATGTAATAGTGAGGTTATAGCATCAGAGTAAGTGCTGTGATGTCACAGTTGAGCAATGATGTCAAAGGGGAACCTGAGATTTCATAGTGAGGCTATAATGTCACAGTGAGGCTATAACATCAGAGTCGATGCTGTGATGTCACAGTTGGGCAATGATTTCAGAGGTGAACCGGTGATGTCATAGTGAGGCTGTCATGTTACAGTGAGGTTATAACCTCAGAGGTAAGGCTGTGAAGTCACAGTGAGGCTGTGTTTTCACTAGTGATGCTGTGATATCACAGTGAGTCTGAGATGTCAGTGGAGTGGGACAATGACATCTTAGTGAGGATATTATTTCAATGGTTAGGCTGTGATATCATAATGAGGCTGATAAGGGTATAATGTCACAGTGAGGCTATGATGTCAGAGGTGAAGCTTTATGTCACAGTGATGCTTTGATGGCAAGTATGGCTGTGATGTCACAATGAGGCTCCGATGTCACTGCGAAGATGCGATGTCACTGGGAAAGGTGTGATGTCACAGTGAGGTTGTATTAGTGACACTGTGGTATCACAGGGAGACTGTCATGTTTCAGTGAGCCTGTGAGGTCAGTGGTGAGGCTGTGGTGCCACAGTGAGTCTAGGTAGGTTGTCAGTGATGAGGGTGTGATGTGGTACTGAGGCTATGATTTCAGAATTGAGCCTGTGATGTCATAGTGAAGCTGTGATGAAACAGTGAAGGTATAACATCAGAGCTGAGGCTGTGAAGTCACAGTTGGTCAATGATTTCAGAGGTGATCCAGTGATGTCATAGTGAGGCTGTCATGTCACAGTGAGGCTATAATCTCAGAAGTGAGGCTGTCATGTCAGAGTGAGGCTGTGTTGTCACCAGTGGCAAGGCTGAAGTTACTGTTAGGTTGTAATGTCACAGTAAGGATGTGAGAACACAGTGTGGCTATGATGTTACAGTGAGGCTTGGACGTCACAGTGAGATTGTGATGTCACTGAAGTGGTTTTGATGGCACAGTGAGGCAGTGATGTTAGTGGTGGTGCTGATGTCACAATGAGGCTGTTATGTAACTATGAGGTTGTGATGTCACTGGGGAAGTTGTCTTGTCACAGTGACATTGTCATGTCAGTAGTGACACTGGTGTCACAGGGAGGTTTTCATGTTTCACTGAGCCTGTAAGGTCAGTGTTGAGGCTGCAGTGTCATAATTAAGCTAGGTAGGATGTAAGTGATTAGTATGTGAAGTCGCTTTCAGGCTATGATTTCAGAGGTGAGCCTGTGATGTCATAATCAGGCTGTCATGTCTCAGTGAGGCTATAACCAGAGGTGAGGCTGTCTTGAGACAGTGAGGCTGTTTTGTCATTGTTTTGTGTGTGATTTCACAATGCGACTTTGATGTCACTGTGAAGTTTGTATGGCACTGTGGACTGTCATGTCACCATGATGTGATATCACCCTGGAATCTGTGATTTCACAGTGTGGCTGTGATGTCAGTGGCAAGCCTGATGTTATAATGAGTCTATGATGTAAGAGGTGTGATATCAGAAGTTAGGCTGATGTCAGTGATGAGGCTGAGATGTCACAGTGAGTCTAGAATGTTGCTGGTGAGTCTGTGATGCCAGAGCGAGGCTGTAGTGTCACTGATGAGGCTGTCATGTGATCATGAGCCTGAAATGTCAGTGATGAGGCTGTGGTGTCATAGCAACACTAGGCAGATGCCCGTCATGTCATGTTGCCATGATTTCAGAGGGTAGGTAGTTTGTTATGTCACAGTGAGGTTGTGATATCTGAGGTGAGGCAGTGATGTCAGAAATTAGCCTATAATGCCACAGTGAGGCTGTGATATCACTGTGAAGCTGTGATGTTACTGTGATGCTGTCACATCACAGAGAAGTTGTGATGTCACAGTGAGGCTGAGATGTCACTGTGGAAGATGTGATGTCAGTGGCAAGGCTGATTTCACCATGAGGCTATGATGTATCAGGTGAGTCTATGATATAACAATGAGGCAGTGATGTAATGTGTGAGGCTATGGGCTCACTGTTTATGATGTCAAAGACTGACACTGTTGATGCTCTCAAAGCACTGTGAGCCTCTCTATTTGTGGTGAGGCTGTAGTTTCGTGGTAAGTCTAGGTAGGATGCCAGTGGTGAGGCTATGATGTCAGAGTATGGCTGTGATGTCATCATGAGGCTGTGATGTCTCAGTGAGTCTCTGATGTGACAGTGGAGCTGTGATATCAGTGGTTAGGCTGTGATTTCAGAAGTGAGACAGATGTGAGAGACAAGGCTGAGATGTTGCATTGAGGATATGATATAACTGGTGAGGCTGTTATGCCATAGTGTAGTAATGTGTCCCCATGAGGCTGAAGTGTCACAGGTGAGGCTGTAGTATCATGATGAGCCTCTCCTATCATTGGTGAGGCTTTGATGTCACAGTGAGGCTGTGCTAGCACAGTGTGGTTGTGATGTCACAGTGAGGTTGTGATATCAAAGTGAGGTTGTGATGTAAAAAGTGACTGTGCGTTCACAGGGAGACTATTTCATTAGTGAGATACAGTCACTGCTGAGGCTTGAATATTACAGTGAGCTTATTGTGTCAAAATGAGCTGTGATGTCACGGTGAGGCTATGATGTCAGAATTGAAGCTTTATGTCAGAATGATGCTTTGGTGGCAAGGTATGGCTGCGATGTCACAATGAGGCTGTTATGTCACCGTAAGTTTGTGATGTCACTGGGAAAGTTGTGATGTGACAGTGATGTTGTGATATCAATAGCGACACTGTGGTATCACAGGGAGGCTGTCACGTTTCAGTGAGCTTGTGAGGTCAGTGGTGAGGCTGTGGTGCCACAGTGAGTCTAGGTAGGTTGTCAGTGATGAGGGTGTGATGTTGTATTGAAGCTATGATTTCAGAGGTGAGCCTGTGATGTCAGAATGAGGCTGTGATGAAACAGTGAGGCTATAACATCAGAGTGGATTCTGTGATGTCACAGATGGGCAGTGATTTCAGAGGTGAGCCTGTGATGTCATAGTGAAGCTGTCCTGTCACAGTGAGGCTAAAACCTCTGAGGTAAGGCTGTGATGTCACAGTGAGACTGTGTTGCCATCAGTGATGGCATGATATCATAGTGAGACTGTGATATCAGTGAAGCAAGACTATGATCTCACAGTAAGGATATGATTTCTGGGGTTAGGCTATGATTTCATGAGGCTGATGTGAGTGATGAGGCTATGATGTCACAGAAAGGGTGGTATATCACTTATGAGGTTGTGAGACCACCATGAGGCTTTGATGTCACCGTGTGCCTGTGGTATCACTGTGAGCCTATGATGTCACAGGGAGTTGATGTTACAGAGAAGGCTGTAATGTCACTGTGAGGTTGTAATGTCACAATGAGACTGTGATGTTGCTGTGATTCTATGAGATGTCAGTGTTTCTGTGACATCAGGGGTGATGTTTGGATTTCACAGTGAGGTTAGAACATCAGTGGTTAGGCTGTGAGGTCACACTGAGGCTGTGGTGTCAGAGAAGAGGCTGTGATATCACTATGATGCTGTGATGTTTCCGTGAGGATGTGATCAGTGGTGATAGACTATGACATCACAGTTTGGATGTGATTTTAGTGGTTCAGCTGTAATATCAGATGTGAGGCTGATGTAAGTGATGAGGCTCATATATCACAGTGAAGGTGTGGAGTCGCTGGTTAGGCTGTGATATCACGGTGAGTCTGTAATATTAGTGGTGAGACTGATGTCACAGTGAGGCTGTGATGTGACAGGTGAGTCTGTGGTATAAGTAGGCAGGTTGTGATGTCACTGTGAAGCTGTGATGTTGCAGTGAGGCTCTGATGTCAGAGCTCATTCTGTGATGTCAGTGAAGTTGTGAGGTTTGGGGTGATGCTTGGATTTTACAGTGAGGTTAGGATGTCAGTGCTTTGTCTGTGAAGTCACATTGAGGCTGTGATGTCAAAGGAGAGGCTGTGATATCACTATGAGTCTGTGATGGTACCGTGAGGTTGTTGTATCACAGTGAGGCTGTGATATCAGTGGTGTTAGACTATGACATCACAGTTCAGCTATGATTTTAGTGGTTCAGATGTGATATCAGACGTGAGGCTGATGTCAGTTATGAGGCTGAAATATCACAGTGAGGCTGTGAGGTCTTTCTAAGAGATAGATGTCAGTGACAAGTATGATTTCACCATGAAGCTATGATGTAACAGGTGAGTTTGTGATGTAACAGGTTAGATTGTGAGGTCACTGTGTGTCTGTGATATCTGTGGTAAAATTGATATCACAATAAGGCAGTGTTGTAATGTGAGACTGTGGGGTCACTGTTTATGATGTCAAAGGCTATGATGTAACTGATGAGGCTGTCATGTCACTGTGAGCCTGTGTTAACTATAGTGAGTTGTGATGACCTAGTAAGGCTAGGTAGGATACCATTGGTGAGGCTCTGATGTCACAGTGTGGCTGTGATGTCACCATGAAGCAGTGATGTCACAGTGAGGCTCTGATGTCACAGAGCAGCTTTGAGGTCAGTGGTTAGGCCATGATTTCAGAAGTGATAGGGATGTGAGATGTTAAGATGTGGCATTGATGATGTTATATAACTGGTGAGGCTGTGATGCCACACTGAGGTTATGATTTCACAATGAGGCAGAGGTATCACTGGCGAGGCTTTAATATCACAATGAGCCTGTCCTATCAGTGGTGAGATTGTGATGTCACAATGAGACTTTGTTTCACCAGTGAAGCTGCGATATCATAGTGTGGCTGAAATGTCAGTGGACCAAAACAATGGCATCACAGTAAGGATGTGATTGCAGTGATTAGGCTGTGATATCAGAAAGAGGCTGGTGTGAGTGATAAGGGTATTATGTCACAGTGAGGCAGGCATGTCACTGTGAGGTTTTGATGTCAGTGGCAACACTGATGGCACAATGACGATATGATGTAACAGGTGAACCTGTGTTGTCACTGGGCAGGATATGAGATCACTGTGAGGCTGTGATGTCACAATGAGGCTCTGATGTCAGGGCTGATTCTGTGAGATGTCAGTGAGGCTGTAACATCAGGGGTGATGCTTCGATTTCACTGTGAGGTTAGGATGTGAGGCTGTGCTGTCACATTGAGTCTGATTTTAGAGGAAAGGTTGTGATGTCACTGTAAGACAGTGTTTTAAACATGAGCTTGTGATATCACAGTGAGGCTGTGATATGAGTGATGATAGACTGAGACATCACAGTTTGGCTGAGATTACATTTGTTAGGCTGTGATGTCAGAAGTGAGGCTGATGTCAGTGATGAGGCTGAGATGTCACAGTGAGGCTGGGATGTAACTAGTGGGGCTATGATGTCTGTGTGAGGCTGTGAGATCAGTGCAGCTGTGAGGTCAGTAGTTGGGCTGTGATTTCAGAAGTGAGGCTAATGTGAGAGATGAGACAAAGATGTCACATTGATGATGTGATATAAGTGATGAGGCTGTGATGCCACAGTGAGGTTATAATGTCAATATGAAGCTCTGGTGTCATTGTTGAGGCTGTAATATCACGATGTGGCTGTCATATCACTGGTGAGGATGTGATGTCACAGTGAGGTTGTGATATCAGTAGTTACTGTGCTTAAACAGGAAAATTATATCATTGGTGAGGCTGTATTTTCACTGGTGAAGCTCTAATGTCACAGTGAGTTTATTGTGTCAAACTTAAGCTATGATGTCACAGTAAAGCTATGATGTCATAGGTGAAGCTTTATGTCACAGTGATGCTTTGATGGCACAGTACGGCTATGATGTTCCAATGAGGCTGTGATGTCACTGTGAGGTTGTGGTGTCCCTGGGGAAGTTGAGATGTCTCAGTAAGGTTGTGTTGTCCATAGCGAAACTGTGATGTCACAGGGAGGCTGTCATGTTTCAGTAGCCTGTGGGGTGAGTGGTAAGACTGTGGTGACACAGTGAGTCTAGTTAGGAAATCAGTGATGAGTGTGATGTCGCATTGACGCTCTAATTTCAGAGGTGAGCCTGTGATGTCATAGTGAGTTTGTTATGAAACAGTGAGGCTATAATGTCAGGGTCGATCCTGTGATGTCATAGTGGGGGCAATTATTTCAGAGGTGAGCTTACAGTTTCATAATGAGGCTGTGATGTCACAGTGAGTCTAGTTAGGATGTCAGTGATGAGTGTAATGTCGCATTGAGGCTCTAATTTCAGAGGTGAGCCTGTGATGTCATAGTGAGTTTGTGATGAAACAGTGAGGCTATAATGTCAGGGTCGATCCTGTGATGTCATAGTGGGGGCAATTATTTCAGAGGTGAGCTTACAGTTTCATAATGAGGCTGTGATGTCACAGTAAGGGTATAACCTCAGAGTTGAGGCTGTAATGTCACAGTGAGGCTTTGATGCCAGAGTGAGGCTTTGATGTCACCATGCCACTGTGTTGTCACTGTGAGCTCTTGATGTCACAGGGAGTAGGTGATGTCACTTTGGAGATTGTGAGGTCACAGTGAGATTGTGATGTCAGTGGTGATCCTCTGATGTCACATTGAGGCTATGATGTTACAGTGAAGCCATGTCAGAGGTGTGTACATGATGTCACCATGAGGCAATTATGTCAGTAATAAGGCTGATGTCACAGTGAGTTTGCGATGTCAGAGTGAGGGTGTGCTATCACTGTCAGGTTATAATGTCACAGTTAGTCTGTGAAGACACAGTGTTTCTATGATATCATAGTGAGTCTCTGATGGCACAATGATGTTGCTATGTCACCGGAAATGTTTTATTGGCACAGTGAGTCTGTGATGTTAGTGGTGAAGTAGTGATGTCTCAATAAGGCTGGAATATCAGTGGCAAGAAAGATGTCATAAGGAGTCTAAGATGTCACTGGTGATGCTATGATATTAGTGGTGAACTTACTATGTGACAGTGACACTGGTGAGGCTATGATGGAAAATGCTGCATTGTCACTGGTATATCAGTGATGTCAGGGAAACTGTGATATCAGGGGTAATAGACTATAACATCACAGTTCGGCTGAGATTTCACTGGTTAGGCTATGATGTCAGAATTGAGGCTAATGTCAGCGATGAAGCTGAGAAGTCAAAGTGAGGCTGGGGTATCAAGGTTGATGCTGTCATGTGACCATGAGCCTGAGATATCAAAGATTAGGCTGGCCTATCACATCACAGTGAAGATGTGGTTTCAGTGGTTAGACTGTGATATCAGAATGAGGCTGAAGTGAGTGATGAGGGTATGATGTCACATGAGGATGCCATGTCACTGGTGAGGCTGTGATGTCACTGTGAGACTTTGATGTCACCAAGTGAGGTGGTGTCACTGTAAGCCCATGATGGCACAGTGACTTGGTGATGTCATGGTGGAGACTGTGAGGTCATACTGAGGCTATGAATTCAGTGGCAAGACTGATGTCACAGTGAGGCTATGATGCCAGTGGTGATGCTGTGATGTCACATTGAGGCTGTGATTTCACAATGAGGCTATGTAGTAGTATGTACATGATGTCACCATGAGGCTATTATGTCAGTGGCAAAACTGATGACACAGTGGAGTTTGTGATGTCACAGTGAGGCTGTGGTGTCACTTTCAGGTTGTAATGTCACAGTGAGGCTATGAGGACACAGTGTGTCTGTGATGTTACAGTGAGGCTTTGCTGAAACATTTATATTGTGATACCACTGGAGAAGATTGGATGGCAAAATGAGGTTGTGATGTTAGTGGTGAGGCTGATATCACAATGAGGCTGTGATGTCACTGGTGAAGGTGTAATGTCACAATAAGAATGAAATGTCAGTGATGAGAAATATGTCGTAGTGCACCTGTGATGTAACTGGTGACGCTATGATGTCAGTCGTGAACCTATTTCGACAGTGACACTGGTGAGGCTGTGATGTCAAAGGCTGTGTTGTCACTGGTGTGGCAGTCATGTCAGTATTCTGACTAATGTCAGTGGCGACGCTGAGGTAACAGGTGAGGCTGTGCTTTCACTGGTGAGGTCGTGATGTCACTGTGAAGTTTTTATGTCAGTGTGGGCTTTCATGTCACTGTGACGAGATATCACTCTGCAAGTTGTGAAGTCACAGTGAGGCTGTGATTACAGTGGCAAGACTGATGTCACAATGAGGCTATGATGTAGCAGGTGAAGTTGTGGTGTTGGTGGGCAGGCTTTGAGGTCACTGTGAAGTTGTGATGTTGCAGTGACTCTCTGATGTCAGGACTGAATCTTTTATATGTCAGTGAGGCTGTGACATCAGTGGAGATGCTGTGATTTCACAGTGAGGCTGTGATTTCACTGTAATGATGTAATGTCACAGTAAGGCTCTGAGGACAAAGTTTGGCTATGATGCCACTTTGAGCCTATGATGTTCATAGTGCAGCTGTGTGGTCAGTAGTTAGGCTGTGATTTCAGAGGTGAGACTGACATGAGAGGTGAGGCTGAGAATTTGCATTAACGATGTGATATAACTGGTGAGGCTGTGATGTCACAGTGAACTTATGATGTCACCATGAGGCTGTGGTGTCACTGTTGAGGTTGTAATATCACGGTGATCCTGTAAAATCAGAGGTGAGGCTGTGATGTCACAGTGAATCTGTGATGGCACTGTTGTGGCAGTGATGTCAGTGTTCTGACTAATGTCAGTGACATCCCTGATGTCACAGGTGAAGCTTTGTTGTAACTGGTGAGGCTGTGATGTCATAGTGAAGCTGTGATGTCAGTGGTAAGACTGATGCCACATTGAGTCTGTGATTTAACAGGTGACCCTATGGTCTCAGTGGGCATGCTGTGAGGTCACTGCAAGGTTGTGATGTTGCAGTGAGATTCTGGTGTCACAGTGAGGCTGTGAGAGCACAGTGATTCACTGAATACACAGTGATGTTGAGAAGTCACTTGAGAGGTTTGTATGGTACAGTGAGGCTGTGATATTAGTGGTGAGGCTGATGTCACAATGAGGATTTGATGTCACTCATGCAGGTGTGATATCACAATAAGGCTGGAATATCAGTGGTGAGAAAGATGTCATGGTGTGTCTATGATGTCCCTGGTGAGGCTATGATGTCAGTGGTGAACCTATTATGTGATAGTCACTGGGGAGGATGTGATGTTAAAGACTGTGTTGTTTCTGGTGTGGGAATGATGTCAGTGTTCTGACTAATGTCAGTGGTGATGCTGATGTGACAGGTAAGGCTGTCACTGGTAAAGCTGTGAGTTCAGTGTTTAAGCTGTGATTTCCGAAGTGAGACTGATGTGAGAGATGAGACTGAGATGTCCCATTGATGATGTAATATAACTGGTGAGGCAGTGATGTCACAGTGAGGCTGTGATGCCATAGTGAGTGTATGATGTCACTATGAGACTGTGGTGTAACTGGTCAGGCTGTAGTATCATGATGAGTCTGCCCTATCAGTGGTGAGGCAGTGATGTCACATTGAGGCTGTGATATCAGTGGCAAAACAGATATCACAGTGAGACCATGTTGTAACAGGTGAACCTGTGGTGTCAGTGGGTACGCTGTGAGCTCACTGTGAAGATGTGATATCACAGTGAGTCTCTGATGTCAGGGCTGATTCTATGAGATGTCAGTGAGGCTGTGATATAAAGGGTGATGCTTGGATTTCACAATGAGGTTAGTATGTTAGTGGTAAGGTTGTACAGTAACACTGAGGCTGTAATGAAAGAGGAGAGGATATCAAGTCACTGTGACCCTGTAACATCAGTGTTGAGGCTGTGTTGTCACTATAAGGCTGTGCTAGCACAGTGTGCTGTGACATCACAGTGAGATTATGATGTAAATAGCGACACTGCACTGTCACAGGAAGGCTGTCATAGTTCAGTGGCCTGTGAGGTCAGTGGTGAGGCTGTGGTGTCATAGTAAGGCTGTGATGAAACAATGAGGGTATAACATCAGAGTCGATGCTGTGATGTCACCATTGGGCAATGATTTCAAAGTTAAGACTGTGATGTCATAGTAAGGCTGTCATGTCACTGTGAGGCTGTGATGTCAGAGGGAAGGCTGTGATGTCACAGTGAGGCTGTGATATCAGAAACTAGGCTATAAATGCCACAGTGAGGCTGTGATATCAGCGTGAGGCTGTAATGTCATTGTGAAGCTGTGACATGCAGCGAGGTTGTGATGTTACAGTGAGGCTGTGAGGTCACTGTGGAAGATGTGATGTCAGTGACAATGCTAATTTTGCCATGAGGGTATGATGTAATAGATTAGACTGTGAAGTCACAGTGAGGTTGTGAGGTCACTGTGAGGCTGTGATATCTGTGGGAAGATTGATGTCACAATCAGGCATTGATGTTACATGTGATGCTGTGATGTCACTGTTTATGATGTTAAAGGCTTTCACTGCTGAGGCTGTCACATCACTGTGAGCCTGTACTATCTGTGATGAGTGTGTGTTGTCATGGTAAGGCTAAGTAGGATACCAGTGGTGATGCTGTGATATCACAGAGTGGCTGTGATGTCACTATGAGGCTAGGATGTCACAGTGCAGCTGTGATGTCACAGTGTAGCTGTGAACTCAGCGGTCAGGCTGTGATTTTTGAAGTGAGACTGATGTGAGAGATGAATCTGAGATTTCGCCTTGATGATGTGATATAACTGGTGAGGCTAGGATGTCACAGGGAAGTTATGATTCCCCCATGAAGCTGTGTTGTCGATGGTGAGGATGTAATATCATGGTGTGCCTGTCCCAGCAATGGTGGGGCTCTGATGTTACAGTGAGCCTGTGTTGGCAAAGTGTGGCTGTGATGTCGCGGTGAGGTTGTGATGTCAGTAGTGACTGCTTTCACAGGGAGCATATATCATTGGTGAGCCTGTATTGTCACTGGTGAGACTCTAATGTCACAGTTAGATTATTGTGTCAAACTGAGGCTGTGGTGTTTTAGTTAGACAGTGTCAGAGGTGAAGTTTTATGTCACAGTGATGCTTTTATCGCACAGTATGGCGTGGTGTCATAATGAGGTTGTGCTGTCACTGTGAAGTGATGCCATGATGAAAGCTGTGGTGTCACAGTGCGGTTGTGTTGCCAGTAGCGACACTGAAGTGTCACAGGGAGGCTTTTATGATTCAGTAAGCCTATCAGTTGTGAGGCTGTGGTGTCATAGTGAGACTAGATAGGATGGCATTGATGAGGGTGTGATGTCACATTGAGGCAATGGTTTCAGAGGTAAGCCTGCGATATCATAATGAGGCTGTGATGAAACAGTGAGGCTACAACATCAGAGTCGATGCTGTATTCTCACAGTTGGGCAATAATTTCAGAGGTGAGTCTGTAATGTCATAGTGTGGCTCTCATGTCACAGTGAGGCTATAACCTCCGAGGTGATACTCTGATGTCACAGAGAGGCTATGTTGTCACCAGTCATGCCATGATATCACAGTGAGGCTCTGATGTCATTGGACCAAGACTATGACATCACAGTCCAGATGTGATTTCAGGAATTGGGCTGTGATATCAGAATAAGGTTGGTGTGAGTGATGAAGTTATGATGTTACAGTGAGGCTGCCATGGCACTGGTGAATCTGCGAAGCCAATGTTTGCCTTTGATATCTCTGTGTAGCCATGGTGACATCATGAGCCTGTGATGTCACAGGAAGTTGGTGATGTCACGGTAGATACTGTGAGGTCACAGTGAGACTATGATGTCACTGGCAAGGCTGATGTTACTGTGAAGCAATGTCAGTAGTGATACTGTAATGTCACATTGAGGCTGTGATGTCACAGTGTGGCTAGGTCAGTTGTATGTGATGTCATCTCTGCCTCATCTCTCACATCAGTTTCACTTCTGAAATCACAGCCTAATCATTAACCTCACAACTGCATTGTGACATCATAGCATCACCCCCTGGTATTCTACCTAGTTTTATTAGGACACCACAGCCTTAGCACAGACAGCGCAGCCTCACATTGATGTGACACGATCAGCAGTGCCATCATAGCCTTTGATATCATAAACACTGACAACATAGCCCATGATTTCACAGGGAGATGGTTATATCAGTGTGAAAGCTGTGACGTCAGAGTGAGACTGTGATGTTACTGGAAAGGCTAATGTCACAGTGAGGCTATGATATCAGTGGTGATGCTGTGATGTCACATTAAGTTTGTGATGTCACAGTGAGGCTATGTCAGAGATGTGTATGTGATGTCACCATTAGGCTATTATGTCATTTGCAAGGCTGATATACAGTTTGTTCTTGATGGCATACTGAGGCTGTGATGGTGTTGTCAGATTGTAATGTCACAGTGAGGTTGTGAGGACACATTGTGGCTATGATGTCATTGTGAGGCTCTGATTACACATAGATGTGTTATCACTGGAGATGTTTGGATGGCACAATGAGGCTGTGATATTGGTGATGAGGCTGATGTCACAATGAGGCCGTGATGTCAATGGTGACGGTGTGATGTCACAATAAGGCTGGAATGTCAGTGGTGAAAAAGATGTCATAGTGCGTCTATGATGTCACTGGTGAGGCTATGATATCAGTGGTGATGCTGTGATGTAACATTGTAGCTGTGATGTCACAATGAGACTATGTCACAACTGTGTATGTGATGTCACCAATGAGGCTCTTATGTCAGTGGCTAGGCTCATGATGTCACTTGTGGGGCTATGATGTTAGTGGTGAACCTATTATGTGACAGTGACACTGGTGAGGCTGTGATGCCAAAAGCTGTGTTGTCATTGGTGAGACTGTGATGTCACTGTCATGCTATGAAGTCACTGTGGGGGTTGCAGGTCACTGTGGGCTGTCATGTCTCCATCAGGTGATATCACTCTGGAAGCTGTGATGTCATAGTGAGGCTGCAACGTTAGTGGCAAGAGTGATGTCACAATAAGGCTGGAATGTCAGTGGTGAAAAAGATGTCATAGTGAGTCTATGATGTCACTGGTGAGGCTATGATATCAGTGGTGATGCTGTGATGTAACATTGTAGCTGTGATGTCACAATGAGACTATGTCACAACTGTGTATGTGATGTCACCAATGAGGCTCTTATGTCAGTGGCTAGGCTCATGATGTCACTTGTGGGGCTATGATGTTAGTGGTGAACCTATTATGTGACAGTGACACTGGTGAGGCTGTGATGCCAAAAGCTGTGTTGTCATTGGTGAGACTGTGATGTCACTGTTATGCTATGAAGTCACTGTGGGGGTTGCAGGTCACTGTGGGCTGTCATGTCTCCATCAGGTGATATCACTCTGGAAGCTGTGATGTCATAGTGAGGCTGCAACGTTAGTGGCAAGAGTGATGTCACAATGAGGCTATGATGCTAGGCAGGATATCCGTGGTGTCCCTGATGCTATGATTTCAGAGGTTAGCCTCTTATGTCACAGTAAGTCTGTAATATCAGAGGTGAGGCTGTGATATCATAGTGAGGTTGTGATGTCAGAAATGAGGCAATAATGCCACAGTGAGGCTGTGATAGCAACATGAAGCTGTAATGTCACTATGAGGCTGTGACACCACAGAGATTTCCTGATGTCACAGTGAGGCTGTGAAGTCACTGTGGAATATGTGATGTCAGAGACAAGCATAATTTCATCATGAGGCTATGATGTAACAGGTTAGTCTATGATATAACCGGTTAAACTGTGAGGCTGTGAGGTCACTGTTAAGGTGTGATATCTGTGGGAAGATTGATGTTGACAGGTTGTGATTCTCTGCCGCTACGAGTAAAGGCAGATTTTCTTTCATTTCTATTGGAATTTTTCTGCTTGTGCAGGTCAAATAAGAACTTTGTAGGCTTCTTATCTATTTTACTTTTGGGGATACCATGGTTGATTAGCCAATGGTAATCTCACGTTTGTGAGACCTTCATAAGTACTGTTCTGTCTATGCTGTACATTTTGGTTAGTAAACTTTGTCATTGGCGATTCAATGCTGCCACTTGGCCCCTACTACTCCTAGATCCACCTAGGCCCATTGAATTTAAGTCTTCGAACTGGGTGGCTGTATCTCTCATTGTTAGTTCTGGCACAAGGGGAAGAGAAATGGTAGGAGCCTTCATATTTGGTGGTGCCCCTCTCACCAATTTATTAAGTACATTCCTAGTAAAAGGCATGTCATCTGGATTCTGCCATTGAGAATTGGATTTTAAAGAATATATCCAGTCAAGTATACCAATTTCCCTGAGCCTCTTAATCCCATCGTCAATATTAAACCAAGGAATATCTGGAATCTCCAGTTCCTTTTCAGAGGACCAAACATTAATTAGTACTTCAGCTATCCACTCAAGTAAACTCTTGGTACCATTAAAAAAATTTTTTTTATTATTTATTCAATTGTGTGTCTATGTGCATGTGTGTGTGTGCGCGCATAGAACCACGGATGAATTCGGGAACCACCATGGATGCTTCCACCTCCTCTTTATTTACTCTGCCCGGGGATTCACAGGCTCCGCCCTACCAGGACCAGAAATGCATGCTGCCCCTGCTTCCGCTTGGCATCTATACGTGGGGTCTAGGATACAGAAGCCAGGACCTTCCGCCTGCAAGGCGGTGGCTTAACCCCTGAGCCACCTCTCCAGCCCCTCTTGGTACCATTTATTAAAAATATTTTTTATTATTTACGCTCATACAAACTTAACAGGTACACAGGTTCCCTCCCACCCTCCTTCTCCCTGTGACACCCCTGCTCCCCCTGCCTTCACCCCTCCCTCCTGATCCCCCAGTGTCTCCCCGCCAATCCCCAGATAATCTTTAAATGTGCATGCCAGACTCTCCTCTGGGCTCTTATCTCTGATGACGTACAAAGACCGAGTGGCATTTCCCTGAACCTTTTCCTGTGTTCCCCTTAAGCACAGGAACAATACTGTAGCTGTCAATTCCTTGCCTACAAGGATCTTGGTGCCTTTAGCAAATGCTAGACTTTGTGGGATCAATAGTGTGTTGCACATTGTGCAGGGCATCCATAATCCAATTATGATTGCTTCGGCCCTAACTTGTGTGGAGTATCTTGCATATCTTTGCTCCTCCAATCCTTGTGCTCTTACAATCTTACCGCCCCCTCTTCTGCAAATTTCCCTGAGCTTCAGGATGGGGAGAGATTAGTCTGGCATATTTCTAGGTGGTTGATATAGAGTCTCGGAAGTTCTGGATTATGGTTCGTTGATTTTCTTTTGCAGTTTTGCTGCTCCTGCAATGCCCTTCACTCCATCCTGATGGGTATTGGATGTCACCCCTTGCAGTCCTTGACGGAGGCCTATTTTCTCTACTGTATCATGGTCCCCTCTCTTCTTGTTTCTGGTGTGGCCCTCCTACCCCATCCCTCCTGTTCATAATCCTTGCAATTACTGTAGGTATCACAGAGATTTATCTTTGAGTGTCTCTAGGTGGGCTAGGTGGGTTTGGTACTAGGAGCCACCTATTAGGGAGTACATACGGCACTTAATTTTCTAGGTGTGGGATACTTCATATAATTGTTTCTAATAACATCCATTTCCCGGCAAATTCCAGTAATCTTTCATTATTTTTGATGGCTGAGTAGTACTCCATTATATAGATATACCACATTTTCCTTATCCACTCGTCAATCTGTTGGACATTGGGGTTGATTCCATGACTTTGCTATTGTAAAAAGTGTTGCTATGAACATAGTCGTGCTTGTGCTATTGAGGTGAATTTTTGCTGTATGGGGGGTTATTCCCAAAAGTGGGATAGCAGGGTCATATGGCATTTCAATCTTTAATTTCTTCAAGAATCTCCAGACAGCTCGCCAGAGGGGCTGTATGAGCCTGCATTCCCACCAGCAATGTAGGAAAGTTCTCCGCTCCACATCGTCTCCAGCATTTGTTGTCCTTTGTATTGTGGAATTTTGTCATACTGACTGGAGTGAGATGATATCTCAGAGATGATTTGCATTTCCCTGATGGCTAAGGAAGTGGAGCATTTTTTAAGGTATTTGTTAGATATTTTAATTTCGTCCCTGGTAAAGTTTCTTTAAAGTTCCAGGGCCCATTTTTTTAATTGGGCCATTAGTTTCCTTGGTGTTTAGTTTTCTAAGTTCTTTGTGCACTCTGGATAATAGACCTCTATCAGATATGTGGTTAGTGAAGATTTTCTCCCATTCTGTGGGTTGCCTTTGAGCTCGTGTTACCATCTCTTTAGCTGAACAGAAGCTCTTTAATTTCACAAGATCCCAACTGTTGAGAGTTGGTAGCAGTGACTGTGCCATTGAATATCTGTGTAGGAATTGTTGGCCTAGCCCAATCAGCTCGAGGGAGTTCCCTACCGTTTCAACTAAGGTTTTTATAGTCTCTGGGCTTATATGAAGGTCCTAGATTCATTTGGAATTAAGTCTTGTACATGGTGACAAGTACGGGTCCAGCTTTAATCTTCTGCTTGTGGAGATCCAGTTTTGCCAGCACCATTTGTCGAAGATACTGTTCTTTTTCCATTGAATTTTTTGGCCCCTTTTTCAAAGATCAAATGGCTGTAATTTTGTGGGTTTATATTTGGGTCTTCAACCCTTATCCATTGATCTGTGTGTCTATTTTGGAGCCAGTACCAGGCTGGTTTTATAACTATGGATTTTTGTACAGACTAAGGTTTGGTATGGCGATACCTCCAGCAGTGTTTTTGTTACTCAGGGTTGTCTTTGCTATCACAGGTCTTTTGTGCCTCCACATGAATTTTGAGATTGTTTGGTCAACTTATTTTAAAAAATTGCTTTGGGATTTTGATTGGTATAGCATTGAATTTGGAGAGTGCCTTTGGTAGTCATTTTTACGATGTTGATTCTGCCAATCCAGGAACATGGGAGGTCTTTCCACATTCTGATGTCTTCTGCAATTTCTCTCCTTAGGGTTTTAAAGTTTTTATTGTAAAGGTCTTTTACCTCCTTGGTTAGGTTTATACCAAGGTGTTTCATTATTTAGGGGCTATAGTAATTGGGATTGAGCCTCTCAGGGCTTTTTCACTTCTTTCATTCTGGGCGTATAGGAAGGTCACTGATTTTGTATATTTATTTTGTATCCTGCCACACTGCTGAACTTCTCAATTAGTTCCAGAAGCTTCCTGGTGGAGTTTTTGGGATCCCTCAGGTATAAGATCATGTCACCTGCAAATAGGGATAGCTTGACTTCTTCCTTGCTGATTGGAATCACTTTTATGTCCCTTTCTTGTCTTATGGCTTCAGCTAAGACTTCAAGTACAATATTAAATAGAAGTGGTGAGAGTGGACAGCCTTCTGTAGTTCCTGATCGATGTGGGAATGCTTCCAGTTTTTCCCCATTGAGTATAATACTTGCTATGGGCTTTTTGTATACAGCTTTTATTATATTGATAAAGGTTCCTTCTATTCCTACTATCTCTAGCGTTTTGATAATAAAAGGCTATTGGATCTTGTCAAAAGCTTTTTCTGCATCTAAAGAGAATATCATGTGGTCTTGGACTTTGGACTGGTTTACATGATGAATTACATTTATTGATTTGTGTATGTTGAACCAACCTTGTGTGCCGGGGATAAAGCCTACTTGGTACCCGTGAATGATCTTTTTGATATGTTTTTGAATCTGATTTGCTAAGACTTTGTTAAGAATCCTTGCATCTGTGTTCATCAGAAAAATAGGCCTATAGTTTTCTTTTTTAAGTGAATCTTTATTAGGTTTTGGGATTAAAATGAAATTAGCTTCATAGAAGGAAATTGGTAGTGTTCATTCCTTTGCTATTTGATGGAACAGTTTAAGGAATATTGGTGATATTAACTCTTTAAATGTCTGGTAGAACTCTGTGCTGAATCCATCTGGTCCAGGACATTTTTTAGTGGGAAGATTCGAGATTACTTCCTCAATTTCCTCATATGTTATAGGACTGTTTAAATAATTCACAACTTCCTGATTCAATTTAGGTAAGTTTTGTTTACTTAGGAATTCATCCATCTCTTTTGTGTTGTCAAACTTCACGGAGTATAAATTTTTGAAATATGATGTTATAATTCTCTGGATTTCTTGGGTATCAGTAGTGATAACTCCATGTTCATTTCTAATTTTGTTGGTTTGGGTTCTCTCTCTATTGCTTTTCGTTAAATTAGCTAGGGGTTTATCAATCTTATTGATTTTCTCAAAGAACCAGCTTTTTAACTGGTTGATTTTCTCTATCGTTTTCTTAGTCTCGATTTCATATATTTCTCCCCTTATTTTCCTATTCTCCTCTCTTCTACTGCTTTTGGGATCAGATTGCTCTAGTTTCTCTAAAGTGTTAAGCTGCATTGTTAAGTTATTTATTTTTGATATTTCCATTTTTCTGATGTAGGCATTAAGAGCTATGAACTTACCTCTTAGGACAGCTTTCATTGTGTCCCAGAGATTTTGGTAAGTTGTATTTTCATTATCGTTCACTTTCAGGAAATCTTGAATTTCTTTTTTAATTTCTTCCTGAATCCAGTTCTCATTCAGCATCATAGTGTTAAGTTTCCAGAAGTTGGCCCAATATGTGATGTATTTTGGAGAAAGTTCTGTGTGCTGCTGAGAAGAATGTGTATTCTTTGGTGTGTGAATGAAAAGTTTGATAGAGATCTGTAAGGTCCATTTCTTTAAGGGTTTGATTAAGTTCCAAAGTGTCTCTGTTAAGCTTTTGACGTGTTGATCTATCCCATGATGAGAGGGCGGTGTTGAAGTCCCCAAGAATTATCGTTTGGTGGTTGATTTCTTGCTGTAGACGCTGTAGGGTTTTCTTAATGAATGTGGAGGGGCCCATATTGGGTGCATATATGTTCAGTATTGTGAAGTCTTCCTGGTGAATTGTTTCTGTGACTACAATGTAGTATCCATCTGTGTCTCTTATGACATACTTTGGTTTGAAATCCACTTTGTCCGAAAGCATATTTGCTACCCCTGCCTGTTTCCTGGTTCCATTAGCTTGCAAGATTTTGGACCAGCCTTTCATTTTTAGGATGTGCCTGTCTTTGGTGGTGAGATGAGTTTCCTGAAGGCAGCAGATTGTTGGATTTTGGTTCGTAATCCAAGTTTGTAATCTGTGCCTCTTAATCGATGTGTTAATACCATTGACATTTAATGTTATAATGGCGAAATTATTTTTATTTCTGGACTTTTTTATGTTTAGTGGATTTTGTAAGCGTATTGTTTGATATTTATGTTTTGGTGGTAGTATACTTGCCTTCTGTCCTCCTGGATATGCTTGTTCTTTTCTTCAAGCTTGAGTATCATTTCTAGCATTTTTTGAAGGCCTGGTTTGGTAGACATGTATCCCTTCAAGTTGTCTTTGTGCTGGAAAACTTTTCTTTCTCCCTCAATCATGACAGATAATTTTGCCGGGTATATCAGTCTGGGCTGGCAGTTTTACTCATTTTATACTTGAAGTACGTCTCTCCAACTCTTCTTGCTTTTACTGTTTCCATTAAGTAGTCATTTGTTATTCTAATAGGTTTACTTTTAAAAGTGACTTGCTTTTCTTCTCTTGAAGCTCTCAGCACCTTTTCTTTGTCTTGAATGCGGAATGTTTTGACTATTATTTGCCGTGGCAATTTTCTATTTTGGTCATATTTGTTTGGAGTGTGAAATGCCTCTTGTATTTGGATGGGCCTCTCATTCTTCAGGTAAGGGAAGTTTTCATTTATGATGATTTGAAATATTTCCTCAGGTGTGGTATTTTGGGATTCTTGTTCTGGTATTCCATGAATGTGCATGTTAGGTTTCTTCAGGGTGTCCCATATCTCTTGAATGTTCCTCTCAAGTACCTTTTTGGCTTTAATAATCTCTTCCATTGAGCTGGTTAATTCTCCCACTTTGTCTTCAAGATCTGAAATTCCATTTTCTGCTTCATTTGTTCTGCTGATAAGACTCTCTGTTGAGTTTTGTGTTGAAGATAACTTGTCTTTTAGTTCAATTTTAAACTCTGCCTGAGACTCTTTTAACTGCTCTATGCCTATTTTTGTTTCTTGAACTGTTTTTCTCAACTCCTCCAAGGTCCTGTTGTGTTCCTGTTCAAAATGGTTGATGTGGTTGTTTAACTCTTCTCGGATTTCTTCTTTCATAGTATTAATCAAGGTAATGATCATACTCTGAAAGTCGTTATGTTGGCTCTGGCTTTCTTGGCTATTTTCTGTGAATTTGTTCTGGTCGGAATCCATCATTATGGGGTTAATTTTGTCGGTGGGAGATTGGTCTTCTTGGGTTTCGTTTGTTGTGGATCTGCACTTTAATTGGGCATTGTTGTTTTGTTTCTTAGGACCTTTCAGTTTCTGTGTGTTTTTCACTGAACTGATTTAGTTGATATTATTACACTTACCAGTTATTACTAGTGCTTGCCTTTGATTGGGTATGTTTGTCTATTGTTATTACAATTTCCTAGATGAGGCTATTAGGCTCTTAGTATCTCAGTTAAGTCAGGTTAAGTAGACAAGGGGTGAATATTAGTATGGTAGTGCACTTTTACGATTTAGTATCTTGGTGATATGTGAGGGTGAGTGGTGTACTCCCTGGAGTTGTATATGGGGTGGTTGTATGGAGAAGTTGATCTAAAGCAATTGATACTAGAAAGGATCAGTAAGGTGAAAAAAAGGTTTACTTATCTTTGAGCTGGATGTGAAGAATGTCTCCACGTGATAGGATGATTGTAGAGGACTCCAGACGTATGGCCTTTGTCCCTTAGAGTTTTGCTTGAGTTTCCTTTGGACTCTATTGAATTCTGAGTAGCAGTGTGTCTTCTGTGGACCACGTGCATAGGTCCCTGGTGGGCTGGAGAGGCAGAGGGTCTGATATTGATGGCAGAATTCTTCACCTGGGACCTGGGACTTGGCTTAGTGGCCCACTCTAGCTCCAGGGATGGAGGGATGTGAGCAAGTCCTGTCTAGTCAGGCAGAGGTGCAGGCCTTACGAAGAAAGGGGCTGGGGTCCGGGGCAGGGCTCAGGCAAAGCCAGAGGCCACATGGGGCCACCTGAGGTGGCTGGGCAGACTCACCTGGGACCTGGAACCTAGGACCTGGCAAGCAGGAGGACGCAAGGGGCTGGGGTTGGGGCAGGGCCCAGGCCAAGCTGGAGGCCATGTGGATGCTGCTGGGACTGACATAGGGGCACCTGGGGGCCCTCCTGGTACCATTTTTAGCTCTGCAAGTAGCAGTGTTAAACCTAGAATCTCTACTAAATAGGCCCATTTCTGTGAACTCACTTTTATCCAGTTTTATACTCCTTCCACTAGTATCCCACAGCCTTACAATCCATTCCCATGGGTATTCCCCAGACTGCTGCTTGAATGTATTAGAAAAGTCATATAGTTCTTTAGGGGTATAGCGCACCTCCTCATGGACTACACTTTCTATTTCACCTTTAAGAGCCTGTTTAGCCTTGAGCCTAGTTATAGGCCTGGAAGCAATCACAGGTGTCTGTGCTGTAACTTCAGTATTTTCTTGTGGTAAAGGTAAAAACAACACTTCTATAGAGGGTGAGTGTGGAGATTCATTTTCTGTTGAGGGAGGGGAGACTATTTCCTCAGGCAAAACAAAACTATCAGAATATGAGGGTTCAAGGTCTTCATCATCAGTTTGGTCCTCCCAAACATCAGCATCCCACTTTTTGGGGGATTCTTTTCCAATTCTTTTCAATTCTTTTCCAATCAGTGCTTTTATTTTAATGTCTGACACCTTTTGAGGCTGGGATTTAAATTTACGTTGTGCGATTCGAGCCCTATTGCTAGTGGAGAGACGATTCTCTTCTAGAGCACACTTAGAAATTTCTAAGTTGTTTATGCACTTTCTCAGTTGGATATTTTCCTCTCTAAGATCTTCTTTTTCTATTTGTAATTTAATGAGAGATGCTAGAAGCAACCAGCCAGCATCATTGATTTCCTTATTCTTGCTAATTTTATCTAAAGTTTAATATACAGAATCACTAAGCTTCACAATCTTTGCAAGAGGGGCATCAAGACTGTCCAACACACCTATTTTTACCAGTTCTACAAACAATTCACTCCAAACAGTTGCAGTGTTCTCCATACCACTAGGGAAGTCTTTAGTCATGGGAGGTTCCACTGGCTCAAAAGCCAGCTCCGGATATCACAAAGCTTGCCAGCACAATTCATTTTTATAATTCTGTTTTTCTAGAACCACTTCTGGTACCAGTTTATGTAATAGGTGGGGTTCTCTAAAGTCATTGGAATTTACAGAATGCATATGTGTGTGTGTGCGTGTGCATGTGCGTGTGCATGTGTGTGTGTGTGTGTGTGTGTGTGTGTGTGTGAAATTTATTGAATTGGCTTACAGATATGGCCGAAGTAGTCCAGCGAAGACTCCCAGCAGTTGAGGTAGTCCAACGATGGCAGCCAGTAGGTGAGGTAGTAGCAATGCTGGCTGCCAATAGCTAACTGCTGAGTTTGATAGTCATGTCGGTGATGGCTGAAGGCTAGAGAAATCCTAGATTCTTAGTGTAATCGAAGGCTAGATCTATGGTAGCTCCTTTTTATGATGCAGTACTGGGAGGATGGTATGAGAGGTTTGGAGGTCCTGATAGGATCTAGGGCAGGTATAATCCTATCAAGTGGTCTCAGTAGATCCTTTCCAGTTGACACCCAGGCTTAATTATCACGGCTATAAGGTCAGAGTTGATGATGTGGTGTCACAGTTGGGCAATGATTTCAGAGGTGAGTCTGTCATGTCACAGTGAGGCTATAACCTCAGAGATGAGACTGTGATGTCATAGTATTGATGCTTTGACACCAGTGATGCTGTGATATCACAGTGACGCTATGATGTCAGTGGAGCGAGACTATGATATCACAGTGAGGATGTAATTTCTGTGGTTAGGCTGTGAAATCAGAATGAGGCTGATGTGAGTGAGGAGGGTATGATTTCACAATGAGGCTGTGATGTCAGTGGTGATAGACTATGATATCACAGCTTGGCTGAGATTTCAGTAGTTAAACTGTGATATCAGAAGTGAGGCTAATGTCAGTGATGAGACTGAGATATCACAGTAAGGCCAGGATGTTACTGGTGAGGTTGTGATGGCATAGTGAGGCTATGGTGTGACTATGAAACTGAGATGTTAGTGATGAGGCTGTGGTGTTCTAGCGAGGCTAGGCAGGATGTCCGTGGTGTCACTGATGCTATGATTTCCAAGGTCAGCCTGTTATGTCACAGTGAGGCTGTGATGTCAGAGGTGAGGCTGAGATGTAACAGTGAAGCTGTCATGTCACAGTGAGATTATAACCTCAGAGTTAAAGCGTTGATGTCACAATGAAGCTGTGTTGTCACCAGTAATGCTGTGATACTACAGTGAGGCTGTACTATCAGTGGAGCGAGACTATGATATGACAGTGAGTTAGGCTGGGATATCAGAATGAGGCTGATGTGAATGATGAAAGCAAGGATCTCCTTCTATAAAACAACTGTCGAGGTGTGAAACAGCTTTGCCCCTTGGTCAACATAGAGAAATGGAATCAGCTGTGATTCAAGAGAGCAGTCTTGGCAAAGTCATTCATATGGTTGTGTTTTAGAGGCATGAAGGATGCAAGAGGGAGGAGATGGAGGACTCCTCCTCCAAGATTTCGAAAAATGATGGAAGCTAGACAGCATGTGACAGAAAGCCTGCAGTTTAGAGACCCAAGAAGGTCAATTAGTGCTGTGGAGTTAAAGCCTGGTTTGCCATTGAGAAGTAAAGATGTTATCAATTCCAAATACAACTTGGAACACCTGCCAAGGAGAGCTGTATACCGTAGGAAGTGTCAGCTCAAGAGAGCAACGTATTCTATGGGCATCTGCATTGGATGGGTGGAATGAAGCCCTTTGGAACTGAGATGATTTTAAGGAGAGGCTCACCTGTTGGACTTGGAGCTACAAGATTTGGAGTTTGTCCGGCTGATTTTCAGTTTTGTTATGGACCAAACTTTCCCGGATATGTTCCCATTCCTTCCTTTTGGAATGGGAATGTTTATTCTGTGCCATTGTATGTTGGAAGTATTTAACTTGCCTTTTGATTTTACAGGAGGCTTTGGACTCGGACTTTTGGATTACATTGGGACACTGATGTAGTCTGTGAAGACTTTTAATGTTGGACTGAGTATGGTTTATATAATGAAATGACACGGAGACTGAGGGGACAAGGGGTGGAGTGTGATGTTTGAAATGTATTTGGCAAGGTCATGTGGAGCCTTGCTAGAGGAAGGCAGTCACAAGGGGTGGTCTTGAGGTGGATTAATCACACACTACCTCCAGGAGAAGTTTGCCTTTGCAGCAAGCAGTCTGCAGCTCTCACCTTCCAAGATGTCTACAGTGACTTAGCTTCTTCCACCTTTGCCAGCCAGCCATGCCACCTCTGCTTTGAGAGACTTTACCTCCTCTCTGGAACTGTAAGTTGAATAAACCTCCTTTCTCCATTAGGTTTGTACGGCACAGTGATGCTGTGATGTCAGAGTGAGGCTGTGATGTCACAGTGAGATTGTGATGTCAGTAGTGACTGTATTTTCAAAGGGACACTATGTCATTAGTGAAGGTATATTGTCACTGGTGAGGCTCTAATGTCACATTGAGTTTATTGTGTCCAACTGAGGCTGTGATGTCACAGTGAGGCTATGAGGTCAGAGGTGAAAATTTACATCACAGTGATGCTTTGATGGCATAGTATGGCTGTGATGTCACAATGAGACTGTGATGTAAATAGCTACACTGTGGTGTCACAGAGAGGCTGCCATGATTAAGTGAGCCTGAGAGGTCAGTGGTGAGGCTGTGGTGCCACAGTGAGGCTAGATAGGATGTCAGTGATGAGGGTGTGATGTCTCATTGAAGCTATGATTTCAGAAGAGAGCCTGTTATAGTGAGGCTGTGATGAAATAGTGAGGCTATAATATCAGAGTTGATGCTATGATGTCACAGATGGGCAATGATTTCAGAGGTCAGCTTGTGATGTCATAATGTGGCTGTCATGTCACATTAAGGATATGATCTCAGTGGTGAGGCTGTGATGTCACAGTGAGTCTATGTTGTCACAAGTGATGCTGTGATATCACAGTGAGCCTGAGATGTCAGTGGAGCATGACTATGACATCACAGTGAGGATGTGATTGCTTGGTTAGGCTGTGATATCAGAATGAGGCTGGTGTGAGTGGTGAGGATATGATATCATAATGAGGCTGCCATGTCACTGGTGAGGCTGTGATACCACTGTTACGTGTTGATGTCACAGTGTGGCTGTGGTGACACCATGACTGAGTGATGTAAAAAGGTGTTGGTGATGTCACGGTGGAGGCTATGAAGGCACAGTGAGACTGCCATGTCAGTGGCAAGGCTGATGTCACATTGAGGCTATGATGTCACAGTGAGACTATGACAGAGTTGTGTATGTGAGGTCATCATGAAGCTATTATGTCAGTGGCAAGGCTGATGTTACAGAGAGTGTGTGATGTCACAGTGAAGCTGTGAAGTTACTGTCAGCAGGTAGGTCATAGTGAGGTTGTGATTACAGAATGTGACTATGATGTCACAGTGAAGCTCTGATGACACATGATGTTGTGATGTCACTGGAGAAGTTTTGATAGCACAGTGAGGCGGTGATATTAGTGGTGAGGCAGATGTCACAATGAGGCTATGATGTCACTGGTAAAGGATGTCATAAGGTTGGAATGTCAGTGGTGAGAAAGAGGTCATAGTGATTCTATGATGTCACTGGTGAGGCTATGAGGTTAGTGGTGATCCCATTACATGACAGTGACACTGCTGAGTCTGTGATGTGAAAGGTTGGGTTGTCACTGATGTGACAGTGATGTCAGTGTTCTAATTAATGTCATTGGCCTCTCTGATGTCTCAGTGAAGCTGTGATATCAGTGTTAAGACTGATGCCACAATGAGGCTATGATGGAACATGTGAACCTGTGGTGTCAGTTGGCAGTTATTAGGACACTATGAGTCTATGATTCCACCTTGAGGCTTTAATGTCACCGTGTGTCGATGGTGTCACCATAAGCCCATGATGTCACAGGGACAGTGACATGATGTTACAGTGGAGGCTGTGAGGTCACAGTGAGACTGTGATATCAGTGAGGCTATGATGTCAGTGGCGATGTTGTGACATTACCTAAAGGCTATGATGTCGCAGTGAGGCTATGTCAGGGGTGTGTATGTGATGTCATCATGAGGCTATTATGTCAGCGGCACGGCTGATATCACTGAGAGTTTGTGATATCACAAGGAGGATGTGATGGAACTGTCAGGATGTAATGTCACAGAGAGCCTGTGAGGACCCAGTGTGGCTAGGCTGTCACAGTGAGACTCTGATGACACAGTGATGTGTTGTCACTGGAGAAGTTTTGATGGCACAGTGAGTCTGTGATGTTAGTAGTGAAGTTGTGATGTCACAATAAGACTGGAATGTCAGTGGTGAGAAAGATGTCATAGTGAGTCTATGATGTCATTGGTTGTTGCCCAATCCCCACTGAGACCACTGGGAAAAGTACGGGAATGTGGCAGAGTTCTCTGGGCCCCAAGCAAGGGAGCAAGCAGGTGAGAGGTCACCACCCAGACTCCAGGAGTCAGGTGAGAAGGAGCAAGCAGAGGACGAGTTTGCTGAAGACTCACTATTGAGTGGCCCCTTACTAACACCAATGCCAGTAAATCTGGCCTTTAATAATTCCTGCCATCGTGGATCTAGGCTATGCAATTCTTCCATCATTTCTGCTGCTGCCACTGCTCCATGCTCCTCCTGGCTAGGGGTCCCAACTCATGGCAGGAGGTTTCCACTTGGCTAACATTTTCCATTGTCTTTCTATCTCTTCTCTCTGTGAATGTATCCTTTCCTGTTCTTTGATAAGGTTTTGGAAAGCAATTAGTCATTTCCTTAGTGGAGGACCCTTAAGGCTTGCTCTGATGCTGAGGAGGATGGGAACAAAGGAGGCAGGAGGCATATGGCCTTCCTGGACTTCCCTCTTATAGGCCAGGAAGAGCACTCCCATCCAAATCTGTGGGTCCCAGACATTTCCTGGGGAAATCCAAGGAGCTAAAAGTAAAGATTCCTCCCAAAATTTTCTAAGTCCTTTGGTTTCACTTTGATCCTTCTTAAGTCTAGTAGAGTCTTAAGGGCAGTCAGCTGGGGTGCCTTCTGATGGGACAGTAAATTACTGATTACGGAGAGGAAAGTTTCCCTAATGGAGTGGAGATAACTAGGAGGTGAGCGAATAAGGCAAAAGAGTGCAGAAAATAAAATGTAATGACTAGAACCAAAGTGAAAGTGAAAACAACTCTTGAAAGGGTAACCAACATCCGAGGAGAGACCTAGTGCAGTATATATGCAGAAGTGTTTTGGATCTAAGTGTCCTGTGCTTAGCGAAGGACTTCAGGGGTTCGTTACTCCCCTGGGCCATATGCTCCCTAGGTGAGGATTGACAGACTGATAGCTTTTTCTCAACTCCATGGTTGGTGGTGCATGGCCATTCTTAGTTGGTAGAGTGATTTGTCTGGTTAATTCCCATAATGAAGGAGACTCTGGTAATCCAACATGGAGTGCTGCCACCTTTGGTATAGATGAGACACCTACTCTGGTAAAGTTCAGTGAGCAGCCCCTTTGGTTTTGTGTTCCTGTGCTTACAGTGCCTGAAGTTGAGCAGGTGTCCCCCTCCTCTTCCCCTTTTCCTGTTTGTCCATCGTTGTGCTCCTAAGGTTAGGAACACATAAATATCATAACGCATAACACATCATCACTAGGATGTCAGTGGTAAACCTATTACCAGTAACTCTGGTAATATTAAACTCTGGTTGATATTAAAGGCTATGTTATCACTGCTGTGGAAGTGATACCAGTGTTCTGACTAAGGTCAGTGGTGATAATGATGTTACAGGTGAGGCTCTGCTGTCACTGGTGAAGCCATGATGTCGCACTGAGGCTGTGATGTACCTGTGAAGCATGCTGTCACAGTGAGACTGTGATGGCAGTGGCAAGACTGATGTCATAATGAGGCTATGATGTATCAGTTGAGCCTGTGGTGTCAGTGGGCAGAGTGTAAGATCACAGCGTGATGTCGCAGTGAGACTCTGATGTCAGGGCTGATTCTATAAGATGTCAGTGAGCCTGTGACATCAGGAGTGATTCTTGGATTTTACAGTGAGGTTAGGATATCAGTAGTGGGGCTGTGCAGTCACACTAAGGCTGTGATGAAAGAAGAGAGGCTGTGATGTCAGTGTGAGTCTATCATATCAGTGGTTAGACTGTGTTGTCACCAGGAGGCTGTGCTGGCACAGCATGGCTGTGATGTCACAGTAAGGTTTTGATGGCACAATGAGACTGTGATGTTAGTGGTAAGGCTCACCTCACAATGAGATTTTTATGTCACTGGTGAAGGGGTAATATCACAATAAGGCTGGAATGTCAGTGGTGAGAAACATTTCAGAATGAGCCTATGATATCACTGGTGAGGTTATGATGTCAGTGGTGAACGTTATTACATGACAGTTACACTGGTGAGGCTGTAATGTCAAAGGCTGTGTTGTCACTGGTGTGGCAGTGATGTCAGTGTTCTGACTAATATCTGCGGTGATACTGATGTAACAGGTGAGGATGTTCTGTCACTGATGAGGCAGTGGTGTCACAGCGAGGTTGTGATGTCACTGTGGGTTGTCATGTCTCTGTGAGTTGATGTCACAGTGAGGCTGTGATGTCAGTAGCAAGTGAGACTGTGATGCATCATGTGAGCTTGTCATGTCTCTGTGAGTTGATGTCACAGTGAGGTTGTGATGTCAGTAGCAAGTGAGACTGTGATGTATCATGTGAGCCTGTGGTGTCACTTGTTGGGCTGTGAGGTCACTGTGAAGGGGTGATGTCACAGGGAGGCTCTGATTTCAGGGATGATTCTAAGAGATATCAGTGGTCCTGTGACGTTCAGAGTGATGGTGGATTTCACAATGAGGTTAGGATGTCAGTGGTGGGGCTGTGCAGTCACACTGAGGCTTTGATGAAAGAGGAGAGGCCGTGATATCAGTGTGAGCCTGTCATATCAGTGGTGAGGCTGTGTTGTTAACGTGAGCCTGTGCCAGCACAGTGTTGCTGTGATGTCACAATGAAGTTGTGATGTCACAGTGAGGTTGTGATGTCAGTAGTGACTGTGCTTTCACAGGAAGACTGTGTCATTGTTGTGGCTGATTTGTTTCTGGTGAGGCTTTAATGTCACAGTGAGTTTATTGTGTCAAACTGTGGCTGTGATGTCACTATATGACTATGATGTGAGAGGTGAAGCTTTATGTCACAGTGATGCTTTGAAGGCATAGTATAGCTGTGATGTCAAAATGAGGCTGTGATGTCAGAAAGAGGCTGTGACATCAGAATGAGGTTGTGATGTCACTGTCAAGTTGTGAGGTCATGAGGAGGTTGTGATGTCACAGTGAGGTTATGTTGTCAATAGCAACACTTTGGTGCCACAGGTAGGCTGTAATGTTTCAGTGAGCCTGTGAGGTCAGTGGTAAGGCTGTGTTGTCTTAGTGAGCTAGGTAGGATGTCAGTGATGTTGCATTGAGGCTATGATTTCAAAGGAGAACCTGTTATGTCATAGTGAGCCTATGATGAAACAGTAAGACTATACCGTTACAATGATGCTGCGTTGTCAACAAAGACAATGTGATTATCACAGTGAGGCACTGATGTCAGGGAAGCGAGACTATGATATCACAGTGAGGATGTGATTTCAGTGGTTAGGCTGTGATATCAGAATGAGTCTTATGTGAGTGATGAGAGTATGATGTCACAATGAGGCTGGCATGTTACTGGTGAGGCTGGGATGCCTGTGAGGCTTTGATATCACAGTGAGGCTATAACCCCAGATGTGAGGTTGTGATGCCACAGTGAATCTGTGTAGTCCCCAGTGATATCATCATGTCATAGTGAGGCTGTATTTTTCACTAGTGTGACAGTTATGTCAGTGTTCTGACTAATATCAGTGGTAACCCTGATGTTACAGGTGAGGTTGTAATGTCACTGGTGAGGCAGTAATGTTACAGTGAGGCTGTGAAGTCAGTAGCAAGACTGATGTCACAATGGATCTATGATGTAACAAGTGAGTCTGTGTTATCACTGGGCAGGCTGTGAGTCTACTGTGAAGCTGAGATGTTGCAGTGAGACTGATGTCAGGGCTGATTTATGAGATGTCAGTGAGACTGTGACTCAGAGTGATTGTTGGATATCACAGTGAAATTATGGCCTTGATGGAGAAGCTGTACAGTCACACTGAGGCTGTGATGTCAGAGGAGATACTGTCATGTCACTGTGAGGTGGTGATGTTACTGTGAAGTTATGGTACCACAGTGAGCCTGTGATATCAGTGGTGATAAACTATGACATCACAGTTTGGCTGTGATTTCAGTGGTTTGGCTGTGATGTCAGAAGTGAGGCAGATGTCGGTGATGAGGCAGAGATGTCATAGTGAGGCTGGGATGTTATGGGTGTGGCTGTAATATGACTGTGAGCCTGAGATGTCAGTGATGAGGCTAAAATGTCATAGCGAGGCTAGGAAGGATGTCCATGGGATCACTGATGCTATGATTTCAGAGGTTAGCCTGTTATGTCACAGTGAGGCTGTGATGCCACTGTCAGGGTTATATGTCACTGTGAGCGGTCACATCACCATGAGGTGATATCAGTCTGAAAGCTGTGATGCCACAGTAAGGCTGTGAGGTCAATGGCAAGACTGATGCCTGTGAAGTCCATGGTGAGGGTGTGGTGTCATAATGAGATAACTTGTGACCGTGTCAGTGATGCTGGGATGATACTGGTGAGGCTGCAATGCCACAGCGAAGCTGTGGTGTCACTGTTGAGGCTGTTATGTGACCGTGAGTCAGAGATATCATTGATGAGGCTGTGGTGTTACACCCAGAATATGCAGGATGTCCTTGGTGTTACCGATGTTATGATTTCAGAGGTTAGCCTGTAATGTCACAGTGAGGCTATGATGTCAGAGGTGAAGCCATAATGCCACAGTGAGGCTGTCAAATCACTGTGAAGCTGTGATGTTACTACAAGGCTGTGACATCACAGAGAGGTTGTAAGTTCGGTGTGGAAGATGACATGTCAGGGGCAAGGGTGATGTCATCATGACGCTATGACATAACATGTGAGTCTATGATGTAACAGGTCACAGTGAGGATGTGAGGTCACTGTGAGGCTGTGATATCTGTGGGAAGATTGATGTCACAATGAGGCAGTGATGAAACATGTGAGGCTGTGGTGTCACTGTGATGTCAGAGACTGTCACTACTGAGGTTGGCACATCATTGTGAGCCTATTCTATTTGTGGTGAGGTTGTGTTCTCATGGTAAGGACAGCTAGGATACCAGTTGTGATGCTGTGATGTCACAGTATGGCTGTGACTTCAGTGGTTAGTCTGTGATGTCAGAAGTGAGGCTGATGTCAGTGATGAGTCTGAGATGTCACAGTGAGGCTAGGATATTACTGGTGAGGCTGTGATGCTATAGCAAGCTTGTGGTGTCACTGTTGAGGCTGTCATGTGGATCATGAATCTGAGATGTCAATGATATGGCTGTGATGTCATAGCAAGGCTAGGCAGGCTATCCATGATGTCACTAATACTATACTTTCAGAGGTCAGCATGTTATGGCACAATGAGGCTGTGATGTAAGAAATGAGGATGTGATGTCACAGTGAGGCTATGATGGCAAAAATGAGGTTATAGTGCCACAGTGAGGTTGTGATACCATTGTGAAGCTGTGATGTCACAGAAAGGTTGTGATGTCACAGTGAGGCTGTGAGGTCACACTGGAAGGTGTAATTTCAGTGGCTAGGCTGATTTCACCATGAGGCTATGATGCAACAGATAAGTCTATGTTGTAACAGGTTAGACTGTGAGGTCACAGTGACACTGTGAGGTCCCTGTCAGGCTATTATATTTGTGGGAAGATTGATGTCACAATGAGGCAGTGATGTAACATGTGAGGCTGTGCTGTCACTGTTTATGATGTCACTGCTGAGGCTGTCACATCACTGTGAGCCTGTGCTATCTGTGGTGAGGCTGTGGTGTCATTATACCAGGGTAGAATCTGTAATATCGCAGTGATGCTGTGAGGTCAATATGAGGCTGTGATGTCATATTGAGTCTATGATGTCACTAGTGAGACTATGATGTCTGTGGTGAACCTATTATGTCACAGTGACACTGGTGAGGTTGTGATGAGAAAGGCTGTGTTGTCATTTGTTTGGCAGTGATGTTAGTGTTCTGACTAATGTCAGTGACAATTCTGATGTCAAAGTTTAGGCTGTGCTGTCACTGGCGAGGCTGTGATGTCACACTGAGGCCTTGATGTTACTGTGAGGGTTGTATGTCACTGTGGGCTGTCAGGTCACTGTGATGTGGTAACACTCTGAAATCTGTCATGTCACAGTGAGGTTGTGATGTCAGAAATGAGGCTATAATATCACAATGAGACTATGATATCACTGTGTAGCTGTGATGTCACTATGAGGCTGTGACATCACAGAGAGGCTTTGATGTCACAGTGAGACTGCGTTCTTACTGATGTGGCAGTGATGTCAGTGTTCTGACTAATATCAGTGGCATCCTTCATGTAACAGGTGAGGATGTGCTGTCACTGGTGAGGCTGTGATGTTTAAGTGAGGCTGTGATGTCAGTGGTAAGACTGATACCACATTGAGGCTATGATTTCAGAGGTGAGCCTGTGATATCATAATGAGGCTGTGATGAAACTGTGAGGCTATAATGTCCGAGTGGATGTTGTGGTGCCACAGTTGGGCAATGATTTCAGAGGTGAGCCTGTGATATCATAGTGAGACTGTCATGTCACAGTGAAGGTATAACCTCAGAAATAACTCTGTGATGTCACAGTGAGGCTGTGTTTTCACCAGCGATGCAAACATATCACAATGAGTCTCTGATGTAAGTGAAATGAGACTATGACATCACAGTGAGGATGTGATTTCAGTGGTTAGGCTGTGATATCAGAATGAGGTTGATGGGAGTTTTGAGCATAGAATGTCACAGTGAGGCTGGCATGTCACTGGTGAGGCTGTGATGCCACCATTAGGCTTTGATGTCACCATGTGTCTGTGGTGTTTTCATGGTTTGAAATGTGTCCCCTGACAGTCTCATGTGTTTGGCAAGGTCATGGCACCTTGAGACGTGGAGCCTTGCTGGAGGAAGGCAGTCACAAGGGGTGGGCCCTGAGGTGGATTAGTCCCACCCTACCTCCAGGAGAAGGCTGCTTTTGCTGCAAGCAGTCTGCAGCTCTCCACTTCCAAGATGTCTGTGGTGAGTTAGCCTCCTCCAGCTTTGGCCAGCCAGCCATGCCGCCTCTGATTTGAGAGACTGTACCTTCCCTCTGGAGCTGTAAGCTGAATAAACCTCCCTTTCTCCCTTAAGTTGATTGACTTTGGGTGTTCTCTCACAGCAATAACCATTACAGGTATCACCATGAGGCTGTGATGTTCCAGGGAGTTGGTGATGTCACGGTGGGGGCTGTGAGGTCACAATGAGACTGTTATGTCTGTTGCAAGGTTGATGTCACATTGAAGCTATGATGTCAGTGGTGATGCTGTCATATCACATTGAGGCTATGATGTCACAATGAGGCTATGTCAGAGGTGTTTATGTGATGTCACCATGAGGCTATTTTGACAGTGGCAAGAGAGATACACAGTGACTTTGTGATGTCACATTGAGGCTCTGATGGCACAGTGATGTTGTGATGTCACTGGAGAGTTTTGGATGGCAGTGAGGATGTGCTGTTAGTGGTGTGGCTGATGTCAAAATGAGGGTGTGATGTCACTGGTGAGGGTATGATTTCAGTGGTGAACATATTAGGTGACAGTGACACTGGTGAGGCTGTTATGTAACAGTGAGGCGGTGATGTCAGTGATAAGAGTGATGCCACAATGAGTGTATGATGGAACATGTAAGCCTGTGATGTCAATGGGCAGGCTGTGAGTTCACTAGGAGGCAGTGAAGTTACCGTGAAGTTTTGATTTCATAGTGAGGTTGTAATATAAGTGGTGATAGACTATGACATCACAGTTTAGCTGAGATTTCAGTGGTTATACTGTAATATCAGAAGTGATGTTGATGTCATTGATAAGGCTGAGATATCCCAGTGAGACTGGCATGTTGCTAGTGAGGCTGTGATGCTACAGTGAGGCTGTGATGTCATGTTGAGGCTTTCATGTGACCGTGATCCTGAGATGTCAGGGATGAGGCTGTTGTGTCATACTGAGGCTAGGCAGGATGTCCTTGGTGTCACTGATTCTATGATTTCAGAAGTTATTCTGTTATGTCACAATGAGGCTGTGATGTCAGAGGTGAGGCAATGATGTCACAGTGAGGCTGTGATGTCATTGTGAAGCTGTGATGTCACTATGAGACTGTGATAGCGTAGAGAGGTTGTGATGCCACTGTGAGGCTTTGACATAACGGTGTGGCTGTGGTGTCAGCATGAGACCATGATGTCACAGGGATTTGGTGATGTCACGGTGGAGGTCACAGTGAAACTGTGATGTGAGTGGCAAGGCTGATGACACAGTGAGGCTGTGATGGCAGAAACGAGGATATAAGGCCACAGTGAAGCTGAGATATCACTATGAAGCTATGATGACACTATTAAGCTGTGGGGGTCACTGTGGAAGATGTGTAGTCAGTAGCAAGGCTGATTGCACCATGAGGCTATGATATATCAGGTGAGTGTAACAGACTGTGATATAACAGTGAAGCAGTGATGTCATAGCCAAGCTATGCTGACACAGTGTGGCAGTGATGTCACAGTAAGGTTGTGATGCAGTAGTGACTGTGCTTTCACAGCGAGACTATGTCATTTATGAAGCTGTATTGACACTGGTGATGCTCTAATGTCACAGTGAATTTATTGTGTCAAACTTGATGTCACAGTGAGACTATGATATCAGAGGTGAAGCTTTATGTCACAGTTTTGCTTTGATGGCACAGTATGGCTGTGATATCACAATGAATTTGTAATGTCACTGTGAGGTTGGATGTCACTGGGAAAATTGTAATTCACAGGGATGTTGTGATGTCAATAGTGACACTGTAGTGTCACAAGAAGGCTGTCACGTTTCTGTGAGCCTGTGAGGTCAATGGTGTGGCTGTGGTAACATAATGAGTCTAGGTAAGATGTTGGTGATGAGGGTGTGATTTCAAAATGAGGCTTTGTTTTGAGAGGTGAGCCTGTGATGTTATAGTGAGGCTGTGATAGAACAGTGAGGCTATATCATCAGAGACAATGCTGTGATGTTACAGTTGGGTGATGGTTTCAGAGGCGAGCCTGTGATGTCATAGTGAGGCTGTCATGTCACAGTGAGGCTATAACCTCAGAGGTGAGGCTGTGATGTTAGTGGTGAGGCTGATATTCCAATGAGGCTATGATGTCACTGGTGAATGTGTGATGTCTCAATAAGGCTGGAATGTCAGTGGTGAGAAAGATGTCATAGTGAGTCTATGATATCACTGGTGAGGCTATGATGTCAGTGGTGAAACTATTACGTGACAGTGACACTGGTGAAACTGTGATGCCAAAGGCTGTGTTGTCACTGTGTGGCAGTGATGCCAGCATTCTAGCTAATGTCAGTGGCAATGATGAAGTCACAGGTGATGTGCAGTCACACTGAGGCTGTGATGTCACTGTGAAGGTTGTATGTCACTGTGGGCTGCCATGTCACATTGAGGAGGTATCACTCTCAAAGGGGTAATGTCACCATGAGCTGTGAGGTCAGTGGCAAGACTGATGTCAAAATGAGGCTAGGATGTACCAGGTAAGCCTGTGGTGTCAATAGGCTGGCTAAGGTTACTGTGAGGCTGTGATGTCACAATGAGGCTCAGATTTCAGGGCTGATTCTATGAGATGTCAGTGAGGCTGTGAGGTCTGGGGTGATGCTTGGATTTCACAGTGAGGTTAGGACATCAGTGGTGAGGCTGTGCAGTTGCAGTGAGTCTTGATAATAGAGAGGCTGTGACATCACTCCGAGGTGGTGAAGTTACCGTGAGGTGGTGATGTCACAGTGAGGGTGTGATATAAGAGATGATGACAGTGACATCACAGCCACTTTGTGACATCACAGCCATACCATACCATCAAAGCATCACTGTGACATAAAGCTTCACTTCTGACATCATAGCCTCACTGTTACATTGCAGCCTCAGTTTAACAAAATAAACTCACTGTGATATTAGAGCCTCATCAATGACAATGATGATATGGTCTCCTTGTGAAAGCACAGTCACTACTGACATCACAATCTCAATGTGATATAACAGCCACAATAGTCCAGCACAGCCTCACTGTGACATCACAGCCTCGCCACTGATAGGACAGGTACACCATGATATTACAGCCTCATCAGTGACACCACAGCCTCATGGTGACATCAAAACATCAGTGTGGCATCAGAGCTTCACATAATCAATGTGACCTCTCAACCTCATCTCTCACCTCAGTCTCACTTCTGAAATCACAGCCTAACCACTGACATCACAGCTGCACTGTAATATCACAGCCTCACTGTGACTTCACAGCTTCACTGTTACTTCACAGCCTCCCTGTGACATAACAACCTCATGGAGACATCACAGCCACACTGTGACATCACAGCCTCAGCACTGGTGTCCTACTTAGCCTTACTTTAACAACACAGCCTCATCAGAGATGCAGAGGCTAATAGTGATGTGACAGCCTCAGTGTTACATCATAGCTTTTGACATAATAAACAGAGATGCCACAGCCTCACATTTTATATCACTCCCTCACTGTAAGACCAATCTTCCCACAGATATCACAGCCTTACAGTGACATCACAGACTCACTGTGACATCACAACCTCATGGTGACATCACAGCCTCACCATTAGTATCCTACCTACTCTTACTAGGATACCACAGCCTCACCACAAATAGGACAGGATCACAGTCACCCTCAGCAGTGACATAAAGTCTTTGACATCATAAACAGTTATACCACAGCCTCACATGTTACATCACTGCCTCATTGTGACATCAATCTTCCCACAGATATCATAGCTTCACCATGACCTCACAGATTCACTGTGACCTCAGAGACTAACCTGTTACATCATAGAATCACATGTTACATCATAGTCTCATGGTGACATCAGCTTGCCACTGACATCACATTTTCACAGAGACCTCACACCCTCACTGTGACACAGCCACAATGACAACACAGCCTCACTTGTGATATCAGCTTTCCCACTGACATTAGTCAAAATACATCACTGCCACACCAGTGACAACACAGCCTTAAACATCACAGCCTCACCAGTGGCACTGTTATGTAATAGGTTCACCACTGACATCAGAGCCTCACCAGTGACATCATTGACTCACTATCACACCTTTCTCACCACTGATCTCACAGCCTTGTTGTGATATCACACCTTCACCAGTAACATCATAGCCTTATTGTGACATTAGCCTTCCCACTAATATCACAGCCTCACTGTGCCATCCAAGCCTCTACAGTGACATAAAAACATCACTGTGTCATTAGAACCTCACTGTGGCTTGATAGACATACTGTGTCCTCACAGCCTCACTGTAGCATTACAACCTGACAGTGGCATTACAGGCTCACTGTGACATCACAAACTCGCTGTGACATTCGCCATGCCCTTGACATAATAGTCTCAGGGTGAAGTCACATACACACCTCTGATATAGCCTCACTGTGACATCACAACCTCAATGTGACATCACAGCATCACTATTGATATTATATCCTCACTGTGACATCAGTCTTACCATTGAATTCATAGCCTCATTGTGACCTCACAAGCTCCACTGTGACATCACCATCTCTCTGTGACATAATGGGTTCATGGAATCACCACAGACACACGATGACATCAAAGCCTCGTGCCATCACAGCCTCACCATTGACATGCCAGCATCACTGTGACATCATACCATTTTTACTCACACCAGCCTCATTTTGATATCAAAGCCTAAACACTGAAATCACAGCCAAACTGTGATGTCAGTCTTCACCACTGATATCAAAGCTTCACTGTGATACCACCACTTCAAGGTAACATCACAGCCTCTCCTCGGACATCACAACTTCAGTGTCACTACACAGCCTCACCACTGACATAATAACCTCACTGTGAAATCCAAGCATCACCCCTGAAGTCACAGCCACATTGACATCTTATAGAATCAGCATTGACATCAGAGTCTCACTGTGATATCACAGCCCCACAGTTAACTCACAGCCTGCCCATTGACAACACATGCTAATCTGTTATAGCATGTATTCATTGTGTCATCAGTCTTGCCACTGACATCAGAACCTCACTGTGACATCCAAGCTTCCAGAGTGACATCACCTCATAGTGACATATAACACTCCCTGTGAAAACAAATCACCAATGACATCACAACCTACTGTGACATCACACCCTCACTGTGACATCATAGTCACAATATGCCAGCAAGGTATCACTGTGACATCACAGCCTCACAAGTAACACCACAGCCTCAAGTTGACATCATAAATTCATTGTGGCATCACAACCTCACCAGTTATATCACATACTCAATGCGACATCTCAGCCTCATTTCTCACATCAGTCTCACTTGTGAAATCACAGCCTAACCACTGAATTCCCAGATATACTGTGACATTACTGCCTCACAGTGACATCACAGCCAAACTGTGACCTCACAGACTCACATTAACATCCCAATCTCTCTGTGATGTCACAGCCTCACAGAGACATCACAGCTTCAAAGTGATATCACAGCCTCACTGTGGCATTATAGCCTCATTTCTGACATAACAGTGTCACTGTGACATCACACCCTCGCCTCTAACATCGCAGCCTCACTGTGACATAACAGGCTAACCTCTGAAAGTATTACATCAGTGACATCATGGACAGCCTGCCTAGCCTTGCTATGACACCACAGCCATATCACTGACATCTCAGTCTCATGGTCACATGACAGCCTCAACAGTGACACCACAGCCTCACTATGGCATCACAGCCTCACCAGTAATATCCCAGCCCCACTGTGACATCTAAGCCTCATTGTGACATCAGCCTCACTGTGACATATTGGCCTTACTATGAAACCACTAGCTCACCTCTAAAGGCAAAGCCTCAATGCGACATCACACCCTCATTACTGACAACTTACTTAGCTTCACTATTACACCACAGCCTCACCAATGACCTCATAGGCGCACTGAAACATGATAGCCTCCCTGTGACACCACAGTGTTGCTATTGACATCGCAATCTCACTGTGACATGACGACTTCACCAGACACATCACAACATCACGGTGACATCACAGCCTCATTATGGCACATCACAGGCTCACCTCTGAAATCATTGCCCAACTGTGACATCACAGCATCGACTGTGACGCTGTAGCCTTACTGTTTCAACACAGCCTCACTATGACATCACAGGCTCACCTCTGAAATCATAGCCTCAATGTGACATCACACCCTCATCACTGACATTGACAACACAGCCTCAACACTGATCTCATGGGGTCAATGAAACATGACAACTTCCCTGTGACACCATAGTATCAATACTGAGAACATCATTGATATCAAAACTACCCCAGTGAAATCAAAGTCTCACAGTGACATCACAGCCTCTCCTGTGACATCATAGACTCACTATGACTGCACAGCCTAACTACTGACATCATAACATCACTGTGAAATCTAAGCATCACCCCTGACATCACAACCTCACTTTGACATATTGCTAGTAGCATCACAACCTCAAGTGATAACACAGCCTCATTGTTACATCACAGTCATACTGCACCATCAAAGCATCACTGTGACATAAAGCTTCACCTCTGATATGGACTCACTATGACATCACAACCTCACTGTGACATCACAGTTTTCTGATGTCACAGCATCAGAGTGACATCACAGATTCACAATGATATCACAGCTTCACTGTCATTATACCCTCATTTATGACATGACACCTTCACTGTGACATCACAGCACATCACCTTGAGTGAATCCAAGGGCATCATGCCTTGCCTCGCTATGACAACACAGACTCATTACTGCCATCTCAGGCTCATGGTCACATAACAGCCTCAACAGTGACACCACAGTGTCCCTGGGCATCACAGCCTCATCAGTAACAGTCCAGCCTCACTGTGACATCTCAGCCTCATCACTGACATCAGCACAACTTTTGATATCACACACTAACCACTGACATCTCAGTCAATTGTAATGTCACAGCTATCACCATTGATATCACAGCCTCACAGTGATATCACAGCCTCTCCTCTGACATTACAGCCTCAGCGGGACTGCACAACCTCATCCCTGGTGTCCTAACTTCATTGTGAAATGCCAGCATCACCACTGACGTCACAGCCTCACTGAAATCTCATAGAATCAGCCCTGACATCAGGGCCTCACTGCGACATCACAGCCCCACAGTGACCTCACAACCTGCCCACTGACACCATAGGCTCATCTGTTACATCATAGTCTTATTGTGACATCAGTCTTGCCAGTGACATCACAGCCTCACTGTAACTTCACAGCTACCAGAGTGATATCACCTCATGGTGACCTGACAGTCCACAGTGTCATACAACCTTCACAGTGACATCACACCTTCACTATGACATTATGGCCTCTACAGTGACAGCACAGCTTCATCTGTGACATTAGCGTCACCACTGACATCAGTCAGAATACTGACATCACTGCCACACCAGTGACAACACAGACTATGGAATCACAGCCTTAACAGAGTCACTATCACTTAATAGGTTCAGCATCTTCAACATAGCCTCACAGTAACATCATAGACTCACTGTGACATCTTTCTCACCACAGACATTCCTGCATTATTGTGACATCACATGTTCACCAGTAACATCACAGCCTCATTGTGCCATCAGCCTCACCACTAACATAACAGCTTCACTGTGCCATCCAAATCTCTCCAGTAACATCACATCATTGTGTCCTTACAGCCTCAGAGTGAAATCATAGCCACATTGTGTCCTCACATCCTCACCTTGACATTCCAACCTGATAGTGCCATCACAGCATCACTGTGACATCATAAATTCACTCTGACATCAGCCTTGCCACTGACATAATAGCCTCATAGTGACATCACATACACGCCTCTGACATAGTCTCACTGTGACATCACTGCCTCACCACTGAATAGAATAGGCTAAGTGTAACATCAAATCCTCAGTGTGGAATCACACCCTAACCAATGAGATGCCACAAAGCCTTAGGGTGGCATCACAGCCTCAATGTGACAGTATAGCCTCAACTCTCAGATCATAGCCTGACTGTGACATCCCATCCTCAATGTGACGTCAGGGCATCACCACTGACATCATAGCCTCATTGTGACATCAGCCTTGCCACCAACATCACAGCCTCACTGTGACCTCACAGCTTCCACCGTGACATCCTCAACACTCTGAGACATCAAGGGCTCACTTTTTCACCACAGGCACATGGTCACATCACAACCTCACAGTGGCATCACAGCCTATTCAGTGACATGCCATCTTCACTGTGACATCATACCCTCATCACTCACACCAGCCTCATTCTGAAATCACAGCTTAACCACTGAAATTACAACCTCACTGCCTTGTTACAGCCTCACTATGACATGACAGGCTCACTATGACATCAGAGTCACCTCTGAAATCATTGCCCAACTGTGACATCACAGCATTGACTCAGATGTTATAGCCCCACTTTTTCATCACAGACTCACTATGATATCACAGGCTGAATTCTGAAATCATAGACTCAATGTGACATCACACCCTCATCACTGACATTCTACCCAGCCTCACTATGTCACCATAGCCTCACCACTGACCTCATGGACACACTGAAACTTGGCAGCCTCCTTGTGACACCATGTCACTATTGACAATACAACTTCTATGTAACAACACAAATTCCCAAGTGACATCACAACCAACCTCAAAGTGACTTCACAACCTCATAGTGACATCACAGCCTCATTGTGACATCACAACCATACTGTGGCATCAAAACATCACTGTGACTTAAAGTTTCACCTCTGACATCATAGCCACACTGTGATATCACAGTCTCAATGTGACACAATAAACTCATTATGACATTGGAGCCTCATCAGTGACAATACAGCCTCAGCAATGACATAGTAGTCCATGAAAGCATAGTCACTACTGACATCACAACCTTATTGTGGCATCACAACCTCACTGTGACATCAAAGACAAAATGTGCCAACACAGACTCACTGTGACATCACAGCCTCACCATTGACAGGAAGGCTCACCAAGATATTGCAGCTTCAAGAGTGACACTACAGCCTCATTGTGACATCAAAATCTCACTTTGGCATCATAGCCTCACCAGTTATATCTCATCGTTAATGAGACATCTAAATCTCATCTCTCACATCAGGCTTACTTCTGAAATGTCAACCTAACCACTGACCTCACAGATGCACTGTGACCTCACAACCTCACTGTGACATCACAGGCACACTGTGAAATCACAGTCTCACTACTGGTATCTAAACTAGCCTTACTATAACACCACAGCCTTATCACAGTTAGCACAGGCTCAAAGTGACATGACAGCCTCAGCAGTGATATCATAGCCTTTGAGAATATAAACAATGATACCATAATCTCACATGTTACATCACTGCCTCACTGAGACATCTATCTTCTCACAGATATCACAGTCTCACAGTGAACTCACAGAATCACTGTGACCTCACATTCTAACCTAGTATATCACAGACCTCAACCTGAATGGTGAAATCAGCCTTTCACTGGCATCACATATTTCACAGTGATCTCACAGCCTCACTGTGACATCACAACCTCACCTCTGATATAGTTTCACTGTAACATCACAGTCTCAGTGTCCAAAGCATCACTTGTCTCGTAAACATTCACCTTTGACATCATAGCACCTCCTCTGACATCAAAGCCTCAGTGTGACTGCAGAGGTCTCACCACTGATGTCCTATTCTTCTGTGAAACCCAAGCATTACTCCTGATGTCACAAACCTCACTGACATCTGATAGAATTAGCTCTGGCATCAGAGGTGTCACTGCGACATCACAGCCTTACGGTGACCTCATAATATGCCAACTCAAAACATAGGACTCACTTGTTACAGCATAGCCTCATGTGACATTAGTTTTGCCACTGACATTACAGCCTCAATGATATCACAACTTTCCAAGTGCATCTCACACATCTGGGTGATAAAACAGTACAGGATAACCTTCACAGTGACATTACATCCTCTTTGTGACATCAAGGCCTCATCCAGTGACATCACAGCCTCACCTATAACATTACCAATGCCACTAACATTAGTGAGAACACTGACATCACTGCCAAAAAAGTGACAACACAACCTTTGACATCACAGCCTCACCCGTGTCACTATCATGTAATGTGTTCACCACTGACATCATAGCCTCACCACTGACATCATAGAATAACTATAACATTTTTCTCACCTCTCCCATTCCAGCCATCTTGTGATATCACACCTTTACCAGTGACATCACAGCTTCATTGTGACAGCAGCCTCACCACTAACTTCACAGCCTAACTGTGCCATCCAAACCTCTCCAGTGACATCACAACATCACTGTGTCCACAGAGCCTCACTGTGACATCATAGCCACACTGGATACTGACAGGCTGACTGTGATATTATAACCTGACAGTGCCATCACAGCCACACTGTGACATCACAATCTCACTGTGTCATCAAATTTGCCACTGATGCAACAGACTCAGGGTGAAATAACATATACACCTCTGATACAGTCTCACTATGATATCACAATCTCAGTGTGACATCACAGTATCACCCCTGATATCATAACCTCGCTGTGACATTAGCTTTGCCATTGACATCCCAGTCTCACTGTGACCTCATAGCTTCCACCATGACATCACCTACTCCCTGTGACATAACAGGCTCATGGTGGCATCACAGCCTCACTAGTGATATGCCAGCCTCACTAAGACATCATACCCTCATCACTCACATCAATCTCATTTTGATATCACAGGTTAAACACTGAAATCACATCCTCACTCTGATGTCACAGTCAAGCTTCGCTGATATCACAGCCTCACTGTGATATTATGGCATGCCTGGTGACAATACAGTCTCACTGTGACATCACAGTCTCACCTCTGAGGTTATAACCTCATTGTGACATGACCAGCTCACTGTGACATCACAGGGTTACCTCTGAAATCATAGCCTCAATGCGACATCACACCCTTATCACTGACATTCTACCCAGCCTCACTATGATGCCACAGACTCATCACTGACGGCCCAGGGTCACTGAAACCTGACAGCCTCCCTGTGACACCACAGTGTCACTATTGACATCACAATCTCACTATGACATCACAGTCATAGCATCATTGTGACATTAATCTTCAATGTGCCATCAAAGCATCACTGTGATATTAAGCTTCACGGCTGACATAGCCTCACTGTGACATCAGAGACTCACAATGACCTCATTGCCTGCCCACTGACACCACAGGCTCACCTGTTATATCTTAGCCTCATTGTGGCATCAGACTTATCACTGATATCACAGCCTCACTGTTACATTACAGTCTCACCAGTGACAGAACAGCCTCAAATGTGACATCAGTGTCACCAGTGACATTAGTCAGAACACTGAAATTATTGCCACACAAGTGACAATATGGCCTCACCATTTTCTTTACATGTTCACTGAAACATGACAGGCTCTATGTGACACCACAGAATTGCTATTAACATCACAACCTCACTTTGACATCACAGCCTCATTATGACATCACAATCAAACCATGCCATTAAAGCATCTCTATCACATAAAGCTTTATCTCTGACTTCACGCCTCACTGACATCACAGCCTCAGTTTCGCACAATAAACTCTCTGTGACATCAGAGATTCACCAGTGGCAATACAGCCTCACCAATGACATAGTCTCCCGGTGAAAGCACAGTCACTACTGACATCACAACCTCTCACAACTTCATCACTGATTAAGACCGTGTCAACTGCCAAGGACAGCTATATATTCTGGGAGAGTTAGCTTAAGAGAGCAACATATTCTATGGGCAGCTGCATTGGTGGGGTGGAACCAAGCCCTTTGGAATTGAGATGATTTCAAGGAGAGGCTCTCTTGTTGGACTTGGAGCTACAAGATTTGGGGTTTGTCCTGCTGGTTTTTGGACTTGTTATGGACCGATATTTCCTGGATATGCCCCCATTCCTTCCTTTTGGAATGGGAATATTTATTCTGTGTCATTGTATGTTGGAAGAATGTAACTTGTGTTTTGATTTTACAGGAAGCTTTGGGCTTTGAACTTTTGGACTGTGTTGGTACTACTGATGTAGCCTATGAAGGCTTTTAGAATTGGAATAAGTATGGTTTGCATAATAGTATGACAATGACCCTGTGGGGACCAGGGGTGGAATGTCATGGTTTGAAATGTGTCCTGTACAGTTTCATGTGTTTGGCAAGGTCATGACCTCTTCAGAGGTGAGACTTGCTGGAGGAAGGAAGCCACATGGGGTGGGCCTTGAGGTGGATTAGTCCCACCATACCTTCAGGAGATGTCTGCCTTTGCTATAAGCAGTACAAAGCTCTCAGCTTCCAAAGATATCTGCGGTAACTTAGTCTCCTCCAGCTTTGGCCGGTCAGCCATGCTGCCTCCATTATGAGAAACTATACCTTCCCTTTGGGACCATAAGCTGAGTAAATATCCATTTCTCCCTTAAGTTGATTGTCTTTGAGTGTTCTCTTACAGCAATAGTTAAGAGTAATTATTACATAGACTCACTATGACATCTTTTTCACTACTGACATTCCAGTCTAATTGTGGAATCACACATTCACCAGTGTCATCACAGCCTCATTGTGACATCTACCTCACCACTAACAATACAGCCTCACTGTGCCATCCAAACTTCTTCAATGACATAAAGACATCACTGTGTCATCAGAGCATGTCTGTAACATCATATCCACACTGTGCCTTCACAGCCAAACTGTGACATTACAACCTGACAGTTCCAGCACTGCTATCTTGTGACATCACAAACACTGTGACATCAGCATTGCCATTGACATAACAGCCTCATCATCACATCACATACACACTTCTGACATAGCCTCACTGTGATATCACAGCCTCAGTGTGACATCACAGCATCACCACTGACATCATAGCCTCACTGTGACATCAACCTTGCCACTGACATCACAGTCTCTCTGTGACCTCACAGCCTCCACAGTGACATCAACTCCCCATGACATCATAGGCTTATGGTGACACCAAAGGCTCACTGTGACATCACAGCCCCAACTATGAGGTTAGAGCCTCTCTGTGACATCATTGCTTCATTATGACATTACAAGTTCACCTATAAAATCATGCCCAACCATGACATTACAGCATTGACTCTGACATTATAGGTTCACTGTTTCATCACAGCCTCACTATGACATCACAGGCTAACATGGAATCAAGGCCTCAAACAACATCACACCTCATCACTGACATCATAACTAGCCTCACTGTGGCACCACAGGCTCACCACTGACCTTACAGGCTCACTGAAATATGAAAGCCTCCCTGTGATAGCAGTGTTGCAATTAAGTCACAACCTCAATGTGACATCACAACTTCCCCAGTGGCATTCCAACCTCACAGTGACATCACAGCCTGATTGTGACTTCACAGCCATATTTTGCCATCAAAGCATCACTGTGACTTAAGGCTTCACGTTTGACATCATAGACTCACAGTGACATCACAGCCTCAGTTTGACAAAATAAACTCATTGTGACATTTGAGCCTCACCAGTGACAATACAGCCTCACCAATGAAATAGTCTCCCTGTGAAAACAGTCACTACTGACACCACAACCTGTGACATCACAACTTCTCTGAGAAATCACTGATATGACAGGCTCACAGAGACATTACAGACTCCATGTGACATCATGGCCTCACCAGTAACATCACAACCTCGCTGTGACATTAGCGTCACCAATGACATTAGTCAGAACACTGAAATCACTCCCACACCAGTGACAATACAGCCTTTGACATCACTAGCCTCCCTAGGATCATTGCCATGTAATAGGTTTACCACTTACATCAGAGCCTTACCGCTGACATCATAGTCTCACCACTGACATAATAGACTCACTATGGCATCTTTCTCACCGCTCACATTCCAGCCTTAATGTGATATCACACCTTTGCCAGTGACATCACAGCCTCATTGTAACATATGCTTCACCACTAACATCACAGCCTCATTGTGCCATCAAAACCCCTCTGGTGACATCACATCACTGTGCAGAGTCTCACTGTGACAACATAGCCACACTGGGTCCTCACAGAGAGTGACATCATCACCTCACTGGGACATCACAACTCATTGTGACATCAGCCTTGCCACTGACATAATAGTCTCATGGTGACATCACATACACACCTCTGACATAGCCTCACTGTGACATCTCAGCATTACCATTGATTTCATAGCCTCTCTGTGACATCAGTCTTGCCACTGACATCACAGTCTCATGGTGACATCACATACACAACTCTGACATAGCCTCACTGTGACATCACAGCCTCACTGTGACATCTCAGCATTACCATTGATTTCATAGCCTCTCTGTGACATCAGTCTTGCCACTGACATCACAGTCTCATTGTGGTCTCACAGCCTCCACAATGACATCACAATCCCCTGTGACATCATGGGCTCACAGTGACAACACAGACACACGGTGACATCACAACCTCACGGTGGCATCAGAGCCTCACCAATGACATGCCAGTTTTACTGTGACATCATACTCTCATCATTCACACTAGCCTTATTCTGATATCACAGCCTAACCACTGAAATCACATCCTCACTGTGATGTCATAGTCTTGCGCCATTGACATCTCAGCTTCACTGTGATATCGGTATTATAGGTGACAACACCACCTCCCTGTGATATCACAGCATCCCTTGTGAGGTTATAACCTCACTGTGACATGACAGCCTCACTACGACATCACAGGCTCACCTCTGAAATCACTGCCCAACTGTGACATCACAGCATTGACTCTGGCCCTATAGCCTATGATAATTAAACCTGGGTGTCAATTTGATATATATGATATTAACTAAGATGGGCTGACACAACAGGTGGAAAGGATCAACTGAGACCACTTGATAGGATTGTACCCACCCTTGATCCTATCGTGACTTCCAAAGCTCTCATAGGATCCTCCCAGTACTGCTACATATAAAAGGAGAACAGACGCTATAGGAGGAATGGACAATGATTGCACCACAGAGGCTCCCATCCCCCATACAGAGAGGCTCTTGGACTCCTCCCTCCCACTAAGCATACAAATCTCACGAGACTAAAAATCTCGCAAGACTATGCCTTCTCCAGAGCAAAGACAGTTGGTGCCATTAAACCGCCTGACTGTGAGGACCAATTTAGACAGGACAACTTAGCAAAGGCTCACCTTGGGACTTATGGATGTTGGGTGGGGTATATAAGTAGCCTGATATTTATAATATATGAGACTGCAAGTCTGAGAGCCTACAAGCCTGAGAGCCTGCTTTGCTACTCGCCTGACTCCCAGAGTCTATGCTGTTGACTCCACTCCAGCTTATCCCCACCCCCAAGAGTCTCCGTGTGCTCCCATTGCATTGTTACACTGTTTTATCTGGTGCCCAATGTGGGGCTTCCATGGCGGACCTTTCCTCCTCATGGCATCAGTGTGGAGTCCTGTGCCCCCTTTGGCAGTTGTTTGGTAAGCTGGCCCTTTTGTGTTTAATGTCTACCTTTGCAAGAGGCAAGCATGAAGGTCCCTTTCCCTTTCTCTGTGTTTGTCTCTCCAATAATAGGGAGGTACACAGCATCTCTACATAAGAGTTGACTCCCCAGGAGACGGACCCAGGAGTGGTCTCCTGATTGACCTTCCTCCTCTGGAGACACTGTGTGAGCATATATCCATGGCCTAGGAACCATGGAAGTTCCCCACTATATGTTCCTTGTCTTATCTGTTCCTCTTTAGTATTGTCTCTGTTCTTAAAAAATAAAAAAATAAAAAAAAAACCCTGCCGATGAAACCCTCACTCAGCGCCCAGGGAAAAAGATATTACTTATGTCCTCCCCAGACCCCAGCTTTGTGCAGCTGGGTGAACTCTTGAGGCTCTTAAAGATTTTTGCTGAATGCCAATTAGAACCTGTTAATATTTTTCTGATAATATGCGGTACAAGCTGTCCGGACCCTTTCGTTTTCTTTGCTCAAGGGCTGTATGAGCCCCTTACATGTCACCATGCAGTTTCTCCAGGATGTGTTGGAACACAGGGATCACTCTTGGTATATTTCTCATATAAGGTCGCACACAAAACTTCCCAGGATCCTGGTTAAGGGAAATGATTTAACAGATACTATGATTATGACTGTGGACTTAGAGCTTCATGAACAAGCTAGGGCATTATACCAACAATTTCACCTTACCCCTAGGAGCTTAAACAAGCTTATTTCAGAGCTTACAATGTCACAATGTAAATATTTAGTCAGGTCCTGTGTGACCCATGCCCCCCTGGCTCCACTTGGCCCTCTATATAAGGTAAATCCCAGCAGTCTCTTGCCTAATGCAATTTGGCAAATGGATGTTACCCACCACTTCCCCTTTGGGAACCTAAAATATGTTCATGTTATAGTGGACACTTGTTCCTCCTTTGTGTACGCAATAGCCGTTACAGGAGCCGTTACACATGCTATTAAAGCCCTAAAATCTGCCATGTTGGTTATGGATGTACCTAGAACACTAAAGACTGACAATGGGCCTGCATATGCTTCCCAACAATTTGGCTCCTTTATAGCCTCATGGAAAATTAATCACATCTTTAGCGTTCCCTATAGCCCTCAGAGACAAGCCACTGTGGAAAGATCCAACAGAACCTTAAAGGGCCTTTTGATAAAGGCCACATCCCCTGAATACAAACGTGACCCAACTTGGCTTTGACAGAGGCCCTGTTTCACCTTAACTTCCTCATTTTTGATGATTCAGGACTAAGCTCTGCTGATAAACACTGGGTTTTCCTGCTTCGCAATACCCCCCTGCCTCTTGTCTGATGGAGGGACCCTACCATGCTGCTATAGCAGGGATCTGCTACCTTATTAATCTGGGGTCAAGGATAAGCTTGTGTCTTCCCGTAGGATTCCACTTTGCCAATATGGGTGCCAGCTCAAGATGTAAGACCAGCAACAGAGATTGGGAAGCCTTCCCGGGAACCAGATTCATAAAATGAGTAAATCTGTGGTCACTTCAATATATTTTTTTTCATTTCTATTGCATGCTGTTTTTTTTTTTGCACACTGATTTATTTTGGCATGCCATTTTTGAATACAAGTATGCATACTTGAACAATAGTTTTTGATGACATCTAAGGCTTTAGCTACTTATGTTGTTTCTCTATTAGATTGTGGGTTTTTTCATTGCTTTCTCACTTGATTTTAATTTTTAATGGATTGTTACTTACATTATTATAGAAGGATCTGTTCTTTTATCAGTTATATTGCTTATGTATTTCCTTCAGCACATCTCTCAGCAGCGCTCCATCAATAAGACAGCTACAGGCACTTATGGCCCTTGAATATCCAAGCCATGGTGCCCCTAGGGATGTTGTTCGATTTTGGATTGCAGAGATTTGTGAAGCCATGGTCTAGTCTACTATCCACATGCCTTCCAGAGGTGAGGTCCTTCGAGGGTCAGTAGCCATTAATGGGTAAGATCCTGTGAGACAGGACAACCTAAAGCAAGCACTGTCCATAATGCTGGATGCCCTCTCAGTTGGGGTCAACAAGGTCAGAGCAAAGAACTCTGGCTCCCAATGACTGTCAAAAATAAATAAAAAGGATGGATATGTAGGAGGAATGAACAATGATTGCACCACAGAGGCTCCCTTCCCCCATACAAAGAGGCTCCCTGGACTCCTCTTTCCCACTAAACATACAAATCTCATGAGACTACAAATCTCGTGAGACTATGCCTTCTCCAGAGCATAGACAGTTGGTACCATTAAACCGTCTGGCTGAGAGGACCAATCCGGACAGGACAACTTAGCAAAGGCTCATGCTGGGACTTATGGGGTGTTGGATAATAGGCAGCCTGATATTTATAATATATGAGATGCAAGCCCAAGAGTCTATGAGCCTGCTTTGTCACTCACCTGACTCCCGGAATGTGCTTTTGACTCTATGCTACCTTATTCCCACCCCAAGGATCTCCATGGGCCCCATTACACTGTTACAAGATGCCTTCTTGCAGCTATGCCACTCGGTTTCTTTGACCTTCTAGCCTTGGACTAGACTAAGGCTGTTGGAGTTCTCCAACCTTCAGCCATCACACACTTGACTACTGACCTGAGCAGCTAGCTATTGGCAGCCAGCATTGGAACTACCTCAGCTATTGGCAGCCATCATTGGACTACCTCAGCTACTGGCAGCCTTTGCTAGACTATCTTGGTCATATTTGTAAGCCAACTCAATAATTTCCTATATATATTTTACATATATATTTTTTCATATATATTCATTCTATGAATTCTGTGATCCTAGAGAACCCTAACTAATACATAGCCTCACTGCTTCATCACAGTCTCATTATTACATCACAGGGTCACCTCTGAAATTGTAGCCTCAATGCGATATCACACGCTCATCACTGACATACTACCTAGCATTACTATGGAACCACAGCTTCACCACTGACCTCACAGACTCAATGAAACATGACAGCCTTCCTATGATACCACATTGTTGCTATTGACATCACAACCTCGTTGTAAAATCAAAATTTCCCCAGTGACATCACAGCCTCATTGTGACATCACAGCCATACCGTGCCATCAAAGCATCACTGTGACATAATGCTTCACCTCTGACATCATAGCCTCACTGTGACATCGCAGCCTCAGTTTGACACAATAAACTCACTGTGACATTAGAACCTCACCAGTGACAATACAATCTCACCAATGACATAGTCTCCCTGTGAAAGCACAGTCACTACTGATATCACAAACCTCACTGTGACATCACAGATACAATGTGCCAATCGAGCCTCACTGTGGTATCACAGCTTCACCAGTTATATCACAACACCAATGCGACATCGCAACCTCATATCTCACATCATTCTCATTTCTGAAATCACAGCCTAACCATTGACCTCATAGCTGCACTGTGACATCAGAGCCTCTCATTGACATCACAGCCTCATTGTGACATCACAGGCTCAACTCTGAAATTATTGCCCAACTGTGACATCATAGCCTCAACTCTCATGTTATAGCCTGACTGTTTCTTCACAGCCTTATCACAGACTCACCTCTGAAATCATAGCCTCAATGGGACATCACATCCTCATCACTGACATCCTACCTGGCTTCAGGATGGCAAGACAGCCTCACTAATGACTTCACAAGCTCACTGAAACAAGGCAGCCACCCTGAAACACCAAAGTGTAACTACTGATATTACAAACTCACTGTGACATCACAACTTCCCTAGTGACATCAAAACCTCACATGACAGCCCACAGTGACATACAATCCTCACAGTGACATCACAGACTCAGTGTGACATTAAGGCCTCACCAATGACAGCACAGCCTCACCTGTGACATTAGCAATACCACTGACATCAGCCAGAACCCTGACATCACTGCCACAGCAGTGACAACACAGCCTTTCATATCACAGCCTCACCAATGTCACTATCATGTAATAGTTTCACCACTGATATCATAGCCTCATCAGTGACATCATGGACTCACTATGACATCTTTCTCATCACTGAGATACCAGCCTTATTGTGATATTAAACCTTCACCGGTGACATCAAGGCTTCATGACATCATTAGCCTTGCCATATATATAGTAGGCTCATGGTGACATCACAAGTGTCACCCAAGTCTCACTGTGACATAATAGCCACACTGTGTCCTCACAGTCTCACTGTGACATCACCCTTGCCACTGATATAATAGGCTCATGGTGAGATTACATACACAACTCTGACATAACCTCAATATGACATCACAGCATCACCACTGACATCACAGCCTCATGTGACATCAGCCTTGCCACTGACATTACAGACTCACTGTGGCCTCACAGTCTCACTATGACATTACATTCCCACCTCTGAATTCATTGCCCAACGGTGACATCACAGCATAGACTCTGACATTAGAATCTCACTTTTTCATCACAATCTCACTATGACATCACAGGCTCACCTCTGAAATCATAGTCTCTGTGTGACATCACGCCCTCATCACTGACATCCTATCTATCCTGACTATGTCATCACAGCCTCAGCACTGACCTCAAGGCTCACTGAAACATGACAGCCTACCTGTGACACCACAGTGTCACTATTGGCATCACAACTACATTGTGACATCACAGTAATCCCAGTGACATCACAACCTATTCTCTGATGTAAGAACTTCTCTGACATGATAGCCTCACTATGACATTAAAGGCTCACCTCTGAAATTATTGCCTGACTCTGATATCACAGCATTAACTCGACATTATAGCCTCACTGTTTCATCACAGCCTCGATATGATATCACAGGCTCACCTCTGAAATCATAGCCTCAATGCATCATCACTGATATCCTCACTTCTGAAATTACAGCCTAACCACTGACTTCACAGCTGCACTGTGACATCACATCTTCACTGTGATATCACAGTCTCTCTGTCACACACATCACAGTCACATTGTGACCACTGCCTCACCACTGGTATCCTAAATAGTCTTACTAGGACGCAACAGCCTCACCACAGTTAGCACAGTCTCACACTGATGTGACAGCCTCAACAGTGACATTATAGCCTTTGACATCATAAACAGTGACACCACAGCCTCACTGTAACCTCACAGTCTAAACTGTTACATCATAGACTCACCTGTTATGTCATAGCGTCATGGTGAAATCAGCCTTGCCACTGACATTACATCCTCCACAGTGACCTCACAGCTTCACTGTGACATCACAACCTCTGTGTGATGTTACAGCCTCATAGTGAAATCAGATCCTAATAGTTATCTCACAACCTCGCTCTGGCATTAGAGCCTCATTTGTGACATCACAAACTCACTTCTGACATCACAGCCTCATTGTGACTTAACAGGCTAAACTCTGAAGTTACAACATCGGTGACACCACAGACCCTCTGCCTATCCTCATTGTGACACGACAGCCTCATCACTGATATCTCAGGCTCAACAGTGACACAAGAGCCTCATTGTGGCATCACAGCCTCATCAGCAACATCCCAGCCTCACTGTGACATCTCAGCCTCATCACTGACATCAACTTCACTCTCACATCACAGCCTAGCCACTGAAATCTCAGCCGAACTGTGATTTCCATAGTGGATTACCACTAACATCACAGACTCACAGTGACATGACAGCTTCTCCTCTTATGTCAGAGCTTCAGTGTGAACTCACAACCTCAACACTCACATCCTAAACTCACTGTGAAATACAGGCATCACCCCTGTCATCATAGCCTCACTGACATCTCATAGACATCACCCTCCCCACTGATATTACTTTCTCACTGTTACATCACAGCCTCCACCATGACATCATCAACTCTCTGTGACATCACGGGCTCATGGTGACCTCAGAGCCTCACTGTGACCTCACAGTCTAACCTGTTACATCATAGACTCACCTGTTAAACCAAGGCCTCATGGTGAAATCAGCCTTGCTACTGACATCACATCTTCCACAGTGACCTCACAGCCTCACTGTGAAATGAATTCTCTGTGATGTCCCAGCCTTATAGTGATATCAAAGCCTCACAGTGATATCCCAGACTCACTGTGGGATTATAGACTCATTCCTGACATTACAGCCTTGTTGGGCCCGCCCAGGATTTGCCCCAGGTCATGGCTGAGCACTTGGGACTAAAGATGGTGCTGAGGGCAAGGGTCTTGGGCATAACCTGATCACTTCACAGAGCCCTAACTGGCTTTCAGCACAGACTGCTCTCTGTGCTGAGTGACATTGAACTTGACCATTAGCACCTGTAGGATGTGTTGACCTCGTGACACAATTGGATGCCTGTTTTGCGCCTTGGTGGCCTTTGTCTATAAAAGTTCCTTTTCTCCCCCCAATAAAGAGAAATCTGCTTCTGACAATCTCCCTGTCCCGTGCTGAGTCTCTGGAGGTAGAGGCGGAGGTGGGGACAACTGGAACATGCTTTCATCACAGCCAGCAGCTGTGTGTATGTGAGTGAGTGAATGAGTGCATGAGTGGGAACCGGTTCCCACAAGTGGTGACCACGAAGGGACACTTCTGAAATCGGACGAAGCTAAGCAGGCTTCGGGGAAAGTGAAAACTTGGGAAATATGGGGAATTCAACGTGCAGACTGGATCCAGTGCCATCAGCACTCAAGTCCATATTAAGGAGTCGTGGGTTTGACATTTCTTATCCAGGCATTGCCAGAGTTTGGAAATTGACTCTTGAGTGGCTCTGTGGGCTCGGGCCACCAACATATTTTCATGGGACACGTGGAATAAAATAGAAGGTCTAGCCAGAGAGTGAGAAAAAAATCATAAATCATCACCTTCTGTGGAATTTTATTCCACAATTTCTGTGCTCAAGATGGCTTTCCTTCCCAATCCAATTCAGCCCATACCGCAGCAAACGGTGCAGGTAGAGAGGGAGGGGCCAGAGCCATTCTGAAGTGCGGCTCCAAGAGGTTTGGAGCCAACAAGCTATCCTGGGCGCCCTTCAGGGGGCTCCACCGATGAGCCACGTGGGCCCAGGGTACAAGGGTACAGAGAAGTTCCTACATATGGGGATGCAAAATGGCGTGGGCCCACTGAGCCGGGGCTGGGCGGACATTCTGCCAGACCATGGCAGGGTGCAGGAAACCATGGGGATGGTGGACATGCCTGCTGTTTAGAGGATGATAACCCATCACTGTGCAAATGCCGAGAATGTTACACAGAGTTATGGGCTGTGACAGGGGCGTGCGGTACCGGTACCGAAGCCACTACTAGCGGTGGTGGAGAGAGTGCACACAGCTGCAGCGAGGCAACATGTGGGGATGTGGAACCATGTGGCGGGGGAGCCATACAAGGCTGCGACAAGGCTGTGCATAGCTGGGGGGCAGAGGCAGAGGTTTGCAGAAGCAGACCAGCGTGTGGGTTGGCATGCCGGGACAAGCTGATGCCTGAGGGAGCGGAGCTTCCCATTTGGGAGGGCCATGAGGAACAGCTGCTTGGTGAAGAAGGGCAGGGCCTGCTGTGAGAGTCTGGAAAGGATGTGGGAAAGTCATGCGAGAGAGTGCCCTGCTCCCTTTATCAAAGTGAACAGGTTAAGAGCGCTCTGAGAACAGGGAGTGGTCCCATGTATCCGGATTTAACTCCTCTAAAGAGAGAAAGGGATGGAGAAGGATTAGAAAGAGACCCGCCTCCATATCCCTTAGCAAAATTCCATCCTGAATCCATGTGTGGGCACACTGGTCCCCACCAGGCTAGAGCAGGGAACCTAGGGCTGGAGCCCATGTATGCTGAGGCATATCAAGTACAAGCCTATCCTGTTAACTTAAATCCAGGGGACAATCGCCCTACAGTGTGGTATGTTTGGGAAGCAAAAGATTTAAAAGAATTAAAGCAGGCTGTGCTAGAGGATGGTCCAAATTCTCCTTGGGTTGAGGCCCTCCTTCAAGATTTAGCTCACCAACCCTGTACTACTAAGGACTGGATGGATATGGCCAAAGCGATGCTTCCCAGTCCCACATTCATTAAGTGGGCAGCACTATTTAAGAAAGAGTGTGGGGTCCAGCAACCAGCCATGGAAACCCCATACCAAGACCAAGTCCACTTGATAGATTTAGCAGCATGGAAAAAGCTAGATGAAGGTCCTTCTGAAACGCCTCTAGCAGGCATTATATAAAAACCGGGTGAGACTTTCCCCGAGTTCATTGACCGGGCAGAAAAAAGCCTCTGTATTAAACTTCCCCCAGGCCCCCTAAGGGTATAATTTGCTAAATTGCTGGTATGGGGAGAAATGAATGGGGACCACAAGATAGCATGTGCAGGTCTTAAGGAGCAATCCATGGGCACCTGGATTATTGCTTCACAAAATGTGGAGACTCAAAAACACCAGAGTCAGACACTCGCTATGGCCCTGGAAACACAGACAAAGGCACTGGCCAACACTGAGTCTGCAGGGCCAAGAGGGGAGGGGAAACAATGGAGTTTGTTTTCGTTGTGGCCAGGTGGGACATTTCAGGAGGGAATATCCCCAGGTTGAGGAAGAGAAGCCGAGGGAGGTAAGAGGGGCTAAGCCCCCTATAACTAGGTGCCACAGAGGGCTTCATTGGAAAAGAGACTGTAGATTGAACTTCGATCTAGAGCACAAGCCATTGTTAAAAGAAATCACCAATATTTAAAGGCCCAATTACAAAAACAAAAAGGGCAAGTAAGCCCACACCAATATCTGGGGTTGGCATTATTTACCATCAACGTTTTAAACTTTAAATTTTATAAAAGGACAACTTAAATTGAGGTTCCAAAGACACTGGGAAGCCTATCCACCTAACTTTCTATCAGGAAACTATCCACAGTATGCTCAAGGAAGATGTTAACTGTGATCCTTATAGGCTTGATTGATACCTTGCTTGGATGGCGTCAATCTGAGTTTGACCTAACATCTGGAAAAATTGTTCTTTTAATAACTATATTGCTTAAGTGTTTTCTCAGCATATCTTTCAGCAGCGCTCCATCATCGAGACCACGCTACAGGTGCCTATGGTCTTTGAACATCCCTGCCATGCCCCCAAAAAGTCATCTGCTGCCCTGCCTGGTGCTGATGCCAACCTGTCTACTCCGCCATATGCATGACTCCTGCCCAGTGAAAAAATCTCTCTGGTCTAGCTAACTTGTCAAGTGCAGTACATGTCCAATGTGCGATACAGGCCTTTAAATACAGCTCAAACACCCAAGGTTGGTAAAGCCAACCTCATACAGAGGACTGGTAGCCAGAGACGGGCAAGTTGCAGCCCAGCCATGGATCAATCTAAGACATGACTTGTAGTATTATACCTGGAGATTACAAGATCCCATGATGGGTCAGACCACGGTGGGAGGTTTTTCACGCCTAAGACAGGCACAGTCACTCAAGACCATTTGGTCTGCCTGGTCGCAGGGAGTCTCCTGGAACCTCTCATACAAAAACAAAAGGGGGAGATGTTGGGCCCGCCCAGGATTTGCCCCAGGGCATGGCTGAGCACATGTGACTAAAGATGGTGCTGAGAGCAAGGGTCTTGGACATAACCTGATCACTTCACAGAGAGCCCTAACTGGCTTTCAGGTATCTACCTGCCCTCTGTGCTGAGTGACATTGAACTTGACCATTAGCACCTGTAGGATGTGTTGACCTTGTGACACAATTGGATGCCTGTTTTGCGCCTTGGTGGCCTTTGTCTATAAAAGTTCCTTTTCTCCCCCCAATAAAGAGAGATCTGCTTCTGACAATCTCCCTATCCCATGATGAGTCTCTGGGGGTAGAGGCCGAGGTGGGGCTGACTGGAATGTGCTTTCATCACAGCCAGCAGATGTGTGTGTGAGTGAGTGAATGAATGCATGAGTGGGAAGTGGTTCCCACACAGCCTCACTGTGACATCACTACCTCACCTCTGTCATCATAGCTTCAGTGACACCACAGATATCCTGCCTAGCCTCACTATCACACCATAGCCTCATCACTGACATCTCAGGCTCATGGTCACATGATAGCCTTAACAGTGACACCACAGCCTTGCTGTGGCATCACAGCCTCACCATTAACATTTCAGGCTCACTGGGACATCTCAGCCTCATCACTGACATCATCCTCACTTCTGACATCACAGCCTAACGTCTAAAATCTTAGCCAAACTGTGATGTCATATTCTATCCCCAATGATATCATAGCCTCACTGTGATATCACAACCTCACAGTAAAGTCACAAACACACAATGATATCTCCTCTCCTCCGACATCACAGCCTCAGTGAGACATCACAGCCTCACCACTGACATCCTAACATCACTGTGAAATCCAAGCATCAACCCTGATGTCAGAGCCACACTGATATCTCAAAGAATCAGCCCTGACATCAGAGTCTCACTTCGACATCACAGCCTGACAGTCACCTCACAACCTGCCCACAGACACAACAGACTTACCTGTTATATCAGTCTTGCCATTGACACCACAGCCCCACTGTGACATCACAGCTCCTAGAGTGATATCACCTCAAGGTGACATGACAGCCCACAGTTTCATACAACCTTCACAGTCACATCACAGCATCAGAGTGACATCATGGCCTCACCAGTGACACCACAGCCTCACCTGTGACATCAACATCGCAATTGACACTAGTTAGAACACTGACATCAATGCCACACAAGAGACAACACAGCCTTTGGCATCACAGTCTCACTAGGGTCACTGTCACATAGTAGGTTCACCACAGACATCATAGCCTCACCAATGACATCATAGACGCACTATGACATCTTTCTTACCACTGACATTTCAGTCTTATTTTGACATCACACCTTCTCCAGTGACATCACTGCCTCATTGTAACATCATCCTCACCATTAACATCACAGCCTCACTGTGCCATCCAAACCTCTCCATGGACATCACGACATCACTGTGTTGTCAGAGCCTCACTGTGACATCGTAGCCACTCTGTGTGTTCACAGCCTCACTGTGACATTGTAGCTGCAGTGTATATTCACAGCCTCACTGTGACATTAAAATCTGACTGTGCCATCACAGCCTTACTGTGAATCACAAAATCACTGTGACATCAGTCTTGCCACTGACATAATAGTCTCCTGGTAACATCACATACACACTTCTTAAATAGTCTCACTGTGGTATCACAGCCTCAGTGTGACATCATAGCATCACTATTGAGATTATAGCCTCACTTTCACATCAGCCTTACCACTGACATCACAGTCTCACTGTGATCTCACAGCCTCCACTGTGATATCACCAAATCCCTGTGACATCACAGGTTCACATTGACATCATAGACACATGGTGACATGAAAGAATCATGGCGGCATCGCATCCTCACCCGTGACATGCCAACCTCACTGTGACATCATACCATCATCACTCAAACCAGCATCATTCTGATATCACAGACTCACACTGAAATCACATCCTCACTGTCAAAGTCTTGCTCCACTGATATCAGCCTCACTATAATATCACGGCATAACTGGTGACAACACAGTTGCACTGTGACATCACAAGCTCACCTCTGAGGCTATAGCTTCACTGTGACATCACAGCTTCACTATGACATCACAGGCTCGCCTCTCAAATCATAGCCTCAATGCGACATCACACCTTCATCACTGACATTCTACCTAGCCTCACTGTGACACCACAGCCTCACCACTGAAATCTCACAGGCTCACTGAAACCTGACAGCATCCCTTTGAAACCACAGTGTCGCTATTGACATAACAACTTCACTGTGACATCTCAACTTCCCCAGTGACAGCACAAGTTCACAGTGACATCGCAGCCTCATTGTGACATCACAGCCATACCATGCCATCAAACCCTCATTGTGACATAAAGCTTCATTCTGATCATAGCCTCGCTGTGATATCACAGTCTCTGCTTGTCACTATAAACTCACTGTGACATTAGAGCCTCACTAATGACAATACAGCCTCATCAATAACATAGTCTCCCTCTGATAGCACAGTCACTACAAACATCACAATCTCACTGTGAAATCACAACTTCACTGTGACATTACAACCACATTGTGCCAGCACAGCCTGACTGACATCAAAACCTCAGCACTTATAGGACAGGCTCGCCATGATAGTACAGCCTCATCAGTGAATCAGTGACACCACAGCCTCACTGTGGCATCATAACCTCCCTGTGGCATCACAGCCTCACCAGTTATATCACATCTTCTATGTGACACTTCAGCCTCATCTCTGACATCATTGAAATCACAGCCTAAACACTGACCTCACAGCTCCACTGTCACATCACAACAAAGCATCAACCCTGACGTCACAGCCTCACTGACATCTCATATCATCACCCCTGACATCAGAGCTTCACTGTGACATCACAGCTTCACAGTGACATCATAGCCTACTCACTGACACCACAAGCTCACCTGTTACATCATAGTCTCATTGAGACATCAATTTTGCCACTGATGTCACAGTTTTGCCACTGTGACATCACAGTTTCCAGAATGATATCTCCCCAATGTGACATGAAAGCCCACACCAACATCTATCTTTCACAGTCACATCATAGCTTCACAGATACATCACAGCCTCGCAAGTGATAGCACAGACTCACTTGTACATCAGTGTCACCACCGCCATTAGTCAGAACACTGACATCATTGCCACACTAGTGACAGCACAGCCTTTGACATCACAGCCTCATCAGTGTCACTGTCATGAGATAGGTTGACCAATGACATCATAGCTTCAATAGTGACATCATAGACTCACTATGGAATCTTTCTCACCACTGACATTGCAGCCTTATTGCACATCACATCTTCACCAGTGATATCATAGCCTCATTGTAACATGAGTCTTACCACTAACATCACAGCCTCCCTGTGCCATTGAAACCCCTACAGTGACATTAGAACATCACTGTGTCATGACATTCTTACTGTGATGTCATAGCCATTGTGACATTACATCCTGACAGTGCCATCACAGGTTCACCGTGACATAACAAACTCACATGTGTGATAATTAAGCCTGGGTGTCAACTTCACGCATCCGATATTAACTAAGATGGGCTGAGACCACCTCTGGAAAAGGATCAACTGAGACCACTTGATAGGATTGTACCCACCCTAGACCCTATCAGAACCTCCCAAGCTCTCATAGGATCCTCCCCAGTACTGCATCATATAAAAAGGACCCAACAAAGAGAACATTGTGCTAGGAATCACTCTTCCTTTTGGCCATCCATTTCTTCGATTCTTGAGCCTTCCAATCCACCACATCATTGTTGGCTAGACTGTAGACTCTAGGAATTCTCCAGCATGCAGCCATCACCCACTTAACTACCGAACTGAGCAGCTACCAGCAGCAATTGTTGGACTACTTCGGCTACTGGCAGCCATCGTTTGACTATCTTGGCCATACAGTAAGCCGACTCAATACATTCCCTATATTATATTCATTGTGTCGATTCTGCATCTCTAGAGAACCTAACTAATACACTGTGACATCAGCCTTGTCACTGATATAATAGCTTCATGGTGACATCACATATACTCCTCTGGCATAGCCTCACTGTGACATCATAGGATCATCATTGACACCATAGCCCTACCACTGACATCACAGTCTCATTGTGACTTCACAGACTCCACCATTACATGACCAACTCCCTGGGACATCACAGGCTCATGGTGACACCACAGACACATGGTGACATCAAAGCCTAACAGTGGCATCACAGCCTCACCAGTGACATGACGGCCTCACTGTGACATCATACCCTCATGACTCACAACAGCCCCATTCAGCCTAACCACTGAAATCACATCCTCACTTTAATGTCAAAGTCTCACTCCACTAACATCATAGCCTCATTGTGATATCACAGCATTACAAGTGACAACACAGCCTCACTGTGACATGACAGCATGACCTCTGAGGTTATATCCTCACTGAGACATGAAAGCCCCGTTATGACATCACAGGCTCACCTCTGAAATCATAGCCGCAATGCGACATCACACCTTCATCACTGACATCCTACCTAGTCTCACTATGACACCACTCACTACTAACCTCACAGGTTCACTGAAACATGACAGCCTCCTTGTGATACCACAGTGTTGCTATTGACATCACAACCTCACCATCACATCACAACTTCTCCAGTGACATCACAACCTCACAGTGACATCACAGCTGTACCGTGCCATCAAAGTATCACTGTCATGTAAAATATTCAAGTCTGACATCATAGCCTCACCATGATATCACTGCCTCAGTTTGACTTAATAAACTCACTGTGACATTAGAGCCTCACCAGTGACAATACAGCCCCAACAATGACATAATCTCCCTGTGAGAGCACAGTCACTATTGCAATCACAACCTCACTGTGACATCACAGCCACATTATGCTTGTACAGCCTCACGGTAATATCACAACCTCACCACTGATATGACATGCTCACCATTATATTATAACCTCACCATTGACAACACAGCCTCATGGTGACATCATAACCTCACTGGGGCATCACATTCTCACCAGTTAAATCATATCATCAATGTGACATCTCAGCCTCATCTCTCACATCAGTCATGTTTCTGAAATAACAGTCTAACCCCTGAGCTCACAGCTGCACTCTGAAATCACAGCCTCACTGTGACTTCACAGTCTCACCACTGTTATGCTAACTAGCTTAACTAAGACACCACAGCCTCACCATGGATAGCCAGGCTTACAGTTACATTGCAACATCATCAGTGACAACATAACCTTTCACACCATAAACAGTGACACCATAGCCTCACACGTTACATCAGTGTATCATTGTGACATCCATCTTCCCACATATATCACAGCCTCACAGTGTCCTCACAGCTTCAAAGATCTCATATTCTAACCTATTACATCTTACACTCATGGTAAAAAAAAAAAAGCCTTGTACTGACATCACATATTGACCTCACAGTCTCACTGTGACATCACAATCTCTCGGTAATGTCACATCCTCATAGGAACATTACAGCTTCAAACTGATATCACAGCCTCACTCTGGTATATTCATACTTAAGCACAGGTATCAAGTTGACTGTTGAGGGTTTGAGCTCTGGGCACAGTTGTAGAGAGTTGATGGTTGTCCATCTCTCAGCTGTTATGCAGTGATGATGTGGCCAGTTCCTTTGATCTTGGTGCATGCTCTCCCATCAAGATGGACTGAGAATTGTAACCAGACTGTCATAAGAAAGTAAACTTCTTGTTCCTGTAAGCTGTGTGATGGTCATTTATCAGCAATCATGCAGGCTGACTGCAACAGGCATTATAGCCTCATTGCTGACATCACAGCCTGACCTGTGATATAACAGGCTCACTGTGACATAACAAGCTAACCTCTGAAATCATAGCATCAGTAAATCACGTACATCCTGCCTGCCTCATTATGATACTACAGCCTTATCACTGACATCTCAGGCTCACGGTCACATGACAGCACCAAAAGTGACACCACAGCTTCGCTGTGGAATCAGATCCTCATCAGTAACATCCCAGCCTCACTGTGATATCTCAGCCACTCCAGTGACATCACAACATCACTGTGTCATCAGAGCCTCACTGTGACATCATAGCCACACTATGTCCTAACAGCCCACTGTGACATCACAAACTCACTATAATATCACAAGTTCCCCTGTGACATCACAACCTCATGGTGACATCACAGCCATATTGTGCAATCAAACATCACTGTCATGGAAATATTCACTTCTGACATCATAGTGTCTTTGTGACATAATATCCTCACCACTGACATGACAGACTCACCGTGATATTAGAGCTTCACCAGTTATATCTCATTTGTAACATCACAGCCTCACTATGATATCACAGCCTCACTTCTGACATCATAGCCTCACTGTGTATCATAGCCTCAACTCTGACATCATAGCATTAGAGATACCACGGACATACTATCTAGCCTTGTTATGACACAACAGTCTCATCACTGACATCTCAGGCTCACAATCACAGGACAGTCTCAACAGTGACACCACAGCCTCGCTGTGACATCATGATCTTACCAGTGACAGCACAGGCTCACATGTAACATCAGCATCACCATTGACATTAGTCAGAACATTGACATCATTGCAACACCAGTTGACATCACAGCCTTACCAGGATCACTGTCATGTAATAGGTTCACCACTAACATCATAGCCTCACCAGTGACATCATAGACTCACTATGACATATTTCTCACCATTGACATTCTAGCCTTATTGTGACATCATACCTCCACCACTGATACCACAGCCTCATTGAGACATAAGCCTCACCACTGACATTACAGACTCACTATGCCATCAAAACCTCTCCAGTGACATTACAACATCACTGTGTCATCAGAGTCTTACTGTGACATCATACCCACACTGTGTCCTCACAGCATCACTGTGAAATTACAATCTGATAGTGACATCACATCATCACTGTCAGAGCCTCATTCATGCTATCACCAACTCCCTGTGAAATCACGGGTTCACGGTGACACCACAGACACACAGTGACATCAAAGCCTCACTGTGACATCACAATCTTATCACTGGCATCCTACCTAACCTTATTATGATACCACAGCCTCACCACAGAAGCGCAGGCTCACAGTGATGTGATTGCCTCAGCAGTGACATCATACTTCATGTTGAAATCAGCCTTGTCACTGATATCACATCTTCCACAGTGAGCTCACATCCTCACTGTGACCTCATAATGACACCACAGCATCATTGTGATATCACAGCATCACTGTGGCATTGTAGCCTCATTTCTGACATCACAGCCTCACCATGATATCACAAACTCACCATGATACAACAGGCTAACCTCTGAAATCATAGCATCAGTGACACCACGGACATCCTGCCTAGCCTTGCCATTACACTACAGCCTCATCAATGACATTTCAGGTCTCAACAGTGACACCACAGCCTTGCCATGGCATCCTAGCCTCACCAGTAACATCGCAGACTTACTGTGACATCTCAGCCTCATCACTGACATCAGCCTCACTTCTGACATCACAGCCTAAGCACTGAAATCTCAGCCGATGTCATAGTCTATCACCAGTGATATCACAGCCTCACTGTGATATCACAAAATCATAGTAACATCACAGCCTCACAGTGACATCACAGCCACTCCTGTGACATTACAGCCTCAGTGTGACTGCACAGCTAATGTCCTGCCCTTACTGTGAAATCCAAGCATCACCCCTGACATCACAGTCTCACTGACATCTCATAGAATCAGCCCTGACATTAGAGCCTCACTGTGACATCACAGCCTCACAGTGACCTCACAACCTGCCAACTGACACCACAGGCTCACCTGTTACATCATAGCCTCATTGTGACATCAGTCTTACCACTGACATCACAGCCTCACTGTGACAGCACAGGTTCAAGAGTGATATCACCTCATGTTGACGTGACAGTTCATAGTAACATCCGACCTTCACATTAACATCACAACTTCAGTGTGACATCACAGCCTCACCAGTCACAGCACAGCCTCACCTGTGACATCAGCATCACCTCCAACCTTACAACACTGATATCACTGCCACATCAGTGACAGCACAGTCTTTACTGGAGTGGGTGTCTGGTCTACACCGAAGGTGCACCACCCCACGTTGGAGTGCCAGAGTATCAGTCATTATTTGAATTAACCAGGCAAATCATTCCATAAACTAAGAACAGCCATGCACAACCACTCACAGAATTGAAAAAGAGCTATGAATCTCTCAGTCCCGCCCTGGGAGCATGGCCCAGGGAAGTAACAAACCCCTGAATTTACTCACTAAGCACAGGACGTTTAGATCCAAAGCACTTCTGCATATGTCCTGAACTAGGTCTTTCCTTGGATGTTGGTTACCCTTTTAGGAGTTGTTTTCACTTTCACCTTGGTTATGGTCATAGCTTTTTATTTTCTGAGCTCTTTTGCCTTGTCCGCTTGCCTTTTAGGCATCTCTGCTCCATTAGGTGACATTTTAGCCTCTTAACTGACATCAGTCTCACTTCTGAAATTACAGCCTAAACACTGAAATCACAGCTGAATTGTGATATCATAGTCTATCACCACGATATCACAGCCTCCCTGTGATATCATAGCTTCCAGAGTGATATCACCTCATGATGATATGACAGCCCACAGTGACAGTGACATACAAACCTTATGTCACATAATAGATTCACCACAGACTTGATAGCCTCCCCAGTGACATCGTAGACTCACTATGACATCTGTGATATAACTGATGATCACTATGATGATGTGATATAACTGGTGAGGCTGTGATGCCACCATGAGATTATGATGTTAGAATGAGGCTATGGTGTCACTGGTGATGCTGTAATATCAAAATGAGCCTGTTATATTCTTGGTGAGGCTGTGATGTCACAGTGAGGCTGTTCTAGCACAGTGTGGGTATGATATCACAGTGAGGTTGTGATGTCAGTAGTGACTGTGGTTGCACAGGAAGACTATGTCATTGGTGAAGCTGTATTGTCACTGGTGAGGCTCTAATGTTACAGTTAGTTTATTGTGTCAAACTGAAGCTATGGTGTCACGATGAGGTTGTGAAGTCAGAGGTCAATGTTTATGTCACAGTGATTCTTTGATGAAATGGTATGGCTGTGAAGTCACTTTGAGGTTGTGATATCACTGGGGAAGTTATGATGTCACAGTGAGTTTGTGATGTCACAATGAGGATGCGAGGACACAGTGTGGCTATTATGTCACAGTGAAGTTGTTATGTCACAGTGTGGTTGAGATGCCACAGTGATGTGATGATGTCACTATGAGGCTATTGTGTTACTGGTTAGGCTGCAATATCACAGAGAGCCTGTCATATCAGTGGTGAGGCTGTGATGCCACAGTGAAGTTATGATGTTACCATGAGGCTGTGGTGTCAGTGGTGAGACTGTAATATCACAGTGAGCCTGTCATATCAGTGGTGAGGCTGTGATGTCACAGCGTGGTTGTGATGTCACAGTGAGTTTGTGATGTCAGTAGTGACTGTGTATTCACAGGGAGACTATGTCATTGCTGGGACTGCATTGTCACTGGTAAGGCTCTAATGTCACAGTGAGTTTATTGTGTCAAACTGAGGCTGCGATGTCAGAGTGAGGCTATGATGTCAGAGGTGAAGTTTTATGTCATAGTGATGCTTTGATGGCACAGTATGGCTGTGATGTGCCAATGAGGCTCTGATGTCACTGTGAGGTTGTGATGTCACTGGGGAATTTGTGATGTCACAGTGATGTTGTGATATCAATAGCGACACTGTGGTGTCACAGGGAGCCTGTCAGGAGTCAGTGAGCCTGGGAGGTCAGTGGTGAGGTTGTGGTGCCATAGTGATCCTAGGTAGGATGTCAGTGATAAAGGTGTGAGGTCGCATTGAGGTTATGTTTTCAGAGCTGAGCCTGTGATGTCATAATGAGGCCATGATGAAACAGTGAGGCTATAATATCAGAGTCGATGCTGTGATGTCACAGTTGGGCAATGATTTGAGAGGTTAGCCTCTGATGTCATACTGAGGGTGTCATGTAACAGTGACGCTATAACCTCAGAGTTGAGGGTGTGAAGTCACAGGGAGATTGTGTTGTCAGCAGTGATGCCGTGATACCACAGTGAGGCTGTGTTGTCAGTGGAGTGAGACTATGACATCAGAGTGAGGATGTGATTTCAATGGTTAGGCTGTGATGTAAGAATGAGTCTGGTGTGGGTGATGAGAGTATGATTTCACAGTGTGGCTGGCATGTCACTGGTGAGGCTGTGATGCCCCCTTGAGACTTTGATGTCATGTGTGGCTGTGATGTCACCATGAGCACATGATGTTACGGGGAGTTGGTGATGTCACGGTTAAGGCTGTGAGGCCACAGTAAGAATGTGATGTCACTGGCATGTTTGATGTAACAGTGAAGCTATGATGTCAGAAGTGATGCTGTGAAGTCACATTGAGAATGTGATATCACAGTGGGATTATGTAAGAAGTTTGTATGTGATGTCATCATGACGCTATTATGCAAGGCTGGTGTCACAGTGAGTTTGTAATGTCACAGTGAGGCTATGATGTCAGTGATGATGCAGTGGTATCACAGTGAGAATGGGAATTTACTGTTGAGGTTGGCTTGAGGCTGTCATGTGACCAAGAGCCTGAGATGTCAGGAATTAGGCTGTGGTGTCTTAGCAAGGTTGGGTTAGATGTCCATTGTGTCACTGATGCTGATTTCAGATGTTAGCCTCTTATGTCACAGTGAGGCTGTGATGTCAGAGGTGAGACTGTTATGTCACAGTGAGGCTATTATGTCAGTGGTGATGCTATGATGTGACATTGGGACTGTGATTTTACAGTGAGGCTAGGTCAGTGGTGTGAATGTGATGTCACCATGAGGCTATTATGTCAGTGGCAAGTCTGATGTCATAGTGAATTTGTAATGTCAAAGTGAGACTGTGATGTCAGTGTCAGGATGTAATGTTAGTGAGTCTGTGAGGACACAGTGTGGTTATGATGTCATCGTGGGTCTTTGAGGAAACAGAGATGTTGTGATGTCACTGGAGAGGTTTTGATGGCACAGTGAGTCTGTAATGTTAGTGGTGAGCCTGATGTCAAAATGAGGCTGTGATGTCACTGTTGAAGGTATGATGTCACAATAAGGCTGGAATGTCAGTGGTGAGAAAGATGTCACAGTTAGTATATGATGTCCCTGGTGAAGCCATGATGTCAGTGGTGAGCCTATTACGTGACAGTGACACTGGTGAATCTGTGATGTCAAAACTGTTTTCACCGGTGTGAAAGTGATGTCAGTTCTGACTAATGTCAGTGGTGATGCTGATGACACAAGTGAGGCTGTGCTTCCTGTCAGTGGTGGCTATGATGTCACATTAAGGCTGTGATATCACTGTGAAGGTCGTATGTCACTGTGGGCTTTCATGTCACCATGAAGTGATATCACTCTTGAAGCTGTGATGTCACAATGTTATGATGCCGGTGGCAAGACTGATCTCAGAATGATTCTTGAATTAACAGGTGAACCTGTGGTGTCAGTGGGCAGTTGTATGTTTACTGTGAGACTGTGATGTCACAGTGAGGCTGTGAATTCACTCTGGAAGATGTGATGTTAGTGGCTAGGCTAATTTCACCATGCTGCCATGCTGTAACAGGTTAGACTGTGAGGTGACAGTGAGGCTGTGAGTTCACTGTGAGGCTGTGATATCTGTGGGAAAATTAATGTAACAATGAGGCAGTGATGTAACATGTGAGGCTGTGGTGTCACTGTTTATGATATCAAAGGCTATGAAGTCACTGTTGATGTTGTCACGTTACTATGAGCCTTTGCTATCTATGGTGAGGCTGTGGTGTCAGAGTGTGGCTCTGATGTCACCAGGAGACATGATGTCGCCATGAGGCTTTGATGTCACAGCGAGGCTGTGATGTCACATTGCTGCTGTGAGATCAGTGGTTAGGCTGTGATTTCAGAAGTGAGACTCATATGAGAGGCCTAGATGTCACATTGGTGATGTGATATAATTGGTGAGCCTGTGATGTCACAGTAAGGTTATGATGTCCCCCTGAAGCTCTGGTGAGGCTGTGATATCACAGTGAGCTTACCCTATCAGTCGTGAGGGTATTATGTAACAGTGAGGATGTGCTGGCACAGTGTGGCTGTGATATCACTGTGAGGTTATGATGTCATAGTAAGGTTGGAAAGTCAGTGTGACTGTACTTTCACAGGGAGACTATGATATTGGTGAGGCTGTATTGTAACTGATGAGGCTCTAATGTCACTGTGATTTTATTGTGTCAAAATGAGGCTGTGATGTCACCGTGAGCCAAGAGGGAAAGATATATGTCACAGTGATTCTTTGATGGCATGGTATGGCTGTGCTGTCACAATGAGGCTGTGATACCACTGTGAGGTTATGATGTCACTAGGGAGGTTGTGATGTCAAAATGAGTCAATAGCGACACTGTGGTGTTACAGGGAATCTATCAGGTTTCAGTGAGCCTGTGAGGTCAGTGGTGAGGCTGTGGTACCATAGTGAATATAGGTATGATGTCAGTGATGAGGAGGTTATGTTGCATTGAGGCTTTGAGTTCATAGGTGAGTCTGATATGTCATAATGAGGCTGTGATGAACCAGTGAGGGTATAAGGTCAGAGTCGATGCTATGATGTCACAGTGGGACAATGATTTTAGAGGTGAGCCTGTGATGTCATACTGAGGCTGTGATGTCACAGTGAGGCTATAATCTCAGAGGTGATGCTGTGAGATGCCACATTAAAGCTGTGTTGTCAGCAGTGATATCACAGAGGGGCTGAGATATCAGTGGATTGAGACTATGGCATCACAGTGAGGATATGGTTTTAGTGGTTAGGCTGTGATATCAGAATGAGGTTGGTTTGAGTGATGAGGATATGATGTCACAGTGAGGATGGTGTGTCACTGGTGAGTCTGTGATGCCACAGTGAGGCTTTGATGTAACCCTGTGGTTGTGGTGACACTGTGAGCCCATGATGTCACAGAGAGATGGTGATGTCACGGAGGAGGTTGTGAGGTCACAGTGAGGCTGTAATGTCAGTGGCAAGGCTAGTGTCACAGTGAGGCTATGATGTCAGTGGTAATGCTGTGATGTTACATTGAGGCTGTGATGTCACACTGAGGCTATATCTGAGGTGTGTATGTGATGTCACCATGAGGGTATTATGTCAGTGGCAAGGTTAATGTCACACTGAGTTTGTGATGTCACAGTGAGGTGGTGAAGGTACTGTCAGGTTGTAATATCACAGTGAGGCTGTGAGGAGACACTGTGGCTATGTGACATCACAATGAGGGTATGATTTCAGTGGTTAAGTTGCGATATCAGAATGAAGCTGATGTGAGTGATGAGGGTATGTTGTTACTGGTGAGGTTGTGATGCCACAGTGAGGGTTTGATGTCACTGTGTGGCTGTGGTGACACCGTGAGCCAGTGAGGCTGAGGGAGAATTTGATGTGATGGTGGCGGCTGTGAGGTCTCAATGAAACTTCAATGTCAGTGGCAAGGCTTATGTCACAGTGAGGATATGATATCAGTGGTGATGCTGTGAAGTCACATAGAAGCTGTGAAATCACAGTGAGGCTATGTCAGAAGTGTGTGTGTGATGTCATCATGAGACTATTATATCAGTTGCAATGCTGATGTCACAGTGAGTTTGGATGTCACTGTCAGGTGGTAATGTCACAGTGAGACTGTGAGGACACAGTGTGACTATGGTGTTGAGGTTGTCATAACTCTTGAGACTGAGATGTCATTGATGAGGCTATGGTGTCATAGCGATGCATGGCAGGATGTCTGTGGTGCTACTAATGTTATGATTTCAGAGGCTAGCCAGTTATATCACTATAAGGTTGTGATGTCAGAGGTGAGCCTGTGATGTCACTATGAGGCTGTGATGTCAGTAATGGGACTATAATGCCACAATGAGGCTGTGATATCACTGTGAAGCTATGATGCCACTATGAGGCTGTGACATTATAGACAGATTGTGATGTCACAGTGAGGCTGTGAGGTCATTGTAAAAGATGTGGAGTCGCCATGAGGTTGATGTCATAATGACACTGTGATGTCACAGTGAAGCTGTGAGGTCAGTGGTTAGGCTGCGATTTCAGAAGGGAGACTGTTGTGAGAGATGAGGCTGAGATGTCACATAGAAGATTTGATATAACTGGTGAGGCTGTGATGCCACCGTGAAGTTATGATGTTACCATGAGGCTGTGGTGTCCAGTGGTGAGACTGTAATATCACATTGAGCCTGTCATATCAGTGGTGAGGCTGTGATGTCACAGTGAGGCTTTGTTGTCACAGTGAGGTTGTGAAGTCAGTAGTTACTGTGCTTTCACAGGGAGACTATGTCCCTTCTGAGGCTGTATTTTCACGGGTGAGGCTCTAATGTCACAATGAGTTTATTGTGTCAAACTGAGGCTGCGATGTCAATGGGACTAAAATGTAGAGTTGAAGCTTTATGTTACAGTGATGCTTTAATGGCAATATATAGCTGTGATGTCACAATGAAGCTGTGATGTCACTATAAGGTTGTGATGTCACTGGGGTAGTAAAGATGTCACATAGAGGTTGTGAAATCAATAGAGACACTGTGGTGTCATAGTAAGGCTAGATAGAATACCAGTGGTGTGGCTCTGATGTGACAGTGAGGCTGTGCTGGCACAATGTGGCTGTGATGTCACAGTGATGTTGTGATGCCAGTAGTGACTGTGCTTTCACAGGGAAACTATGTCACTGGTGGTGGGACTGGTTAGGTTTAATGTCACAATGAGTTTATTCTCTCAATTTAGACTGTGATGTCACAGTGAGACTAGGATGCCACAGTGAGGTTGTGATGTCAATAGCAACACTGTGGTGTCACAGGGAAACTGTCATGTTTCAGTGAGCCTGTGAGGTCAGTGGTGAGGCCATATTTGTCACTTGTGTGAAAATGATGTCAGTGTTCTGACGAATGTCAGCGGCGAAGCTGATGTGACATGTGATGTGGTGGTGAGACTGAGATGACATAGTGAGGCTGTGATATCAGTGATAAGACTGATATCACAATGAGTCTATGATGTCAAAGATGAGATTGTGGTGTTAGTGGGCAGGCTGTGAGGTCACTGTGAGGCTGTGATGACACGGTGAGATTATGATGTCAGAAGTGAAGCTTTATGACACAGAGATGCTCTGATGGCACAGTATGGCTGTGAATCAAAATGATACTGAGATGTTATTGTGAATTTGTGAAATCAGTATTGACTGTGCTTTCACAGACTGTCATTGGTGAGGCTGTATTGTCCCTGATGAAGCTCTAATGTCACAGTAAGTTTATTGTGTCAACCTGAAACTGTGATGTCACATTGAGACTATGATGTCAGAGGTGAAGCTTTAGTGACAGTGATACTTTGATGGAACGGTATTGCAGTGATGTTACAGTGAGGTTGGCATGTCACTGTGAGGCAGTGATATTACTGTAAGATTTTGATATCACAGTGAGGCTGTGATGTCAGAGGTGAGGTGGTGATGCCATAGTGAGTCTGTGATATCACAGTGAGGCAGTTTTGTTACTGTGAAGTTGTGATATCACAGTGAGGCTGTGATATCATTGGTGATACAGTATGACATGATAGTATGGCTGAGATTTCAGTGGTTAGGCTGTGATATCAGAAATGAGGCTGATGTCAGTGTGATGTCAGTGTGATGTCACAGTGAGGCTGTACTGGCACAGGGTGATTGTGATATCACTGTAAGGTTATGATGTCACAGTAATGTTGTGATGTCACTAGTGACTGTGCTTCCACAGTGAGACTATTTCACTGGTGAAGCTGTATTGTGTCTGGTGAGGTTCTAATGTCGCAGTGAGTTTATTGTATCAAACTGAGGTTGTGATGTCACACTGAGGCTATGATGTCAGAGGTGGAGCTTTATGTCACAGCGACGCCTTGATGGCATGATATGGTGAGGTTGTGATGTCATGAGGAAGTTGTGATATCACAGTGAGGTTGTGATGACAATAGTGACTCTGTGGTGTCAGTGTTAGGCTGTCACATTTCAGTGAGGCTGTGAGGTCAGTGGGGTGGTGGTGACACAATGAAACTAGGTAGGATGTCATTGATGAGGGTGTGATGCTGCATTGAAGCTATGATTTCAGAGGTGAGCCTATGATGTCATATTGAGGCTCTGTTTAAACAATGATGCTATACCATCGGAATGATGCTGTGATGTCACAGTTGGGCAATGATTTCAGAGGGAGGGCCTGTGATATCATAGTGAGGCTGTGATGAAACAGTGAGGCTATAACAATAGAGGTGAGGCTCTGATGTAACAGGGTGTTGGTGGTGTCACGGTGGAGGCTGTAAGGTCACAGTAATACTGAGATGTCAGTGGTAAGGCTGATGTTACAGCAATGCTATGATGTCAGTGGTGATGCTGTGATGTTACAGTGAGGCTGTGATGTCACAGTGTGGATAAAAACTCAAAGATGAGGTTGTGGTGTTACAGTAAGGCTGTGTTGTCTCCAGTGATGCTGTGATATCACAGTGAGTCTGTGATGTCACGGAGTGAGGCTATGACTTCACAGTTCTTCTGAGATTTCAGGGGTTAGGCTGTGATATCAGAAGTAAGGCTGATGTCAGTAATGAGGCTGAGATGTCACAGTGAGGCTGGGATGTTACTAGTGAGGCTATGATGGCACAGCGATGCTGTGATGTCACTGGTGTGGTTGTCATGAAACCTTGAGCCTGAGATGTCAGTGAAAAGACTGTGGTGTCAAAGCAAGTCTAGGCAGAATGCTTGTGGTGTCCCTAATCCTATGATTTCGGAGGTAAAACTGTTATAGCACAGTAAGACTGTAATGTCCAAGGTGAGTCTGTGATGTCACAGTGAGTCTGTGAAGTCAGAAATGAGGCTATATTGCCATAGTGAGATTGTGATATCCCTATGAAGCTGTTATGTCACGATGAGGCTGTGACATCACAGGGAGGTTGTAATGTAACAGCGAAGCTGTGAGGTCACTGTGGAAGATGTGATGTCAAGGCTGATTTCACCATGAGGCTATGATGTAACAAGTGAGTCTAGGATGTAACAGGTCAGACTCTGACGTCACAGTGAGACCGTAAGGTCACGGTGAGGCTGTGATATCTGTGGGAAGATTGATGTCACAATGAGGCAGTGATGTAACATGTAAGGCTGTGGTGTCAATGTTTATGATGTCAAAGGATATGATGTCCCTGCAGAGACTGTCACGTCACTGTGAGCTTGTGCTAACTGTGGTGGGGCTGGGGTGTCATATTAAGGGTAGCCATTATACCAGTGGTTAGGCTGTAATGTCACTGTCTCTGATGCCAGAATGAGACTGTGATGTTACATTGAGGCTGTGATGTCACAGTGCGACTGTGAGGTCAGTGGTTAGGCTGTGATTTCAGAAGTGAGACTGATGTGAGATGTTAGGCGGGGTTGTTGCATTGCCAATGTGATATAACTGCTGAGGCTGTGATGTCAGAGTGAGTTTATCATATCACCATGAGGCTGTGATGTCACTGGTGAAGCTGTAATATCACAGAGAGCCTATCATATCAGTGGTGAGACTATGATGTCATAGTGAGGCTGTGATGTCACTGTGAGATTGTGATATCAGTAGTGACTGTTCTTTCACAGGGAGACTATGTCATTGGTGAGGTTGTATTGTCACTGGTGAGGCTCTAATGTCACAGTGAGTTTATTGAGTCAAACTGAGGCTGCGATGTCACAGTGAGGCTATGATGTCAGAGGTGAAGCTTTATGTCACAGTGATGCTTTGATGGCACGGTTTGGCTGTGATATCACAATGAGGCTGTGATGTCACAGTGAGATTGTGATGTCAATAGTGACCATATAATGTCACAGGGAGGCTGCCAAGTTTCAATGAGCTTGTGAAGTCAATGGTGAGGTTGTGCTGCCATACTGAGGGTAGGTAGGATATCAGTGATGAAGGTGTGATATCACATTGGGGCTATGATTTCAGAGGTGAGCCTGTGATGTCATAGTGAGACTGTCATGTCACAGTGAGGCTGTAACCTCAGAGGTGAGGCTGTAATGTCACACTCAGGCTGTGTTGTTACTAGTGATGCCGTGATGACACAGTGAGGCTGAGAGGTCAGTGTAGCTAGACTGTGACATCACAGAGAGGATGTGATTTTCGTGGTTAGGCTGTGATGTCAGAATGAGGATGGTGTAAGTGATGAATGTTCAATGTCACAGTGGGGCTGACATGTCACTGGTGAGGCAATGATGTGACCATGAAGCTTTGATATCATTGTGTGGCTTTGGTGACACTGTGAGCCCGTGATTTCACAGGGAGATGGTGATGTCACAGTAGATGCCACGAGATCACATTGAGACTGTGATGTCATTGGCAAGGCTGATGTCACAGTGAGTCTATGATGTCAGTGGTCATGCTGTGATATCACATTGAGGCTCTAATGTCACTGTGAGGCTATGTAAGATGTGTATATGTGATGTCATTATGAGGCTATTATGTCAGTGGCAAGGCTGATATTACAGTGAAATTGTGATGTCATAGTGAGAATGTGATAGCACTGTCAAGTTCTAATGTCACAGTGAGGCAGTTTGGGCACACTGTGTCTATGATGTCACAGTGAGGCTCTGACAACACAGTAATGTTGTAATGTCACTGGAGACATTTTGATGGCACAGTGAGGCTGTGATATTAGTTGTGAGGCTGATGTCACAATGAGGTTCTGATGTCACTGGTGAAGGTGTGATATCAAAATAAGGCTGGAATGTCAGTGGAGAAAATGATGTCATAGTGAGTCTACAATGTCACTGGTTGTTGCCAAATCTCCACTGAGACTGCAAGGGATATAGAGGAAATTTGGCTTGGCATCGTGGGCTTGAGTCGAGGGGATGAGCAGGTGTGGGATCACCACCCAGGTCCTGTGAGTCAGGTGAGAGGCAGAAGATGAATTTGCTGTAGACTTGCTATTGAGTGGCCCCTTACTAACACCAACTCCGTAAAACCTTGCCTCTAACAATTTCTGCCATCGTGGGTCCATGCTATGCAATTCTTCCATCATTTCTGCTGCTGCCACGCTCCTCCTGGGAGTAGCCCCGACCAATGGCAAGAGGTTCCTGTTTTGATAACATTTTCTGTTGCCTATCTCTTCTCTCTGTGAATTTATCCTTTCCTGTTGCTTGATAATGTTTTGGAAAGCAATTAGTCACTTCCTCAGTGGAGGATCCTTTAAGGCTTGCTATGATGCCCAGGAGGATGGGAACAAAGGGGGCGGGAGGCATATGGCCTTCCTGGACTTCCCGCTTCAGGCCAGAAAGAGCACTCCCATCCAAATCTGTGGGTCCCAGACATTTTCTGAGGAAATACAAGAAGCTAAAATTAAACCTTCCTCCTAAAAATCTTCTAAGTCTTTCGGTTTCACTTTGATCCTATGTAAGTCTAGTAGAATCTTAAGGGCAATCTTAGGTGCCTTCTGATGGGGTGGTAAATTACCCACTATGGAAAGGAAAGGTTCCCTAATGGGGCAGAGATGACTAGGAGACGAGTGGATAAGGCAAAAGAGTGCAGAAAATAAAATGCTATGACTAGAACCAAGGTCAAAATGAAAACAACTCCTAAAAGAGTAACCAACGTCCAAGAACAGACCTAGTGCAGGACATATGCAGAGGCGATATCACTGTAGAAGCTGTGATGTTACAGTGAGACTGTGATTTCAGTGCCAAGACTGATGCCACAGTGAGGCTATGATGTAACAGGTGAGCCTGTGGATTCACTGGATAGTCTGAGAGTTCACTGTAAGGATCTGATGTCTCAGTAAGAGTCCGATATCAGTGCTGATTCTATGAGAGATCCGTGAAGCTTTGACGTCAGGGATGATGCTTGGATTTCACTGTGAGTTTAGGACATCAGTAGTGAGGTTGTGCATTCACACTGAAGCTGTGATGTCAGAGGAAAGGCTGTGATGTCACTCTAAGGTTGTGATATCAGTGGTAATAGACTATGACATCACAGTTCTGATGAAATTTCAGTAGTTACACTATGATATTAGAAGTGAGGCTAATGTCAGTGATAAGGCTGAGATGTCACAGTGAGGCTGGGATGTTACTAGTGAGGCTGTGCTGCCACCATGGGGCTTTGATGTCACCATGTGTCTGTGGTATCACCTTGAGCCCGAGATGCCACAGGGAGTTGGTGATGTGATAGTGGAGGCTGGGAAGTCACAGACTGTGATGTCTGTGGCAATGCTGATGTCAGCATGAGGCTATGATGAAAGTGGTAATGTGTGATGTCACATGGAGGCTGTGATGTCACATTGAAGCTATGTCAGAGGTGTAAATATGATGTCTCCATGAGGCTATAATGTCAGTGGCAAAGCTGATGTCACAGTGAGTTTGTGATGTCAGAGCAAGGCTGTAATGTCACAGTGAGGCTGTGAGGACACAGTGGGCTATGATGTCACAGTGAGGCTCTGCCAACACAGTGATGTTTTGATGTCACTGAATAGGTTTGATGGCACATTGAGGCTGTGAAACTAGTATTGAGACTAATGTCACAATGAGGCTTTGATGAAACTGGTGAGTGTGATGTCACAAAAAGGCTGGAATATCAGTGGCGAGAAAAATGTTGTAGTGAGTCAATGATATCACTGGTGAGGCTATGATGTCAGTGGTGAACCTATTATGTGATAATGACCCTGGAGAGGCTGTGATATCAAAGGTTGTGGTGTCACTGGTGTGGGAGTGATGTCAGTGTTTGACTAATGTCAATGGCAAGACTGATGTTACAATGAGTCTATGTTTATCAGGTGGGCCTGTAGTGTCAGAAGGCAGATTCTGAGGTCACTGTGAGGCTGTGATATTGAAGTGAGGCTCTGATGTCAGGGCTGATTCTATGAGATGTCAGTGAGGCATCAGTGGTGATGACTGGATTTCAAAGTGAGGTTAGGATGTCAGTAATGAGGCTGTGCAGTCACACTAAGGTTTTCATGCCAGAGGAGAGGCTGTGATGTCACTGTGAGACTTTGATATCTGTGGGAAGATAGATGTCACAATGAGTCAGTGATGTAACATGTGAGGCTGTGGTGTCAAATGCTATGTTGTCACTGCTGAAGCTGATGCTTAACTGTCATGCTGGGCTAACTTTGGTGAGGCTGTGGTGTCATAGTAAGGCTATGTAGGATAGCAGTGGTAAGGCTGTGTTGTTACAATGAGGTTGTGATGTCACAGGGCAACTGGGAGATGAGTGGCTAGGCTGTGATTTCAGTGGTGAGACTCATGTGAGAATTGAGGCTGCGGTGTCGCATTGATGATTTGATATAAATTGTTAGGCTATAATGTTGCAGTATGTCTGTAACATCATAGTGAGGCTGTGATGCCACAGTGAGGTTATGATGTCACCATGAGGCTATGGTGTCCCTGGTGAGGCTGTAATATCATGGTGAGCCTGTCCTATCAGTGGTGATGCTGTGATATCATAGTGAGGCTGTGCTTGCACAGTGTGCATGTGATGTCATAGTGACCTTGTGATGTCACAGTGAGGTATGATGTCAGTAGTGACTGTGATTTCACACGGAGACTGATATTGGTGAGGCAATATTGTCACTGGTGAGGCTCTAGTGTCAGAGTGAATTTATTGTGTCAAACTGAAGCTGTGATGTCACAGTGAGATTCTAACATCAGAATCGGTGCTTTTAAGTTTAGGTACGCATAACCATAATGCATAATGCATCACCACTATGATGTAAGTGCTGAACTTTTTACATGACAGTGACCGTGGTGAGGTTGTGATGTTACAGGCTGTGTTTCCACTGATGTGGCAGTGATGTCAGTGTTTTGACTAATGTCGGTGGTGATGCTGATGTCACAGTGAGGCTGTGGTGTCACTAGTGAGGCTGAGATATCACGGTGAGCCTGTTTTATCAGTAGTGAGACTGTGAGGTCACAGTGAGACTGTGATTTCACAGTGAGGTTGTTGTTACAGTGAGGTTGTGATGTCAGTAGTGACTGTGCTTTCGTAGGAAGACTAGGTCATTGGTGAGGCTGTATTGTCACTGGTGAGGCTCTAATGTCACAGTAAGTTTATTGTGTCAAACTGAGGCTACATTACAGTGAGGCTATGATGTCAGGGGTGAAGTTTTATGTCACAGTGATGCTTTGATGGTATGGTATGGCTATGATGTCTCAATGAGGCTGTGATGTTACTGTGAGGTTGTGATGTCACAGGAGAAGTTGTGATGTCACAGTGAGGTTGTGATGTCAATAGCAACACTATGGTGTCACAATGTATCAGTCAGGTTCTCTAAAGATGCAGAACTGACACATTGAAATTATATATATATAACAAAGGGAATGTATTGAGTTGTTTTACAGTGTGGCCAAGGTAGTCCAATAATACCTGCCATAGCTGAGGTAGTCCAACAATGGCTGCCAGAAGCTGCTCAGTTTGATAGTCAAGTGGGTGATGTCTGAATGCTAGAGAAGTCCTAGAGTCTTTAGTCTAGTCAACAACAACTTGGTGATTTGGAAGGCTAGAACATTGAAGAAACTAGGTGGCCAGAAGGAAGAGCAATTCCTAGCACAGTGCAATAAGGCATCTGTTCTCTTTGGTGGCTCCTTTTTATATGATGCAGTACTGGGAGGATCCTATCAGAGCTTTGGAGGTTCTGATAGGATCTAGGGAGGGTACAATCCTATCAACTAGTCTCAGTTGATCTTTTCCAGAGGTGGTCTCAGCCCATCTTTGGTAATACAGCGTGGTCAAGTTGACTCCCAGGCTTAACTATCACAATTCCACCCCTTGTCAACTTGACACCAAATCACGTTTCCTTAGGCCAATTAAAAAACTCCAAATAAAAACAGTAGGATTCATAATTCTGCCTAACATAATATAGCTATCCACATACAACAACACACATATTATTTTTATAAGACTTGATGGCAATGCCCCTTGAGAAATTCTTTGTCTTTAGTGTCCCATAACACAATATCACAATGTAGATTACAACATTTCATCACATAACTATAGAGTGACATTACATTACATAACATAAATCTTCTTAGAGTACGTGCACAAAAACAAGTCTATTTTCGACAGTATAGACCAGGAGCACCTATGGCAGTTATAATCCTCGTTTCTGTAACTGTTTACATAACCTTAGGTGGTATTTATAACTACCTTCTTCTACTACCCATTCTGTATTTCCTCCACCTTCAGCAAGCACTTACACAGGTCTTGGTTTTTTTACCTGGAGAGGTTACTCATACATTCATTCCTGGAGGATCATTTACTGTCTTTCCTCTGTTGGGTCGCTGTAAACCCCTATTGACATTAATCACAGGACATGGTAATAACAAGAATCGCTCTAGTGAATCTTTTACATTCCAGACATATTCTTCCTTACCACCATTTTGGAGAATCAGTCCAATTTCCCCTTTGTGGTCTGGGTCAATAACCCCTCCTAACACTGTTATTCCTTTCTTAGCCTGTTGGCTTAAGGGCATCAGAAGTCCAAAATAACCAGGAGGAAGCCTTAGCTTCCATTTCAAAGGAATAGTTGCTATGTTTCCTGCCAGAAGCATTCCCTGCTCTGGACCCAAAACTTCTAAGCCAGTAGAACACAGGCTCGTGGGAACAAGAAGCCAAAAGTTTCCTAATGGAGCACTAGGGTGATAGTAAGGGGAGCTATTCCTGTTTCTACACCTTGATTCTTGGACCCATGAGTCCTGGCTATAAGAAATACAGTACATACATTGGACATTAGTTTAAGGCATATACTGCCTTCTAGAGAATTCTGCCCCATCCCTCCAGACTATTCCCACCTAATTGTTGCTGTAATTGTGCCTTTAAAAGGCCATTCCACCGTTCTATCAAGCCAGCTGCTTCAGGATGGTGGGGAACATGGTAAGACCAATGAATTTCATGATCATGAGCTCACTGCTGTACTTCTTTAGCTGTGAAATGAGTTCCCTGGTTAGAAGCAATGATTCATTCTCTGTTAAGGGTGGGAAGACTATTTCTCAGGTAAAATAAATGCATTAGAATTTGAGAATCCAACATCCTCGTCCTCATCATCAGCTTGGTCTTCCCACACATCATCATCCCACTTTCAGGATCCCACTCTTTGCTAATCAGTGCTTTTACTTTAACCACCAACATCTTTTGAGCCTGGGATTTTAATTTACTTTGTAACTCAGCCAATAAAATAATCAGAGTTTGGGTTTGATTTTCTGCAACTCAAATTGTATTGCTATTGGGTAGAAGATTTTCTTCTAGGACACACTTAGAAACTTCTAAGTTGTTTATATGCATTTGGAGCTGGGCAATTTCACCAGTAAAGTCTTTCTTTTCCTGAGTTGATTCTAGGTTACACTTAGAGGCCTCCAGATTGTTTACATGCTTTTTGAGTTGGAAATTTTCAAGACTGAAGTTTTCTTTCTCATTTTGTATTTTATCAAGAGATGCCAGGCAGTCAGAAGGAAGAGCAATTCCTAGCACAACTGCAATAAGGCATCTTTTCCCTGTGGTAGCTCCTTTTAATACAATGCAGGATCCTAGGAAAGGTTTGGCCGTTCTGATAGGATCTAAGGTGAGTACAATCCTAAAAAGGGATCTTTCCAGAGATGGTCTCAGCCTATCTTAGTTAATACCTGGTGAGTCAAGGTGACACACAGGCTAAACTCACACACAGGGAAGTTGTCATATTTCAGTGAACCTGTGCGATCAGTGGTGAGTCTGTGGTACCATAGTGAGGCTAGGTAGGATGTTAGTGATGTGTGTGTGATGTTCTATTGAAGCTATGATTTCAGAGGTGAGCCTGTGATGTCATAGTGAGGCTGTGATGTAACAGTGAAGCTAAACGTCAGAATCATTGCTGTGATGTCACAGTTGGAGAATGATTTCAGAAGTGAACCTGTTATGTCATAATGAGGCTGTCATGTCATAGTGAGGCTATAACTTTAGAAATGAAGCTGTGATGTCACAATGATGATGTATTGTCATCAGTGATGCCGTGATGTCACAGTGAGGCTGAAATATCAATGGAGTGAGACTATGACATCACAGTGAGGATGAGATTTCAATGCTTAGGCTGTGATATCAGAAGGAGGCTGATATGAGTGATGAGGGTATGATGTCACAGTGAGGCTGGCATGTCACTGGTGAGGCTGTGATGCCACCATGAGGCTTTGATGTCACTGTGAAGGTTGTATGTCACTGTGGGCTGTCATGTAACCGTGAGGTAAAATCGCTCTGTGCCATAGGCCAGAGCTAGGGCCTCAAGACCAGGGCTCCCCTGGACCAGGTGAGGGCAAGGCCTTGATGGAATGGAGAACAGAAACGCCCAACTCTCTAGGCTGAGTGAAACTGGATCCTCTTCATTGAAACTTTGTGACAACTTTTATACTAGAAAATTTTGGGTCAAAGAATGTTGCACCTATAAACAGGCACATATTCTCTTAGTCAACAGAAATCACCTTCAGGATGGACATTTTTAAGAACCTAACCCATTGCTTGAGGGTAAAGGCACTTAACAAAACCATTCTCCCAATATATCAAAATCTAGGTAATCTATAATGCTCCACCAAATAGCCATGGGGCTGAACCTACATAGTTGTCACTATTTTAACAGAGACTGACTTTTTAAAATACACAAAGATTGAGCTCCTTTTGACTTCAATAAGGAACATGTTTTTTATAATTAACTATACATATGCCCCATCCCAGCGTGAGCTTTATCTGTTGTCCTGTCTGGGTTGGTCCTCTTAGTCAGGTGGGTTGACATCAACATTAGGCAGCAGGATCTAGCTTGGGAAAGTTGCATGAAGTCCATACAGACAATACAGGTCTGTCTGGTCCATTCCACCTACATATCCATCCTTTTTGACAGCCAGCGGGAACCAGAGATTTTGCTCTGACCTTGTTGACCCTGCCTCATAAGGGGTCCAGCATAATGGACTGTGTCTGGCTTGGGTCGGATACCACCCTTTTGTGGAACCTTACCCGTCATTGACTAGCAGCCCTCAGAGGACCTCTCCACTGGACAGCATGTTAGGATATGTGGATAGTAGATTAAACCAAGGCCTCTCGAATCTCTGCAATCCAAGCTTGAACTATGTCTCTAGGGGGACCATGGCTTGGATGTTCAAGGGCCATAAGTTCCTATGGCGTGGTCTTGTTGATGGAGCACTGCTGAGAGATGTGCTGAAGGAAACACTTAAGCAATATAATTACTAAAAAGAACAATTCCTCCTATGATAGCATAAATTACAATCCAAGAGAGATCAAATATCCTTTTAAAGTTCTAGTGAACAAATAGCATGGTCTCATACCCTTAGAATTTCTGAGTTAGTTCATATATGGGAATTGTACCCACCTATGTTTTAAGACTCTTGAAGTTGCTCTCTAATTTCTTTAAAATAAGTGTATATTTTCTGCTGTGTGTGATAAGACATAAAATCTCTAGTTGCAATTTGATTTAAAGTTAAAAGCAAGCTTTTTCTCTATATGAGAGAGCAGGAAGCTAGTCCCAGAAAACCTAAGAACAGATAAAAGGCACACCCAATTCCCAGAAGAATTCCTTTTGTCAGGGACAAACTTAAATTATCTAGGGAAGAATTCCTACCTGCCCATGGGCGTTACTGTGACATTCTCCAGGGAACAGGCTTTAGGCGTTAACTGGGCAGGAATACGGAGGCCTGACAATTACCGTACTTTACTTATTTTTCCTATTTATTTCAAATAATGCCATATACTTTTTCCAAAAGATGTTTCTTCGAATCGATCTTATCCAAACTGAGACAGTTTACTAAATTGGTTGGATAAGGACGCGGTAACTCTGGAAGCTGTGATGTCACAGTGAGGCCGTGATATCAGTGGGAAGGGTGATGTAATTGTGAGGCTATGATGTCAGTGCTGATGCACTGAAGCGACACTGAGACTATTATGACACAGTGAGGCTATGTCAGAAGTGTGTATGTGATGTCACTATGAGGCCATTATGTCAGGGGCAAGGCTGATGTCAGTTAGTTTGTGATGTCACAGTGAGGCTGTTATGTTGCTGTCCGGATGCAATGTCACAGTGAGGCTGTGAGGACACAGTGAGGTTATGATGTCAGTGGTGATGCTGTGATGTCATATTGAGACTGTGATGTCACAGTGAGGCTATATCAGAGATGTGTATGTGATGTCACCATGAAGCTATTATTTCAGTGGCAAGGCAGATGTTACAGTGAGTTTGTGATGTCATAGTGAAGCTCTGAAGATAGAGTGATATTGTGATGTCACTTGAGAGCATTTGATGGAATAGTGAGGCTGTGATGTCAGTGGTAAGGCTGATGTCTCAATGAGGCTTTGATATCACTGGTGAGGCTATGATGACAGTGGTGAACCTACTATGTGACAGAGACACTGGTGAGGTTGTAATGACAAAGGCTGTGCTTCCACTCGTGTGGCAATAACGTCAGTGTTCTGACTTATGTTAGTGACAATGCTGATATCACAGGTGAGGCTATGCTGTCTCTGGTGAGGCCAAGATGTCACACTGAGGCTGTGATGTCACTGTGAATTTTCTAAGTTACTGTGGTCTGTCATGTCACTGTGGGGTGATATCCCTCTGGAAGTTGTGATGTCACCTTGAGTCAGATTTCAATGGCAAGGCTGATGTCACAATGAGGCTATGATGTAACAGGTGAGCCTGTGGTGTCAGTGGCCAGGTTGTGAGGTCTCTGTCAGGCTGTGATGTTGCAGTGAGGCTCTGATGTCAGAACTGATTCTGTGAGATGTCAGTGAGATTGTAACATCAGGGTTGATGCTTGGATTAAACACTGAGTTTAGGATGTCAATGATGAGGTTGTGCAGTCAAACTGAGGCTGTGATGTCAGTGGAGAGGCTGTGATGTCAATATGAGCTGTGATGTCACTGTGGAGTTGTGAGACTGATGTGAGAGATTAGGCTGAGATGTCATATTGATGATGTGATATAACTGGTGAGGCTGTGATGCCATAGTGAGATTATGGTGTCACAATGAGGTTGTGATATCAGTGGTGATAGACTATGACATCACAGTTCAGCGGAGATTTCAGAAGTGAGGCTACTGCGTTGATGATGCTGAGAAGTTACAGTGATGCTGTGATGTTGGTAGTGAGATTGATGTCACAATGAGTCTGTAGTGTCAGTGGTGAAGCTTTGATGTCTCAATAAGGTTGCAATGTCAGTGGTAAGAAAGATGTCATAGAGAGTCTGTGATGTCACTGTAAGGCTATAATGTCAGTGTAGAACCTATTATATAACAGTGACTCTGGTGATGCTGTGATGTCAATGGCTGTGTTGTCAGTGGTGTCGGAGTGATGTCAGTGTTCTCCTCATGTCAGTGGCAATGTTGATGTCACAGATGAGGGTGTGCTCTCACTGATGAGGCCGTGATGTCACACTGAAGCTGTGATATAACTGAAAGATGTATGTCACTATGGGCTATCATGTAACCAGGAGGTGTTATCACTCTATTATGTCACAGTGAGGCTGTGATGTCACTGTACAGCTGTGAGACTGATGTGAGAGATTAGGCTGAGATGTCGCATTGATGATGTGATATAAATGGTGAGGCTGTGATGCCATAGTGAGATTATGACGTTACAATGATATTTTGGTGTCATTGTAAGACTGCAATATCAGGGTATGCCTGTCCAAACAGTCGTGAGGCTGCGATGTCACTGTGAGGCTGCATTGGCACATTGGGGCTGAGTATGTGATTTCAGTGTTTAGGCTGTGATAGAATGAGGCTGATGTGAGTAATGAGGGTACGAAGGCACAATGATGAGTCTGTGATGCTACCACGAGGCTTTGATGTCACCATGTAGTTGTGGTGTCACCATGAGCCTGTGATGTCAGAAACATTTGGTGCTGTCATGGTGAGATTTATGTCAGTTGCAAAGTTGATGTCACAATCAGGCTATGATATCAGTGGTGATGCTGTGATGTCACGCTGAGGCTCTGATATCACTGTGAGGGTTGTATGTCACTGTGGGATGTCATGTCACCATGAAGTAAAATCACTCTGGAAGCTGTGATGTCACAGTGAGTTTGTGAGGTGATAGACTATGATATTACAGTTCAGCTGTGATTTCAGTTGTGATGCTGTGTTGTTACTGTTGAGGCTGTCACGTGACTATGAGCCTGAGATTTCAGTGATGAGACTGTGGTGTCATAGGAAGGCTAGCCAGAATGTCTGTAGTGTCATTTATGCTATGATATTAGAGGTGAGCCTGTTATGTCATTGTGAGCCAGTAATGTCAGAGATGAGGCTGTGATGTTACAGTGAGGCTGTGATGTCAGAAATGAGGCCATAATGCTACAGTGAGGCTGTGATATCACTGTGATGCTGTGATGATACTATCAGACTGTGATATCATGGAGAGATTGTGATATCACATTGAGGCAGTGAGGTCACTGTGGAAGATGTGATGTCAGTGGAAAAGCTGATTTCACCATGAGGCTATGATATAACAGGTGAGTCTATGCTCTAACAGGTTAGACTGTGCGGTCACAGTAAGACTGTGATATCTGTGGAAATATTGATGTCACAATGAGGCAGTGATGTATCATATGAGGCTGTGGTATCACTCTTTATGATGTCAAAGACTGTCACTGCTGAGGCTGTCAGGTCACCGTGAGCCTGTGCTAACTGTGTTGTGGCTGTGTTGTCATGGTAAGGCTAGGTAAGATACTAGTTATGAAGTTGTGATGTTACAGTGTGGCTGTGATGTCATGGTCAGTTTGGGATATCACTGTGAGGCTGTGATGTCACAATGAGGCTGTGTTGGCACAGTGTGGCTTTGATGTCGCAGTGAGGTTTTGAATCACAGGGAGGTTGTGATATCAGTAGTGACTGTGCTTTTACAGGAAGACTATGTCATTTGTGAGGCTGTATTGTCACTTTTGAAAGTGTGATGTCACAAAAAGTCTCCAATATCAGTGGTGAGAAGAATGTCATAGTGAGTCTATGATGTCAGTGGTGAACATATTGCATGATACTGACACTGTGCAGGCTGTGATGTCAAAGCCTGTGTTGTTACTGGTGTGGCAGTTATATCAGTGTTCTGACTAATATTAATGGTGACGCTGATGTCACAGTTGCAGTATTGCTGTCACTAGTGAATCTTTGAGGTCACAGTGAAGCTGTGATGTCAGTTGTAAGACTGATGTCACAATGAGGTTACAATGTAACAGGTGAGCCTCTAGTGTCAATGTGCAGGTTGTGGGGTGACTATGAGGCTGTGATGTTGCAGTTTGGCTCTGATGTCAAGAGTGATTCTATGAGATGTGAGGCTGTGACATCAGGGGTAATGCTTGTATTTCACAGTGAGGTTAGGATGTCAGTGGTGAAACTGCAGTCACATGAGTCTGTGAAATCGATGATAGACTGTGATGTCACAATGAGGCTGTGATATCACTGTGAGGTTGTGATGTCACTGTTGAGGCAGTAATGTCATTCTGAGGCTGCAATGTCACTGTGAAGGTTGTATGTCACTTTGGTCTGTCATGTCAACATGAGGTGATGTCTTTCTAGAAGTTGGGATGTTACACTGAGGCTGCGATATCAGTGGTTAGATGCTGTCAGAGTCGATGCTGTGATGTCACATTTGGGCAAGGCTAGTAGGATACCAGTGGTTAGACTGTGATGATATTGTGTGGCTGTGGTGTCATGAGGCTATCATGTCACAGTGAGGTTGTTATGGCACAGTGAAGCTGTGATTTCAAAGTGCAGCTGTGAGGTCAGTGGTTAGGCTGTGATTTCAGAAGTAAAGATGTGAGAGAATAGATTGAGATGTCACATTGACCATGTGATATAACAGGTGAGGCTGTGATGCCACAGTGAGGCAGTGCTGGCACACTGTGGCTGTGATGTCACAGGGAGGTCGTGATGTCAGTAGTCAATGTGCTTGCACAGGGATACTATGTCATTGGTTAGGCCATATTGTCAATGAGGAGGCTCTAATGTCACAGTGAGTTTATTGTGTCAAACTGAGGCTGTTATGTCAAAGTGAGGCTATGATGAATATTAACGTGACAGTGATGCTTTAATGGCATGGTATGGCTGTGATGTCACAATGAGGCTGTGATGTCACTCTGAGGTTGTGATGTCAATAATGACACTGTGGTCATTTTGTCATGTTTCAGTGAGCCTGTGAGGTCAGTGGTCAGGCTGTGGTACCACAGTCAGGCTAGGTAGGATATAAGTGATGAGGCTATGATGTCACATTGAGGCTATGATTTCAGAGGTGAGCATGTGATGTCAAAATGAGGCTGTGAAGAAATAGTGAGGCTCTAATGTCAAAGTCGATGCTGTGATGTCACATTTGGGCAATAATTTCAGAGGTGAGTCTGTGATGTCATATAGATGAGGTCATATCACAGAGAGGCTATAACCTCAGAGGTAAGGCTCTGATGTCACAGTGAGACTGTGTTGTCATCAGTGATGCTATGATATCATAGTGAGGCTGAGATGTCTCAGTGAGGGGCGAGACTATGACAGCACAGTGAGGATGTGATTTCAGTGGTTAGTCTGTGATATCCGAATGAGGTTGGTGTGAGTGATGAGGATATGATGTCACACTGAGGCTGGCCTGTCACTGTTGAGGCTGTGATTCCACTGTGAGGCTTTGCTGTCACTGTGTGGCTGTGGAGACACCATGGACACATGATGTCACAGGGAGATGGTGATGTCAGCATGGAAGCTGTGAGGTCACAGTGAAACTGTGTTGTCTGTGGCAAAGCTGATGTCACAGTGAGGCTATGATGTCAGTGGTGATGCTGGGAAGTCACAGTGAGATTATGTCAGAGGTTTGTATGTGATGTTACCACGAGTCTATTATGTCAGTGGCAAGGCTGAAGACACAGTTAGTTTGAGATGCACAATGAGGCTGTGATGGCACTGTTAGATAATATCATAATAAGGCTGTGAGGATAAAATGTGGCTATGATGTCACAGTGAGACTCTGATGACACAGTGATGTTGTGATGTCACTGGAGAGGTTTGAATGGCACAGTGAGGCTCTAATATTAGTGTTGAGGCTGATGTCACAATGAGGTGTGATGTCACTGGTGAAAGTGTGATGTCTCAATAAGGCTGGAATGTCAGTGGTGAGTAAGATGACATAGTGAATCTAGGATGTCAGGAAGAGGCCATGGTGTCAGTTGTGAACCTATTAAGTGACAGTGACATTGATGAGGCTGTGATTTCAAAGGCTATGTTGTCACTGGTATTGCAGTGATGTCAGTGTTCTGACTAATGCCAGTGGCGATGCTGATGTCATAGGTGAGTCTGTGCTGTCACAAGTGAGGCTGTGATAACACATTGAGGCTGTGATGTCAGTGGTAAGACTGAGGCCACAATGAGGTTATGATGTAACAGGTGAGCCTCTGGTGTCAGTAGGCAGGTTTTGAGGTCACTGTGAAGCTGTGATGTTATAGTAAGGCTTTTTATCAGAGGTGATTTTATGTGATGTCAGTGAGGCTGTGATATCAGCGGTGATAGGCTATGACATCACAGTTCGGCTGAGGTTTCAGTGGTTATGCCGTGATATCAGAAGTGAGGCTAGTCAGTGATGAGGCTGAGATGTCACAGTGTGGCCGGTATGTTAATGGTGAGTCTGTGATGCCACAGCGAGGCTGTGATGTCATTGTTGAGGCTGTCATGTTACTGTGAGCCTGAAATGTCAATGATGAGAATGTGATGTCATAGTGAGGCAAGGCAAGAGGTCAGTGGTGTCACTAATGCTATGATTTGAGCTTACTCTGTTATGTCACAGTGAAGCTGTGATATCTGAAATGAGGTGATAATGCCATATTGAGCCTATGGTATCACTGTGAGGCTGTGATGTCACTCTGAGGCTATGACATCACAGAGAGGTTGTCACAGTGAGGCTATGATGTCACTGTGGAAGATGTGATGTAAGTGGCAAGGATGATTTCACAATGTAACTGTGATATAACATGAAAGTCTATGATGTAAAAGTTTAGACTGTGAGATCACAGTGAGACTGTGAGGTCAATGTGAGGCTGCGATATCTGTGGGAAGATTGATGTCATAGTAAGGCAGTGATGTAACACGTGAGGCTGTGGTGTCACTATTCATGATGTCAAAGCTATAATGTCTCTGCTGAGGCTGTCCCACCACTGTGAGCCTGTTCTATCTGTGGTGAGGCTGAAGTGTCATAGTAAAGGTAGCTAGGAAACCAGTGGTGAGGCTATGATGTCATGGTGTGGCTCAGGGGTCCATGTGAGGCTGTGATGGAATCATGAGGCTGTGATGTCAATGGGAACTCTGATGTTACATGAGGCTACGATGAAACAGGTGAGCCTATGGTGTCAGTGGGCAGGTTTTCAGGTCACTTTGATGCTGTGTTGTCACATTGAGACTTTGATGTTGGGACTGATTTTATGCGGTATCAGATAGGCTATGACAGCAGGTGTGATGCTTGGATTTCAGAGTGAGGTTAGCACATCAATGATGAGACTGTGCTGTCACACTGAAGGTGTGATATCAGTGGGGAGGTTGTGATGTTGCTGTAAGGCAATGATTTTAACATGAGGTTGTGATATCACAGTGAGGCTATGATATGAATAGTGATGGAGACATCAGAGTTTTGCTGAAATTTCAGCGGTTTGGCTATGATGTCAGAAGTGTGGCTGATGTCAGTGATGGGGCTGAGAAGTCACAGTGAGACTTTGATGTTACTGGTGGGGCTATGATTCATGGTACAGCTGTGAGGTCAGTGGTTAGGCTGTGATTTCAGAAGTAAGACTGATGTGAGAGATGAGGCTGAGATGTTGCGTTGATTGTTATATAACTGGTGAGGCTGTCGTGCCATAATGAGGTTATAATGTTATCAGGAGACTGTGGTTTCCCGGCTGAGGCTTTAGGGGCAAGGCTGATGTCACAGTGAGTTTGTGATGTCACAGTGAGGCTCTGATAGCACTGCAAGGTTGTAACTTTACAGTGAGTTTGTCAGGACACAGTGACATTGTGATGTCACTGGAGAGGTTTTGGATGTCACAGAGAAGCTGTGATGTTAGTGGTGAGGCTGATGTAACAATGAGGCTATTACATCACTGTAAGGTTGTAATTTCACAATGAGGCTATGCGGACACAGTGTGGCTATGAAGGCTCAGTAAGGCTGTGATGACACAGTGATGTTATGATGTCACTGGAGAGGTTTGATGTCAAAGTGTGGTTGTGATTGATAGTGGTTAGGCTGATGTCACAATGAGGCTGTGATGTCACTCGTGAAGGTGTGATGTCTCAATAAGCCTGGAATGTGTGTGGTAAAAAAGATGTCATAGAGAATCTATGATGTCACTGGTGAGGCTATAACATCAGTGGTAAATCTGTTATGTGACAGTGACACTGGTGAGGCTGTGATGTCAAAGGCTGTGTTGTCACTAGTATGACAGTGATGTCAATGTTCTGACTCATGTCAGTGGTGACACTGATGTCACAGGTAAGGCTGTGCTGTCACTTGCCACAGACCAGAGTCACAGCCTCAAGACCAGGGCTCTCCTGGACCAGGTGAGGCAAGGCTTCAGCAGAAATGGGGAACAGAACATGCAACTCTCTAAGTTGAGTGAATCTGAACCGACTTTATTGAAACTTAGTGACAGCTTTATAATAGAAAATTTTAGGGCAAAGAATGTGTCCTTGCACCTGCAAACAGAGGAAAAGAAACACAGACCCTCCCAGTCTCCTATGCTCAGTAAGAATAAACCATTTTTTTAAGTAGCTAACCCATTGTTTGAGGGAAAAGACACAAACAGATTCTATTCTCCCAGTTTTTTCAATTCTATCTAATCTATAATGCTTCACTGGATAGCCATGGTGCTGAGGCTACATAGTTTTAACAATGACTTTTTTTTAAATACACAGAGGAGGATTGAGCTCCTTTAATAGTAAGGTTGCTTTTGTCTTTCTATGAGGAATTCCAGAAGTATATTGCCATCAGTTGTTGATGAGCCATCCATGAACCATGCATTCTCCAAATCTGGGGTCCATGCTGTCGGGCCCTGTATCACCAAGGGTGTCTCTTTCAGGACAGAGGCGATCATTGGTAAGGGTGCACTCAGATGGTTCATCTCTGTGATTTCCCATAAGAGTGCTATTTGCGGAAGGGAAAGACACAGCCCCGTTTGCTACCGACATGGAATCTCCGTTTGGATTGCAAATACCATCTCTTGGCATCTAGACTTTCTGGCATGATGGTCTTTTCCTTGGCCTTCAGCCAGGGTAAGAGCAGTATCACGGTTCCTTTTAAAGTTCTACTGAACAGATAGCAGTCTCATACTTCTGGAATTTCTGAGTTAGTTCATAGGTGGAAATTTTACCCACCTATGTTTTAAGACTCTTGAAGTTGTTCTCTAATCTTTTAAAAATTCAGTGCACACATTTTGGCTAGCAAGTCTAATTATTGTGAGTCAAATCTGTATTTACAATTTGATTTAAAGTTAAAAGCAAGCTTTTTCTCTAAACCTAAGGACAGGTAAAAGGCACACCCAATTCCCAGAATTCTTCCTGCCAGAGACAAAACTTAAATTATCTATGGAGGAAATCCTAGCACCTACCCATGGGTGTTACTGTGATATTCCCCAGGGAGCAGGCTTTAGGTCCCCAACTAGGCAGAGATACACCAAGGCCTAACAATTCCCGTATTTTAGTGCCATGTTCTTTTCCCAGAAATTATTTCCCTTGAACAGTATTCTGCCATGCTGGGACCTTAATCCACCATAATGGTTGGATTAGGGCGTGGCAGTCACTGGTGAGGCTATAATGTCAGTGGTTAACCTATTACATGACAGTGACACTAGTGAGGCTGTGATATAAAAGGCTGTGTTGACACTGGTGTGGCAGTGATGTCAATGTTGACTAATGTCAGAGGCAATGCTGATGTCACGGGTGAGGCTGTGCTGTCACTGATGAAGCCATGATGTCACAGTAAGGCTATGATGTCACTTTGAGGGTTTTATGTCACTGTGGGCTGTCATGTCACCCTGAGGTGATAGCACTCTGGAAGCTGTGATGTCACAGTGAGTCTGTCATATCAGTGGAATGACTGATGTCACAATGAGGCTATGATATAACAGGTGATCCCGTAGTGATGGTGGGTAGGCTGTGAAGTCACTGTGAGTCTGTGATGTCGCAGTGAGGCTCTGATGTCAGAGGTTATTCTATGATATGTCAGTGAAGTTGTGACTTTAGGAGTGATGCTTGGATTTCACAGTGAGGTTAGGACATCAATGGTAAGGCTGTGCAGTCACACTGAGGCTAGCATGTCAGAGGAGAGGCTGTGATGTTAAGGTGAGGTTGTGCTATCACAGTGAGGCTGTGATATCAGTAGTGATAGACTATTACATCACAGTTTGGCTGAGACATCAGTGATTAGGCTGTGAAGTCAGAAGAGAGGCTGATGTCAGTGATGAGGCTGAGATATCACAGTGAAGCATGTATGTTACTGGTGAGGCTGTGATGCCAAAGGGGTCTGTGATATCACTGTTGAGGCTGTTATGTGACCATGAGCCTGAGATGTCAGTAATGAGGTTGGTGGTATAGCAAGGCTTGTCAAGCCGTGGTGTCACTAATGCTATGATTTCAGAGGTTAGCCTGTTATGTCACAGTGAGGCTGTGATGTCAGAGGAGAAGCTGTGATGTCAGAGGTGAGGCTGTGATGTCACAGTGAAGCTGTGGTGTCATATATGAGGCAATAATGCTACAGTGAGGCTGTGATATCACTGTGAAGCTGTGGTATTACTATGAGGCTATGACTTCAGAGAGAGGTTGGGATGTCACAGTGAGTCTGTGAGGTCACTGTGAAAGATGTGATATAAGTGGCAAGACTGATTTCATATCACGGTGAACCTGTCCTATCAAAGGTGAGACTGTGATGTCACAGTGGGCCTGTGCTGGCACAGTGTGGCTATGATGCCACAGTGACTTTGTGATGTCTAAGTGAGGTTGTGATGTCAGTAGTAATTGTGCTTTCATAGGGAGACTAGTTAATTCATGAGGCTGTACTGTCACTGGTGAGGCTCTAATGTAACAGTGAGTTTATTGTGTGAAACTGAGGCTGTAATACTCTGATTTGAGAGGTGAGTCTGTGACGTCACAGTGTCTGTGATGAATCAGTGAGGCTATAACATCAGAGTCGATGCTGTGATGTCACAATTGGGCAATGATTTCAGAGGTAATCCTGTGATGTTATAGTGAGGCTATGATGTCACAGTGAGACTATAACATCAGAGGTGATGCTATTATGTCACAGTAAGGCTGAAATGTCAGTGGAGCAAGATTATGACATCAAAATGAAGATGTGATTTCAGTGGTATGCTGTGATATCAGAATGATGCTGATGTGAGTGATGAGGGTATGATGTCACAGTGAGACTGGCATGTCATTGGTGAGGCTTTAATGCCACTGTGAGGCTTTGTTTTAACTCTGTAGCTGTGGTGTCACCATGAGCCCATGATGTGATATGGAGTTGGTGATGTAATGGTGGAGGCTGTGAGGTCACAGTGAGACTCTGATATCAGTGGCAAGGCTGATGTCACCTTGAGGGTATGATGTCATTGGTGTGATGTAATGTCACATTAAGGCTGTAATATTGAGGCTATGTCAAAGTTGTGTATATGATGTCATCATGAGGCTATTATGACAGGTTTAGGCGGATGTAACAGTGAGTTTGTGATGTCACGGTGAGGTTGTGATGGCACTGCAAGGTTATAATGTCACAGTGAGGCTGTGATTACACAGTGATGTTTTGATGTCACTGGAGAGGATTTGTGGCACAGTGAGGCTGTGATGTTAGTGGTGAGGCTGGTGTCACAATGAGGCTGTGATGTCACTCGTGAAGGTGTGATGTCACAATAAGCCTGAATTGTGTGTGGTGAGAAAGATGTCATAGTATGTCTATGATATCACTGGTGAGGCTATAACATCAGTGGCGAACCTATTATGTGTGAGTGACATCAGTAAGGCTGTGATGTCAAAGGTTGTGTTGTCACTGGTGTGGCAGTAATGTCTGTGTTCTGACTAATGTCAGAGGCAACACTGATGTCACGGGTGAGGCTGTGCTCTCACTGGTGAGGCTGTGATGTCAGTGAGGCTATGATGTCACTGTGAGGATTTTTATGTCATTGTGGGCTGTCATGTCACCCTGAGGTGATATCACACTGGAAGCTGTGATGTCAAAGTGAAGCTGTGATATCAGTGGCAAGACTGATGTCACAGTTAATCTATGATGTAACAGGTGAGCCTATGGTTTCATTAGGCAGGCTGTGAAGTCACTGTGAGGCTGTGATGTTGCAGTGAGGTTCTGATGTCAGGGGTGATTCTGTGAGATTTCAGTGAGGCTGTGACATCAGGGGTGATGCTTGGATTTCACAGTGATTTCAGGTTATTAGTGTTCAGTCTGTGGAGTCACATGAAGGCTGTAATTTCACTGTGAGCCTATCATGTCAGTGGTGAGACTGTGATGTCACCGTGACACTGTGCTGGCACAGTGTGGCTGTGATGTAACAGTGAGGTTGTGATATAAGTAGTGACTGTGCTTTCACAAGGAGACTATATCATTTGTGAGGCTATATTGTCACTGGTAAGACTCTAATATTACAGTTAGTTTCTTGTGTCAAACTGAGACTGTGATGTTATGGTTCGGCTATGAAGTCAGAGGTGAAGCTTCATGAGGCAGTGATGTTTTGATGGCACCATATGGCTTTGATGTCACAATGAGGCTTTGATGTTACTGTGAAGTTGTGATTTCGCTGGAGAAGTTGTGATGTCACAGTGAGGTTCTGATGTCAATAGTGCCATAGTGGTGTCACAGGGATGCTGTTATGTTTCAGTGAATCTGTGAGGGCAGTGGTAGTTTGTGGTGCCATAGTGAGGCTGTGATGAAACAGTGAGGCACTCACATCGGAGTCAATGCTGTGATGTCACAGTTGGGTAATGATTTCAGAGGTGAGTCTGTGATGTCATAGTGAGGCTGTGATGTCACAGTGATGCTATAACCTCAGAGATGTGGCTGTGATGTCACTGTGAGGTTGTGGTTTCACCAATGATGCCATGATATCACAGTAAGGCTGTGATTTCAGTGGTTAGGCTGTGATATCAGAATTAAGCTGCTGTGAGTGATGAGCATATGATGTCACAGTGAGTCTGGCATGTCACTGATGAGATTATGATGCCACCATGAGGAATTGATATTACCATGTGGTTGTAGTGTTGCTGTGAGCCTGTGATGTCACAGGGAGTTGGTGATGTCATGGTGAAGGCTGTGAGGTCATAGTGAGACTGTGATGTCAGTGGAAAGGCTGATGTCACAGTGAGGCTATGATTTCAGTGGTGATGCTGAGATGTCACTTTCAGGCTGTGATGTCACAGTGAGGCTATGTCAGAGATGTGTATATGATGTTGCCAGGAGCCTATTATGTCAGTGAAAGGCTGGATGTCACAGAGAGTTTGTTATATCACAGTGAGGCTGCGATTTCACTGTCAGGTTGTAACGTCACAGTGAGGCTATGAGGACAAAGTGTGGCTATGACTCTGATGACACAAGGATGTTGTGATGTCACTGGAGAGTTTTGGATGGCACAGTGAGGCTGTGATGTTATTGGTGAGGCTGATTTCTCAATGAGGTTGTGATGTCACTGGTGAATGTGTGATGTCACAGTAAAGCTGGAATGTCAGTGGTGAGGAACATATCATAGTGACTCTATGATATGACTGTGAGGGTATGATATCACTGTGAGGGTTGTGCGTCACTGTAGGGTATCATGTCACCCTAAAGTGATATCAATCTGGAAGTGATATCACAGTGATGCTGTGAGGTCTGTAGAAAGACTGATGGCACAATAAGGCTATGATGTTACAGGTGATCCTGTGGTTTCAGTTGGAAGGCTGGGAGATCACTTTGATACTGTGATGTCTCCGGAGGCTCTGATGTCAGAGCTGATTCTATGAGATATCAGTGAGGCTGTGATGCTTTGATTTCACAGTGAGTTTAGAATGTCAGTTGTGAGGCTGTGCAGTCATACTGAGGTTGTCATGTCAGAGGAGAGGCTGTGATGTCACTTTAAGGCTGTGATGTTACCGTGATGTTGTTATGTCAGCAATTACTGTGCTTTCACAGTGAGACTGTGTCATTGGTGAGACTATATTTTCATTGGTGAAGCTCTAATGTCACAGTGAGTTTATTGTCTCGAACTGAGGCAGTGATGTGACTGTGAGGCGATGATGTTGCTGGGAAACTGTGTTGCCACAGTGTGGCTGTGATGTCATGGTAAATTTGTGATGTCACAATGAGGATGTGATGTCAGTAGTGACTGTGCTTTTACAGAGAGACTATGTCATTGGTGAGCCTCTATTGTCATTGGTGAGGCTCTAATGTCACAATGAGTTTATTATGTCAAATTAAGGCTGTGATGTCACAGTACAGCTATGATGTCAAAGGTGATGCTTTTTGTCACAGTGATATTTTGATGGTACGTTATAGCTGTGATGTCACAATGAGTCTGTGATATCACTGTGAAGTTGTGATGTCACTGGGAAAATTATGATGTCACAGTAAGGTTGTGATGTAAATAGTGATACTGTGGTAACAAAGGGAGGCTGTCAAGTTTCAGTGACTGGTTAGGTCAGTGGCTTGGCTGTGATGCCATAGTGAGACCAGGTAGGATGTTAGTGATGAGGACGTGATTTTGCATTGAGGCTATGATTTCAGAGGTAAGCCTGTGGTGTCATAGCAAGGCTGTAAATAAACAGTGAGGCTATAACTTCAGAATCGATGCTGTGATGTCACAGTTGGGCAAAGATTTCAGAGGTGAGCCTGTTATGACACAGTGCTGTGGAATCACACTGAGGCTGTGATGTCAGAGGATAGGCTGTGTAATCAGCAATAGCAACAGCAATAGAAACCAGTAATAGTAACCAGCAACAGAACAAGATTTTAAAACAAAAATCTCCTAAGAACCTTAAGTACACAAGTGAGATGATGTCTCTATCATGAGCTATATTTGTGTATAGAAATAGCAAATACTTCCCCAAAGCTCAGGGCACAATATAGCCAGGCAATAGAACTTCCTCCATATAATTAATCAATAAGCACAATGTACTTGTCCCAACGACTACTTCCTTGTCTAAAGTTAATTCTCAAGAGACCAAGTACCGAGAACGTTGTTTATGCTGAAAGTTTTCTTTCAGCTGCACAGGGCTTTCCGAGGTGCACACTCTCACACCTGTCTCCGAATGACCCAGACAGAGTCTGCACATCAGGCAAGTCCCGTGCTCCCACAATTGGGTGTTTCTAAAAGTTTCAATGCCATTTCCCCTTGAAAGTACTAGGAAGCCTCCCATAGAGGAAAGTGTTCTTGGAGCAATACAACAGGCTAGAAGAATGGAAAGTGAAGATCCCACATTGAAGCAAAATCTAGAAGCTACAGAAGCAGGATGGAGTGAAGGACATCACAGGAGCAGCAAAACTGCAAAACAGAATCAACAAACCACAATCCAGAACTTCAGAGACTCTATATCAACCACCTAGAACTAGGCCAGCTTAATCTCTCCCCATCCTGAAGCTCAGGGACATTTGCGGAAGAGGGGGTGGTAAGAGTGTAAGAGCAAAAGGATGGGAGGAGCAATGATTTCCAAGATACGCCACACAAGTTAGGGCCGAAGCAATCATAATTGGACTTTACATGCCCTACGCAATGTCCAACACAGTATTGACCTCACAAAGTCTAGCATCAGCTAAAGGCACCAAGATCCTTGGAGGCAAGGGATTGGCAGCCACAATAGTGTTCCTATGCTTAAGGGGAACACAGGAAAGTGTTCAGGGAAAAGCCACTGGGTCCTTGTACGACATCGGAGAGGAGGGCCCAGAGGAGTCAGGCATGCACAATAAAGGACTCTCTGGGAATTGGGGCGGGAGGCACTGGAGGATGGGGAGGTAGGGGTGAGGGGAGGGGGAGCAAGAGGTGGGGGAGCAGGGGGTTCAGGGGGAGGAGGAGGGAGGGAGGGAACTGGTGTATCTATTAAATTTGTATGAGCTGAAATGATAATAAAAATGTATTAAAAAAAGAAATAATTATAAAGCAATTGACCTTTGAGAATACAAATACAATGTGTCAAGCTTTATTAAGATCAATCAGAAAACAAATCTTTGAGAGATTACATCAAAATATGTATGGATGCCTCACCCACCTATATGCAGGGAGTACAAATATTAAAAAGGACAGATGATATTAAATCAAAAAGTTTTCAGCCTTACATCATTCCATTTCTTCCTTTTCCATTATGGGGAAGAGGTGTTTTATCCTCAATGGAAATGACTTTAGTAGTTTCTGATCCTGTAGAATCAGAACAAAAAATTTTAATTGTGGCCCTATTTACTTATTATGCTGATAAGATACAATGGAAATCGGGCTGGAGAGGTGGCTCAGGGGTTAAGCCTCCACCTTGCAGGCAGAAGGTCCTGAGTTCGGATCCCAGATCCCACGTATAGACGCCAGGCAGAAGCGGGGGCGGCCTCCGTTTCTGGTCCTGGTCGGACGGAGCCTGTGAATCCCAGGGTAGAAGGAGGTGGAGGCGTCCATGGTGGTTCGCAAATTCGTCCGTGGTTCTACACACACACAGACACACACACACACAGAGACACACACGCGCTGCACATACACACGCACATGCGCACAGTTGAATAAATAATAATAAAAAAATTTTAAAAAAAGATACAATGGAAATCAAAAGAGCTTGTATGGGTTGAACAGTGCAGGCTATAGAACAATTGGTACAAGAATAGTTAAAATTAGGGCATACAGAACCATCACACAGAAGACATAATGTTAAAACCAAAAAGATTAGAAACAGTGAAAAACAATTGGCTGACTTTCTAGATTAAGTTCTAAATTTACATCACTCTTTCATTGAAGGGAGTGTAAATCCCAGAATTTGGTTTCATATGGATTTAAAATATTTAATTAAAAAAATAAAAATAAATGGACAAAAACATGCTCTTTTTAAATTATAAAAAAGGATAAAAATCTAAAACCCAAAAATTAATTCAAATGTCTTTGAAATCCAGAAAAAAACTTGCAAAACTTGTGCTTTTATAGGCTGTGGCAAAAGGATCTCAAATTGAGAAACAATCATATAAACATTTGGCTTTTAAAAATAAAATGACACTTTGGGAAATGCTAACAAATTTTCAGAAAAAGAAAAAATAGACAAATATATTCATCTATTAAATATAAAGTTTCTTAAATAATAATTTGTTTTTGGTACTAAATTTTAATGTTTGATCTGCTTTTAATTATTTTCATAATTAAACTAAGCTGCTGGACTTAACTAACATGAGATTTTGTTTTCAATGGTAAGACTTTCATAAATGTTGATCTGCTTTTGATGATGTTTTAAAGGCTGTTGTCAGTGAATTGTATGTTATTAATGTGTTTGTATGTTTATGTGTTCTGTGTTGATATGTGTCTTGTGCTTCAAAGTAAAAAATCTATGACCACTTCAATCTTTTTTATTCATGTTCCACGCTAATACTAAAATTTTGGCATTCCATTTTTAAATACATGTATGTATACTTAAACTAAGAACAAAAAATTTTAATAACATCCAAGACCTTAACTATTTACATTTTGAATCAATCACAACTGTTTTTCTGAAGATTGTCAGCTTTCTTTTTTCTTTTTCTTTTTTTTTTTTCTTTTTTTAGAAGCAGATCTCTTTTTATTAGGGGGAGAAAAGGAACTTTTTTTTTTTTTAAGAGAGAAAGGGAAGTTTATTCAGCCTATGATTCCAGAGGGAAGGGACAGTCTCTCAAAGCAGAGGCGGCATGCCTGGCTGGCCAAACCTGGAGGAGGCTAAGTCACCTCAGACATCTTGGAAGCTGAGAGCTGCAGACTGCTTGAGCAAAGGCGCTCTTCTCCTGGAGGTAGGATGGGACTAATCCACCTCAAGGCCCACCCCTTGTGACTGCCTTCCTTTAGCAAGGCTCTACCTCTCAAGGTGACATGACCTTGCCAAACACATGAGACTGTTGGGGACACATTTCATACCATGACATTCCAACCCTGGCCCCCACAAGCTCATTGCCGCCTCATTATGCAAACCATACTCAGTCCAACTTTAAAAGTCTTCATAGACTACAATGGTAGTCCCAACAATCCAAAAGTCCAAAGTCCAAAGTCTCCTGTAAAATCAAAATACAAGTTACATACTTCTAACATACAATGGCACAGAATAAACATTCCCATTCCAAAAGGAAGGAATGGGGGCATATACAGAAAAGATCAGTCCATAACAAGACTGAAAACCAGCAGGACAAACTCCAAATCTTGTAGCTCCAAGTCCAACAAGTGAGCCTCTCCTTAAAATCATCTCAGTTCCAAAGGGCTTTGGTTCCACCCCTCCAATGCAGCTGCCCATAGAATACGTTGGTCTCTTGAGCTGACTCCTCCCATGGTATGCAGCTTTCCTTGGCAGGTGTCCCATGTTGTCTCTGGAATCTCTAACATCTTTACTTTTCAATGGCAAACCAGGCTTTAACTCCACAGCACAAACATCCCTTCTTTGGCCTCTAAACTGCAGGCTTCTTGCCTCATGATGCCTGGATTCTGCCAATTTTTGAAATCTTGGAGGAGGACTCCATGATCTCCTCCCTCTTGCAACACTGATGCCTGTAAAACCAGAACCACGTGGACAACTTTGCCAAGACTGGCCCCCTTGAATCACAGCTGATTCTGCTTCTCTATGTTGACCATCTCTTTCACTCTTGGGCAGTTGCTTGGTAAGAGAAACCAGCTTTTGCTTTGGAACTCCATCCTTTAGCTCCAGTCTTCTGAAAGGATTTGCATTCTTATGAGTAGGAGTCTTCCTTGAGGATCCTGCCCTCAAGCTAGGGCCTCTCCTATTATCCAAACTGAAAGCAGGCTTTGATTTACAAATGGAGCTAATCTCTTCAACAGCCATTTTGTTCTCTGCTTCTTCCTGGTTTGACTCTTTAAGTTTAGCATTGTATTTTTCATCATTGGATCTTACAGTTTTTGCTTCTTCCTGCCTGATTCTTTGCTCTTTTTCATAACTTTGAAGACAACTAAAAAGTAGCCATATCACATTGTCAAGACTACGTTGTTTTGAAATTTCCTCTGCCAAGCACTCCAGCTTAATTTCAGACAAACTTTCAGGACCAGGGCAAAACTTCACTAAATTCTAGGCCAACACATGGCTCCATGTGTCACTCATCCAGTTGCAAACACACTCTCTGTTCTCCTCTGGACCATCACAAGCTGGGCTTCCACTGTCTGCGTCTCTCATAGCATTGCTCTCTTCTGAGCTCTCACAAGAAAGATCCCTTTGGCCCAACTGCCAAGACACAAAGACTTTCCCAGCACAAAGTCCCAAAATTCTCCGTATTTCTCCTAACAAACAGTTCCAAAGGCACACTAGCCAAATCACAGCATTGGCCATGCTTCTGGGTACCAACTTTTCTCAGCTTCACAAACAACTTCACTTTGTGGTACCAGCTGTTCTTATCTCACAGCAATACCCCACTATCTGGTACCAATTTCTGTATCAGTTACTCTTTACTATTGCTGTGAGATAACACCCAAAATCAAGAAATTTAAGGGAGAAAGGGAGGTTAATTCATCTTACAGTTCCAGAGGGAAGGGACAGTCTCTCAAAGCAGAGGGCGGCATGGCTGGCTGGCCAAAGCTGGAGGCTAAGTCACCGCAGACATCTTGGAAGCTGAAAAGGAACTTTTATAGACAAAGGCTGTTGGAACCGAAGTTCCCTTTGGGCCCCTTACCCAGACCCCGAAGGAGACACGAGAACCACTAGGTTGCTGTAAAGACAAGAGGTAAGCTTTATTAATCTAGCGTGCTAGGACCATCTCCATGCTCAGGCAAAAGAGAGCCGCCCGACTGAATTTGGGGCAAGGTTTTTATAGGAAAGCAACTGCCTTGAGCAAATACATTCTGCAAATATTTTCACTACACACAAGGAAGTTGAGTCAGTTCACAGATGTTCTGGCCGATAACCTTGCCCTGATAACCTTGCCCTGGGCAGTTCCCGGCACGCCCAGGGGGAGGTCCAAAGGGTGAGGCAGGCAGGCTCTGGTCAGCACGTCCGCAGTGAGTTGGCGCCGGCGGGAGATTTGAATTTCGCGCCGGCGGGAACGTGGGCTTCACAGAGGGAACCTGGGTTCCACAAGGCCACCAAAGCGCGAAACTGGCATCCAATTGTATCACAAGGTCAAGACATCCTACAGGTACGAAGGATCAAGTTCAGTGTCAATCAGCATAGAGGACAGGTAGATACCTGAAAGCCAATTAGGGCTCTCTGTGAAGTGATCAGGTTATGCCCAAGACCCTTGCCCTCAGCGCCATCTTTTTTTTAATACATTTTTTTATTATTTCCACTCACACAAACTTAATAGGTAGACCAGTTCCCTCCCTCCCTCCTCCTCCCCCCGAAGCCCCTGCTCCCCTTCACTCCCTCCCCATCCCCCAATGCCTCCCCCCCAATTCCCAGAGAGTCCTTTGTATGCCTAGCTCTTCTCTGGGTCCTCCTCTCCGATGACGTACAAGGACCAAGTGGCATTTCCTTGAACCCTTTCTCGTGTTCCTCTTAAGCATAGGAACACTACTGTGGCTGTCAATCCCTTGCCTCCAAGGATCTTGGTGCCTTTAGCTGATGCTAGACTTTGTGAGGTCAATACTGTGTTGGACATTGCGCAGGGCATGCAAAGTCCAATTATGATTGCTTCGGCCCTAATTAGCGTGGAGAATCTTGCAAATCATTGCTCCTCCCATCCTTTTGCTCTTACAATCTTACCGCCCCCATTTCTGCAAATGTCCCTGAGCTTCAAGATGGGGAGAGATTAGGCTGGCCTAGTTCTATGTGGTTGATATAGAGTGTCTGAAGTTCTGGATTGTGGTTTGTTGATTCTATTTTGCAGTTTTGCTGCTCCTGCAATGCCCTTCACTCCATCCTGATGGGCACTGTATGTCACCCCCTGGGCAGAGACAAAAAGCTGTTAAACTGGAGTCTTGTTATAATAGCACATTCAAGGGAAGATGTAATAAAAGTAGGAAACCTCAGTGAGGAGGGGTCAGTCACCCCTTTGAAAAATGGTTACTTTTTATCTGCCAGACTATACGCCCTCCCCTTCTGGCGAGATCATACCCCCTCAGTTGTACATGATCAGGAACGAACGTCTGTAAACTTAACCAGGTGTCACATTACTTACTTGCATTCCTTGATGGAGGCCTATTTTCTCGGCTGTAACATGGTCCCCTCTCTCCTTGTGTGTAGTGTGGCCCTCCAACCCCATCTTTCCTGTTCATAATCCCTGCAATTACTGTATTACATAAGTTTACCTTTGAGTGTCTCAATGTGGGCTGGGTGAGTTTGATACTAGGAGCCACCTATTAGGGAGTACATACGGCGCTTAATTTTCAGGGTTTGGCATACTTCACTTAATATAATTGTTTCTAATGACATCCATTTCCCGGCAAATTCCAGTAATTCATCATTTTTGATGGCTGAGTAGTACTGCATTGTATAGATGTACCACAGTTTCCTTATCCACTCGTCAACGGTTGGACATTTGGGCTGATTCCATGACTTTGCTGCTATGAACATGGTCGTGCTTGTACTATGGAGGTGAATTTTTGCTGTATGGGGGGTTATTCCCAAAAGTGGAATCGTAGGGTCATATGGCATTTCAATCTTTAATTTCTTTAAGAATCTCCAGACAGCTCGCCAGAGTGGCTGTATGAGCCTGCATTCCCACCAGCAATGTAGGAGAGTTCTCCTCTCTCCACATCCTCTCCAGCATTTGTTGTTGTTTGTATTGTGGATTTTTGCCATCCTGACCGGGGTAAGATGATGTCTCAGGGAAGTTTTGATTTGCATTTCCCTGATGGCTAAGGAAGTGGAGCATTTTTTAAGATATTTGTTAGACATTTTAATTTCATCTCTGGTAAAATTTCTTTTAAGTTCCAGGGCCCATTTTTTAACTGGGCCATTGTTTTCCTTGGAATTTAGTTTTCTAAGTTCTTTGTGCACTCTGGACAGAAGAGCTCTATCAGATATGTGGTTAGTGAAGATTTTCTCCCATTCTGTGGGTTGCCTTTGAGCTCGTGTTACCATCTCTTTAGCTGAACAGAAGCTCTTTAATTTCACAAGGTCCCAACTGTTGAGAGTTGGTAGCAGTGACTGTGCCATTGGGTGTCTGTTTAGGAAATGTTGGCCTAGCCCAATCAGCTCGAGGGAGTTCCCTATCCTTTCAACTATAGTTTTTATAGTCTCTGGCCTTATATCAAGGTCCTTGATCCATTTGGAATTAAATCTTGTACATGGTGACAAGTACGGGTCCAGCTTTAATCTTCTGCATGTGGAGATCTAGTTTTGCCAGCACCATTTGTTGAAGATGCGGTTCTTTTTCCATTGGATTTTTTTGGCCCCTTTGTCAAAGATCAAATGGCTGTAACTTTGTGGACTTATATCTGGGTCTTCATCCCTTATCCATTGATCTGTGTGTCTATTTTGGAGCCACTACCAGGCAGTTTTTATAACTATGGATTTGTAGTATAGACTAAGGTTTGGTATGGTAATACCTCCAGCAGTGTTTTTGTTACTCAGGATTGTCTTTGCTATCCTGGGTCTTTTATGCCTCCATATGAATTTTGAGATTATTTGGTCAACTTCTTTAAAGAATTGCTTTGGGATTTTAATTGGTATAGCATTGAATTTGTATATTGCCTTTGGTAGGATGGTCATTTTTACAATATTGATTCTGCCAATCCAGGAACATGGGAGGTCTTTCCGCCTTCTGATGTCTTCTGCAATTCCTTTCTTTAGGATTTTAAAGTTTTCATTGTAAAGGTCTTTTACCTCCTTGGTTAGGTTTATACCAAGGTATTTCATTGTTTTAGGGGCTATAGTAAATGGGATTGTTTCTCTCAAGGCTTTTTCACTTCTTTCATTCTGGGCATATAGGAAGGCCTCTGATTTTTGCACATTTATTTTGTATCCTGCCACACTGCTGAACTTCTCAATTAGTTCCAGGAGCTTCCTGGTGGAGTTTTTGGGATCCCTCAGGTATAAGATCATGTCATCTTCAAATAGGGATAGACTGAATTCTTCCTTGCCAATTTGAATCCCTCTTATGTCTCTTTCTTGTCTTATGGCTTCAGCTAAGACTTCAAGTACAATATTGAATAGAATTGGTGAGAGTGGACAGCCTTGTCTAGTTCCTGATTGAAGTGGGAATACTTCCAATTGTTCCCCATTGAGCATAATCCTTGCTGTGGGCTTGTTGTATACAGCTCTTATTATATTGATAAAGATTCCTTCCATTCCTACTGTCTCTAGCGTTTTGATCATAAAAGACTGTTGGATCTTGTCAAAGGCTTTTTCTGCATCTATCGAGAGTATCATGTGGTCTTGGACTTTGGACTGGTTTACATGATGAATTACATTTATTGATTTGTGTATGTTGAATCAACCTTGTGTGCTGAGAATGAAGCCTACTTGGTCCCTGTGAATGATCTTTTTGATATGTTTTTGAATCCATTTTGCTAATACTTTGTTGAGAATCTTTGTGCCTGTGTTCATCAGAGAGATTGGCCTATAGTTTTCTTTTTTAAGTGAATCTTTATTAGGTTTTGGGATTAAGACGATATTAGCTTCGTAGAAGGAATTTGGTGGTGTTCCTTCCGTTGCTATTTGATGGAACAGTTTAAGGAGTATTGGTGTTATTAACTCTTTAAATGTCTAGTAGAATTCTGTGCTGAATCCATCTGGTCCAGGACATTTTTTGTTGGGAAGATTCGAGATTACTTCTTCAATTTCCTTATATGTTATAGGACTATTTAAATAATTCACAACTTCCTGATTCAATTTAGGTACATTGTGTTTACTTAGAAATTCATCCATCTCTTTTGTGTTGTCAAACTTCACAGAGTATAAGTTTTTGAAATATGATGTTATAATTCTCTGGATTTCTTGGGTATCAGTAGTGATAACTCCATGTTCATTTCTAATTTTGTTAATTTGGGTTTTCTCTCTCTTGCTTTTGGTTAATTTAGCTAGGGGTGTATCAATCTTATTGATTTTTTCAAAGAACCAGCTTTTTGACTGGTTGATTTTTTTCTATCATTTTCTTAATCTCGATTTCAAATATTTCTTCCCTTATTTTGCTAATCTTTCTTCTACTACTTTTGGGATCAGATTGCTCAAGTTTCTCTCAAGCCTTAAGCTGCATCGTTAAGTTATTTATTTCTGATGTTTCCATTTTTTTGATGTAGGCATTAAGAGCTATGAACTTACCTCTTAGGACAGCTTTCATTGTGTCTGAGAGATTTTGGTAAGTTGTATTTTCATTATCATTCACTTTCAGGAAATCTTGAATTTCCTTTTTAATTCTTCCTGAATCCAGTTCTCATTCAGCATCATATTGTTAAGTTTCCAGGAGTTAGTGTATTTTCTCTTGTTTGTTGTGTTGTGGATGTCGAGCTTTAGGCCGTGGTGGTCTGATAGGGCACAGGTTAGAATTTCAAGTTTTCTGTACATGTGTAGATTCGTTTTGTGGCCCAATATGTGATCTATTTTGTTGAAAGTTCCGTGTGCTGCTGAGAAAAATGTGTATTCTTTAGTGCATGGGTGAAAAGTTCGATAGAGAACTGTAAGGTCCATTTCTTTCAGGGTTTGATTAAGTTCCAAAGTGTCTCTGTTAAGCTTTTGACTTGTTGATGTATCCCATGTTGCAAGGACGGTGTTGAAGTCTCCAAGAATTATCGTTTCGGGGTTGATTTCTTGCTTTAGGTGCTGTAGGGTTTTCTTATTGAATGTGGAGGGGCCCGTATTGGGTGCATAAATGTTCAGTATTGTGAAGTCTTCCTGGTGAATTGTACCTGTGACTACAATGTAGTGTCAATCTGTGTCTCTTATAATTTTCTTTGGTTTGAAGTCCACTTTATCTGAAAGCATAATTGCTACCCCTGCCTGTTTCCTGGTTCCATTAGCTTGCAAGATTTTGGACTAGCCTTTCATTCTTAGGATGTGCCTATCTTTTGTGGTGAGATGAGATTCCTGAAGGCAGCAGATTGACGGGTTGTGGTTTTTAATCCAAGTTTGTAATCTGTGTCTTTTGATCGGTGAGTTAATACCATTGACATTTACTGTTATAATGGAGAATTATTTTTAATTCTGGACTTTTTTATGTTTAGTAGATTTTGTAAGCATGTTGTTTGATATTTACGTTTTGGTGGTATTATACTTCCCTTCTGTCCTCCTGGGTACACTTGTTCTTTTCTTCAAGCTTGAGTATCATTTCTAGCATTTTTTGAAGGCCTGGTTTGGTAGACATGTATCCCTTCAAGTTGTCTTTGTGCTGGAAAACTTTTCTTTCTCCCTCAATCATGACAGATAGTTTTACCGGGTATATTAGTCTGGGTTGGCAGTTTTGCTCATTTAATACTTGAAGTATGTCTCTCCAGACTCTTCTTGCTTTTACTGTTTCCATTGAGTAGTCATTTGTTATTCTAATAGGTTTACCTTTAAAAGTGAGTTGCTTTTTTTCTCTTGAAGCTCTCAGCACCTTTTCTTTGTCTTGAATGTGGAGTGTTTTGACTATTATTTGCCGTGGTGATTTTCTATTTTGGTCATATCTGTTTGGAGTGTGAAATGCCTCTTTTATTTCGATGGGCCTCTCATTCTTCAGGTAAGGGAAGTTTTCATTTATGATGAATTGAAATATTTCCTCAGGTGTGGTATTTTGGGATTCTTGTTCTGGTATTCTATGTATGCGCACGTTAGGCTTCTTCAGGGTGTTCCATATCTCTTGAATGTTCCTCTCCAGTATCTTTTTGGCTTTAACAATCTCTTCCATTGAGCTGGTTAATTCTCTCACTTTGTCTTCAGGATCTGAAATTCTATTTTCTGCCTCATTTGTTCTGCTGATAAGACTCTCTGTTGAGTTTTGTGTTGAAGATAACTTGTCTTTTAGTTCAATTTTAAACTCTGCCTGAGACTGTTTTAACTGCTCTATACCTATTTTTGTTTCTTGAACTGTTTTTCTCAACTCCTCCAAGTGCCTGTTGTGTTCCTGTTCAAAGTGGTTGATATGGTTGTTTAACTCTTCTCGGATTTCCTCTTTCATAATATTAATCATGGTAAGGGTCATACTCTGAAAGTATATTGGGTCTGGCTTTCATGGCTATTTTCCGTGAATATGTTCTGGTTCGAATCCCTCATTATGGGATTGATTCTTTCGGTGGGAGATTGGTCTTCTTGGGTTTTGTTTCTCGTGGATCTGCACTTTGATTTGTGCATTGTTGTTTTGTTTTTTAGGACCTTTCAGTTTCTGTGTGTCTTTCACTGAATCGACGTCGTTGGTATTGTTACACTTGCCAGTTTTTACTAGTGCTTGCCTTGGATTGGGTATGTTTGTGTATTGTTATATTTATATCCTAGATGAGGCTACTAGGCTGTTAGTATGTCAGTTAAGTCAGGTTATGTAACCAGGGGGTGAATATTAGTTTGGTAGTGCACTTTTATGATTTAGTATCTTGGTGAAATGTGGGGGTGAGTGGTGTACTCCCTGGAGTTGTATGTTTTTGGGGTGGCCGTATGAGAAAGTTGATCTACAGCATTGATACTTTAAAGGGTCAGTAAGGTGAAAAGAAAAAGTTTACTTATCTTTGGGCTGGATGTGAAGAATCTCGTCCACGTGATATAATGATTGTAGTGGAGTCCAGATGTATGGCCTGTGTTTCCTTTGTCCATTAGAATTTTGCTTGTTTTTCCTTTGGACTCTATTGAATTCTGAGTAGCAGTGTGTCTTCCGTGGAAGACGTGCGTAGGTCCCCGGTGGGCTAGAGAGGCAGAGGGTCTTATCATGATGGCAGAATTCTTCACCTGCGACCTGGGGGGGGCGGGAGGGTGCGAGGGGCTTGGGTCCGGGACGGGCCCCGGGGGCAAAGCTGGCGGCCGCGCGCAGTGCTGCTGGCCAGGCAGCTCTGGGGTGGGAGGTTGGGCTGGGCTGGGCTGGGCTGGGAGTTTGTAAATTTTCTTTCATAAAATGTTAACTCAGTTGATTTTGATCTTTAACAGGACTTCAAATGAAAATGCCATTGTGTTCTTAAAGCTTTTCCCCTATATTCTCAAAATAACAAAGCCACTATAATCCTGATCAATTAAACTTCCTCATTCCTCTTGACTTCTTTTATAAAATTTTATCCCATCGAATCTACCAACCAGGTAATACAAATGTCTTCTAAAGAATTCAGTGAAGTTTCTTCATTCTCCTTATGGTAAGATATAATAATATGGAAATGTTTCTATTGCCAGAAAAATTGCTTATCTAAACACAGACACACAGGTATTCTCTTGTGACTATGTGCTCCTTGTTTATTCCATATTTAATGTCTCTGTCTCCACAAAATTTAAAGAAATTTTACTGACTTGTGTTATAATTAATTTGACTTCAAAAGATATTAAAGTACTACAAGGTATTTAACATTTTCATTTCAAAATAAGATTTAAGGCTGTTACCTTAAATCAAATGTTTTCTTTTATGTTCATAAATTTCATATACTTACAAAATTTATGGTTACTAATGCCAAAGTAAATAAATAAATTGAGAGCTATAATGTTTTAGATTTCAAATATATATTACATATAAATGTATATTGTCTACACAATTGCCAAATCAGACTCAAGTTTAATTTCTTTTAAAGGTGAGGTCTGCTATTTTTTATCAACTCCTTTAAAAGACATTTCTTGAGGCATAATGTAAAAACATACATTAATGTGATGACATAGTGAGGCTGTGATGCCACAGTGAGGTTATGATGTCAGCATGAGGCTGGGATGTCTCTGGTGAAGCTGTGATATCATGGTGAGCCTGCCTTATCAGTGGTGAGGCTATGATGTCATATGGAGTCTATGAAGGCACAGTGAGACTGTGTCAGTTGTATGTATCAGACATCACCATGAGGCTATTATCTCAGTGGTAGGGCTGATGTCACAGAGAGTTTGTGATTCACAGTTGAGGCTGTGATATCACTGTCAGATTGAAATATCACAGTGATGCTGAGAGGACACTGTGGCTGTGATGTCACAGTGAGGCTCTGATGACACAGTGATGTTGTTATGTCACTCATGAATGTGTGATGTCACAATAATGCTGTAATTATAATGTCGCTGGTGAGACTATGGTGTCATGGGGGAACCTATTACATGACCATGACACTGGTGAGGCTGTGATGTCAACGGCTGTGTTTTCATTGGTGTGGAAGTGACGTCAGTGTTGAGACTTTGGTCTCATAGTGAGGCTAGGTAGGATGTCAGTGCTGAGTGTGTGGTGTCGCATTGAGGCTATGATTTCAGAGGTGAGCCTGTGATGTCATAGTTAGGCTGTGATGAAACAGTGAGGCTATAACATCAGATAAATTTCCAGCATGGCAGAATGGTTTCAAGGAAACAATTTCTGGATAATGGACATTGCATTATTTGAAATGAATTAGAGAAGTAAGTAAAATATGGGAATTGCCAGGCCTTGGTGTTTCTGCCCAGTTCTGGCCTAAATCATGCTCTCTGAGGAATGTCACAGTAACACCCATGGGCAGGTGTTAGGAATTACTTCCTAGGTAATTTAAGTTTTGCCTCTGGCAGGAGGAATTCTGCTGGGAATTGGGTGAACCTTGTACCTGTTCTTAGTTTTTTTGGACTAGCTTCCTGATCTCTGATCTAGAGAAAAAGCCTGCTTTTAATTTTAAATCAAATAGCAACTAGAGATTTTATATCTAGTCACACACAGTAAGTAGACTTGTTAGCCAGAATGTATACACTGCTTTTAAAGAAATTAAAGAACAACTTCAAGAATCTTAAAACCTAGGTGGGTACAATTCCCACCTATGAACTAACTCAGAAATTCTATGACTCTCAGACTATGCCATCTGTTTACTAGAACTTTAAAAAGCTGTTTGATCCCTCTTGGATTGTAATTTATGCTAACATAAGAGGAATTGTTCTTTTAACAATTTATTGCTTAAGTATATCCTTCAGCACAATTCACAGCAGTGCTCCATCAACAAGACTATGCTACAGGCACTTATGGCCCTTGAACATCCAAGCCATTGCCCCCCTAGAGATGTGGTTCAAGCTTGGATTGCAGAGATTTGGGAAGCCTTGGTCTAATCTAATATCCAAATATCCTGACATGCCTTCAAGAGGAGAGGTCCTTCATGGGCCTGTAGTCAATAATGGGTAAGATCCTGTAAGGCAGGTCAACTTAAGACAGGCACCAGTCCATTATGCTGGACCCCCTCTGAGACTGGGTCAACAAATTAAGAGCAAAGAACTCTGGCTCCCACTAGCTGTCAAAAAGGATGGATATGTAGAAGGAATGGACCAGGCAGGCCTGTATTGTCTGTATAAACTACATACAACTTCCCAAGATAGAACCTGCTGCCATGCCTGGTGTTGATGTCAACCCACCTGACTGTGAGGAACAACCCGGACAGGACAAAAGCAAAAGCTTATGCTGGGATTTATGGGATGTTGGGCACATGTATAGTTAATTGTAAGGAAAAACATGTTCCTTTATTGAAATCAAAAGGAGCTCAATCCTCCTCTGTGTATTTTAAAAACGCAGTCTCTGTTAAAACAATGACAGTTATGTGGGCTCAGCCCCATGGCTATTTGGCGGAGCATTATAGATTAGCTAGATTTGGAAATAATGGGAGAATATTTCTGTTGTGTCTTTACCCTCAAACGATGGGTTAGGTTCTTGAAAAAATGTCCTTCCGAAGGTTATTTCTGCTGGAGAACACATGTCTTTACCCCACAATTTTCTGTATAAAAGCTGTCACAAAGTTTCATTAAACAGGTCCAGATTTACTCAGCCTAGAGAGTTGAGTGTTTCTGTTCTCCATTGCCAACTCCTTGCCTGACATTAGTTGTGGGGGATCCCTCATTTGGAAGTATCGGCTCTGGCCTGTGGCAGCTGTGATATCAGAGGCTGTGTTGTCACTGGTGTGGCCGTGATTTACGTGTTCTCACTAATGTCAGTAGCGTTGCTGATGTCACATGTGATGCTGTGCTGTCACTGTTGAGGCCATGATGTCACAGTGAGGCTATGATGTCAGTGGCAAGTCTAATGTCACACTGAGGCTGGGATATCAAAGGCGAGGCTGTAATTTCACTGTGAGACTGTGATGTTACCAAGAGGTTGTGATATCGCAGTGAAGCTGTGATATCAGTGGTGAAAGACTATGACATCACAGTTTGGCTGAGATTTCAGTGGTTAGGCTGCGATATCAGAAGTGAAGGTGATGTCAATGATGAGGCTAAGATGTCACAATGAGGCTTGCAGTTTACTGGCAAGGCTGTGATGCCCAGGGATGGTGTGGTGTCACTGTTGAGGTGGTCATTTGACCATGATGAGGCTGTGGTGTCATAGCGAGCCTAGGCAGGATGTCCATAGTGTCACTGATGCTATGATTTTAGAGTTTGCTTATTATATGTTACAGTGAGGCAGTGGTGTTAGAGGTGAGTCTTTGAGTTACAGCAAGGCTGTCATGTCAGAAATGAGGGTATAATGCCACAGTGAGGCTGTGATATCACTGTGAAGCTGTGATGTCACTGTGAGGCTCTGATGTCACTTGAGGCTATGATGTCACTTGAGGCTGTGACATCAGAGGTTGAAAGCTTTATGTCACAGTGATGCTTTGATGTCATGGTATGGCTTGATATCATAATGAGGTTGTAATGTCATGGTGAGGTTGTGTTGCCACTGGCTAAGTTGTTATGTCACAGTGAGGTTGTGATGTCAGGGGCGAGGCTTGTATTTCACAGTGAGGTTAGGATGTCAGTGATTAGGCTGTGCAGTCACAGTGAGGCTATGATGTTACAGGAGAGGCTCTGATGTCACTGTGGGACTTTGATGTCACTGGGGATGTTTTGATGTCAGTGATGTTGTGATGTCAATAGCAACACTGTGGTGTCACAGGGAGCCTCTCATGTTTCATTGAGCCCGTGAGGTCAGTGGTGAGGCTGTGGTGTCATAGTTAGGTTAGGTTGGATGTCAGTGATGAGGTTATAATTTCTCAGGTGAGCCTGTGATTTCATAGTGAGGCTGTGATGAAACAGTGAGGCTACAACGTCATAGGCTGTGATGTCTTAGTGATGCCATCAGGTCACAGTAAGGCTATAACCTAAGAGTCAAAGGCTATGATGACACTCTTAAGGCTGTCATGTTATTGTGAGCCTGTGCTATCTGTAATGAGTCTGTTGTGTCATAGTCAGGGAGGTAGGATACAAGTGATGAGGATCTGATGTCACAGTGTTGCTGTGATGATACCATGAGGTTGTGATGTCTCACTGATGCTGTTATGTCACAGTGCAGCTGGGATGTCACAGTGAGGCTATGATGGGACTGTGAGGCTATAAGTTCAGAATTGAGGTTTTGATGTCACAGTGAGGCCGTGTTGTCAACACTAATGCCGAGATATCACAGTGAGACAGTGACATCAGTGGAATGAGACCGACATCACAGTGAGGATGTAATTTCAGTGGTTAGCCTGTGATATCAGAATGAGGTTGATGTCAGTGATGAGGGTAGGATGTCACAGTGAGTCTGGCATGTCACTGGTGAGGATGTGATGCCACCATGAGGGTTTGATGTCACCCTGTGTCTGTGGTGTCACCGTGACCCTGTGATGTCAGAGGGAGTTTGTGATGTCACGATAGAGCTTTTCTACTGAAATAATAGCTTCATGGTGTCATCACATATTCATCACTGAGGTCACAGTGAACTGTGATGTCAGTGGCAAGGCTGATGTCACAGTGATGCTAAGATGTCCGTGGTGATGCTCTGATGTCACACTGAGGTTGTGATGTGAGAAGAGGTGATGTCAGTGATGAGGCTGAGATGTCACAGTGAGGCTGTGGTGTCACTGTAGAGGCTGTCATGTGACTGTCAGCCTGAGATGTCAATGATGAGGCTGTCCTGTCATAACAAGGCTTGGCAGGATGTCCGTGTTGTCACTGATGCTATGTTTTCAGAGGTTAGCCTGTTATGTCACAGTGAAGCTGTGATGTCAGAGGCGAGGCTGTGATGTTACAATGAGGCTGTGATGTCAGAAATGAGGCTATAATGCGATAGTGAGGCTGTGATATCACTGTGAAGCTGTGATGTCATTGTGAGGCTGTGACATCATAGGGAGTTTGTGCTGTCACAGTGAGGCTGTGAGGTCACTGTGAAAGATGTGATGTCAGGGGCAAAGCTGATTTCACCATTTCACCATGAGGCTATGATGTAACAGGTGAGTCTATGATGTAACAGGTTAGACTGTAAGGTCACAGTGTGGCTGTGAGGTCACTGTGAGGCTGTAATATCTGTTGGATGTCATAATGAGGCATTGATGTAATATGTGAGGCTATGGTATCAATGTTTGTGATGTCAAAGGCTATGACATCACTGCTGAGGTTGTCACATCACTGTGAGACTGTGCTATCTGTGGTGAGGCTGTGGTGTCATGGAAAGGCTAGGTAGGATACCAGTGGTGAGGCCGTGTTTGTGTAATGTGTTTTTTCCATGTCCTTATCCAACCATGCTGTTTTGACAAGGTCCCACATGACAGAGTATTGTTTTAAGGAAATATTGTCTGGATTATTAAATGACATTATTTTATATAAATAAGAGAAAGAAGGAAACTAAGCCTGATTGAGATTTCACAACTTCACTACTGACATCACAGCCTCATTGTGACATCAGTCTCACCACAAACATCACAGCCTCACTGTGCCAATAAACCCTTTCCAGTGACATCACAATATCACTGTGTTGTCAGAGCCTCACTGTGACATCATGACCATACTGGATCGTCACAGCCTCACTGTGACACTACAAACTGGCAGTGACATCACAGCCTCACTGTGACATGAGCTTTTCGACTGACATAACAGATTCATGGTGTCATCCCATACTCACTTCTGACAGCCTCACTCTGGCATCACAGCCTCAATGTGACATCTCAGCATCACCAATGAAATAGACTCACTCTGACCTCACAGCCTTGCCACCGACATAACAGTCTCACTGTGACCTCATAGCCTCCACTGTGACATTACCAACTCCCCGTGAAATGATGGGCTCACAGTGACACCACAGCCACATGGAGACTTTGAAGCCTCACGGTGGATCGCAGACTCACCAGTTTCATGGTAGCCACACTGTGACATCACCATACCCTCATCACTCACATCGGTCTCATGCTGACATCACAGCATAACCACTGAAATCACAACTTCACTGTGATGTTATAGTCTCGCTCCAGTGACATCACAGCCTCACTGTGACAACACAGGCTCACTTCTGTGGTTATAGCCTCACTGTGACATAATGGCCTCACTATGACATCACCGGCTCACCTCTAAAGTCATAGTCTCAATGACATCCTAACTAGCCTCACTATGACACTAGATCCTCACTACTGATCTCACAGGTTCATTGAAACATGACAGCCTCCCTGTGACACCACAGTGTCACTATTGATATCATAACCTTACTGTGACATGACAACTTCACCAGTGACATCAAACTCTCACAGTGACATCCCAGCCTCAGTGTGACTGCGCAGCCTCACCACTGACATCCTAACTTCACTAGAAAATCCAAGCATCACTCCTGACATCACAGCCTCACTGACATCTCACAAAGTCAGTCCTGACATCAGAGATTTATCTCAACACCACAGCCTCACAGAAACCTCAGCCTGCCAACAAACATCACAGGCTCACCTGTAACCTCACAGTGTCATAAGCCTTGGCACTGACATCACTCCCTCACTGTGACATCACAGCCACACTGTGACATCACAACCTCACCACTGCTATCCTACCTAGCCTTACTATGACACCACAGAATCACAACACATTGCACAGGTTCACAGTGACATGACAACCTTGGTGGTGACAACATAGCCTTTGACATCATAAACAGTGACACCACAGGCTCACATGATTCATCATAACCTCATTGTGACATCAGTCTTGCCACTGACATCAGAACCTCACTGTGACATCACAGCTTCCAGAGTGATATCACATCACGCTGACATGACAGCCCACAGTGACATAAAACCTTCGCAGTGACACTGCAGACTCGGTGTGACATCACATCACCAGTGACAGCACAGCCTCACTTGTGACATCACCGTCAACACTGACATTAGTCAGAATACTGACATCACTGCCACACCAGTGACAACACACTATGATATCACAGCCTCATAAATGTCACTGCCACGTCAATGCAAAAACAGCCTCATCTTTCTCATTCTCACTTCTAAAATCACAGAATAACCACTGACCTCATAGACTAACCACTGACCTTACAGCCGAACTGTGACATTACAGCCTCATGGTGATATCACAGCCTCGCAGGGACATCACAGCCTTAACTCAGATATCCTACCTAGTCTTACTATGGCACAACAGTCATACCACATTTAGCACAGGCTCACAGTGACGTGACAGCCTCAGCAGTGACATCATAGCTTTTAACATCATAAACAGTGACACCGTAGCCTCACATGTTATATCACTTCCTCGTTTTAACATCAATTTACCATAGATATCATAGACTCACAGTGATCTCACAGCTTACTGTGACCTCACAGTCTAACTTCGTACATCATAGACTCAACTGTTATTTCATAGCCTCATGGTGAAATCAACATTGCCACTGATATCACATATTCTATAGTGACCTCACAGCCTCACTGTGTCATCACAAACTCACTGTGATGTCACAGACTCAATGTGAAATCAAAGCTTCATGGTAATATCATAGCCTCACTGTGACATTATAGCCTCATTTCTGACATCACAGCCTCACTGTGACATCACAGTCTCATTTCTGTCTTCACAGCCTCACTGTGAAATAAAATGCTAACCTCTGAAATCATAGCATCAGTAACATCATGGACATAATGCCTGGCCTCTGTATGACACCAGAGCCTTATCACTGATATTTCAGGTTCAAGGCCACAGGACAGCCTAAACATTGGCACCACAGCATCGCTGTGATATCACAGCCTTACCCGTATCATCCCGCTTTAAATTTGATATCTCAGCCTCATTACTGACATAAGCCTCATTTCTGATACTACAGCCTAACCACTGAAATCACAGTTGAACTGTGATGTCACAACATGAAAGTAACAAACAGTGACATAACAGCCTCTACTCTGATATCACAGCCTCAGTGTGACTGCACAGACTCACCCCTGACATCCTAACCTCACTGGGAAATCCAACCATTACCCTGATGGCACACCCTCACTGACATCTCATAGAATCAGCCCTGACATCAGAGCCTCACTGGGACATTACAAACTCACAGTAATCTAACAACCTGCCTACTGACACCACAGGCTCACCTGTTACATCATAGCCCCATTGTGACATCAGTCTTGCCACTGGCATCACACCCCTCCTCTGATATCACAGCCTTAGTGTGACTGCACAGCCTCACCACTGATGTCCTAACTTCACGGTGAATTCCAAGCAGCACCCTTGGTGTCAAATCCTCACTGATATCTCATAGAATCAGCCCTGATCTCAAACCCTCACTGTGACATCACAGACTCATAGTGACTTCAAAACCGGCCCACTGACACCACAGGCTAACCTGTTACATCATAACCACACTGTGACATCACAGTTTCCAGCCTGATATCACCTCATGGTGACATGACAGCCCATAGGCACATACAACCCTCACAATGACATCATAGATTCAGTGTAACATCACAGTATAACCAGTTACAGCACAGCCTCACCTGTGACATCAGCATCATCACTAACATTAGTTAGAAACTTCTACACCAATGAAAACACAGCCTTTGACATCACAGCCTTACTGGTTTCGCTGTCATATAATAGGTTCACCACTGACATCTGAGCCTCACCAGTGATATCACAGAGTCACTATGACATCTTTTTTACCACTGATATCCTAACCTTATTGTGACATCCCACCTTCATCACTGGCATCACAGCCTCATTGAGACATCACCCTCACCACTAAGATCACAGCCTCACTGTGTCATCAAAACCTCTCCAGTGACATCACAACATCACTGTAGCATGAGCCTCACTGTGACATCATAGCCACACTGTGTCCTCACAGACTCACTGTGACATTACAACTGACAGTGTCATAACAGCCTCACTGTGACATCACAAGATCACTGTGACATCAGCATTGCCAATAACATGATAGCCTCATGGTGACATCAAATACACACTGTTGGGCCTGCCCAGGAATAATGGCCTGGCATAGCTAAGCACATGGGACCAAAGATGGTGCTCAGTGCTAGTGTCCTGGGCATAACCCTGATCACATTACAGAGAGCCCTAATTGGCTTATAGGAGTCAACTTGCCTTCCTTATAGAAATATGTTGAGTCTGACCTATAAAGCTTGCATGTGTTGACCTTTAACATAATTGGCTGCCCGTTTCATGCCCTGTGGTCTTTTGTCTTTATAAGCTGTTTTATTGTTCCCAATAAATTAGTCTTGCCTCAACAAATTCCCTGCTGTGTTTGGAGTCCCCTGGATTTGGGGTCAGTGGACCTGCAGCGAACTTACCTCTCTTCATCCTGATGGCTTGCAGTCATTCCCTAGTGTGTGTGTGTGTGTGTGTGTGTGTGTGTGTGTGTGTGTGTGTGTGGAGAAGCCATATCTGGTGGCCCAGTGTGAGGAACTTTCCAGATCGGATGTAGCAAATCAGTCTTCGAGGTAAGTTAGATCCTAAGTACGAGTAACTCTAAATGCAAACCTGATCCGGAGCTAGGAGCTCTATGGCTTGTATTAAGAAACCATGGTTTTGAAATTCCAGATTCTGTCATTGCCAAGGTCTGGTAGATGGCCCTTGAATTAGCACCTTGGGTCCAGTCTTCTAATATCATTTCATGGGCCACTTGGGATAGGATAGAAAATCTAGCCAGAAAGTGGGAGGAACATTTTAAAATATCACCTCCCTTGGGATTTTATTCCACAGTGTCTGCGCTTAAGATCTCGTTCCTTCCCAATGAGGTCCAGCCCCACCGGGGGCAAAAGTAGAGGCAGAACAGACAAGGGGGAAGGAGGAGGGGAAGAGGAGTCAGTGCCATGGCCTCCAGCTCCCTGCACATCCTCTCCTCCTCCGTGCATGGTGCCAGAAGCAAATAATCCGGGGTGGCCTGCTGTGGAGCCGTGGCAGGGCAAGGGAAGCCATGGGAATTGTGGGCATGCATGCCATTTGGGGGAATCCATGCTGGATTATGTCCCAGCACTGTGTACATGCTGGGAGCTTCTTAAATGATGTGCAGAGCTGCCGGACTTGGGTGAGAGGGAGGGGCTGTGCACAGAGCTGCCAAGCAATGCTTGCAAGTGCTGCACTGAGGAGCTGGTCCTGCCAAGTGAGGGGGATGTGCTACATGTGCTCTGGAAGCCTCCTGAGTTCCGTGCAGGGCTGCCTGCATGGTCAAGCGAGGGGCAGGGACTGCACCTGCTCTGAGACCCCCAGAATGATGCAAGGGAGTGGTTGCCATGTGGGAGAGAGTGCCTGGAACGCGTGGTTCCCTTTATCAAGCTGGTCCTACCAAGTGAGGGGAAGGGGCTACCTGCACTCTGAGAGCAGCACACTCTGAGAGTGGCTGCCGAGTGTGCCTGGTACAAGCAGTTCCCTTTATCCATATTTAACTCTGCTTAAGGGAGAAGGGTGTGGAGGTGGTTTAGAGGAAGACCCCTCCACATGCCCTCACAAAAACCTGTCCTGAATCCACACGTGGACATTCTGGCACCTGCCAGGCTAGAGCAGGGAATCCAGATCTGGAGCCCAAGTATGCTGAGATGCATCCAATGCAAGCCCACTCTATTAACTTAAATTTAGGGGGCAATCACCCCGCAGTATGGTATCCCTGAGAAGCTAAGGATTTAAAGGAATTAAAGAGGGCAGTTCTAAAGTATGGCCCAAATTCTCCTTGGGTTGAGGCCCTCCTTCAAGATCTAGCTCACCAGCCCTGCACTATGAAGGAATGGATGGACATGCTCAGAGTGATGCTTCCCAGCCCCACATTTATTAAGTGGGCAGTGTTTTTTAAAAAGAATGCAAGGTCCAAGCTTAGCACAATCAGAATGCCCAGACCCAGGTCCCAATCATTTTCAGAATGTTGTCAGGGACAGCAGATCAATTTTCTACTGGAATCCAGTAGGCTACCATAGGGGACCCATACCAGGACCAGTTCGTTTGATAGGGTTAACAGCATGGAAAAAACTAGATGAAGGTCCTTCTGTAGCACCTATAGCAAGCACTGTACAAAAACCTGGCGAGACCCTCCCCAAGTTCATTGACCGGTGGAAAAAAGTCTCTGTCGTAAACTTCCCCAAACCCCCTGAGGAAACAATTTACTAAATTGCTGGTATGGAAAGGGATGAGTGGGGACCATAAAATAGCTTGTGAAGGGCTTAATAATAGATCCATGGGCACCTGGATTATCGCATCACAGGATGTGGGGATTCAAAAACACCAGAGTTATGTGCTCACTGCAGCTCTGGAGACACAAACAAAGGCACTGACTGACACTGTGACTCAGGTGTTGGCCATAAGGCCGGTACCCAGCCTACAGGGCCAAGAGTGGAAGGGAACCAATGGAGTTTATTTTTGTTGTGGCCAGATGGGGCATTTCAGGAGGGAGTGTCCCCATGTCAAGGAAAGGAAGCCAAGGGAGATAGGAGAGGCTAAGTGCCCTAAAACCCCATGCCCCTAGGTGCCGCAAAGGGCTTCACTGGAGAAAGGACTGTAAATCAAAATTTGATCTGGAGGGCAAGCCTTTAAACTAACTCTGGGGAAGCCTCCAACCTTGTTATCCAAAGGAAGAAGCTAGTGGGTATCCCCCTTAGAGGAATGCCCTGGGTAATGGCCATCCTTTCAGATTTTACTCTTCTGGTCATTGATCTTAAACACTATTTTTTTCTATTCCACTACAACCTGCAGATTGTGAAAAGTTTGCCTTTTCTGTTCCATCTATGAACTTTTCAGGTCTTGACCAAAGGTATGAGTGGCTAGTGCTCCCACAATGAAGGGCTAATAGTCCAGCCTTTTGTCAGACTTATGTATGTATGTAAACTGATTGAACCATTGCTAAAAATAAAGATATTCTTATGTATGTCTATATAGATGAATTATCATTAGACATAGAGATCCAACTAAATTACAATCCTATAGGCAAGAAATGATAAAATATTTAAAAAGGGGAAACATGTATCACCCTGATAAGGTCCAACAAGTGCCTCCTTTCAAGGTTCTGTGAACCATTTGACATTTATGAGAGCAGCACCCCTCAGACCAGTTATAAATGTGCCTGCCAATATTACTATCACTGGTTTACAGCAATTATTAGGAGAGATAAATTGGCTTAGGCCATGGGTGGGGATTTCCACCAATGCTCTCACCCCTCTTTTTAACCTATCGTCCGACAGACAACCTGGAGATACAATTACTTTACAGAAAAGCCACCATCAGATAATTGAACAGTTTCAGGATGCCCTTAAGGATGCCCAATTGGGTAGGTATAACCCTGGAAAACCCATTGCCCTATGGCTAATTTCAGGAAGAGGGCTCCTTATAGCAGCACTATCACAAGTTGGAGAAATTCTACAATGGACACATATGTTCCTGGGAAACACCCCTACAGTTTATACCACTACATATCATTAGCAGATATGATTAGATAAAAGGATGTGAAAAGACATGTAGCCACTATGGTAAGGATCCAGATTCTATTGTCTTTCCCTACAGGCTGACTGACCCCCAATGGGCTTGGGCATTGGAAGGATACTTAGGAGAGATAAGTTGCCATTATGGCCAATATAAATGGGTCACACCCCTTCAGTGCATACCGCTTGCCAAGCCCAAACTCTTTGTTAAAAGACTTACATCAAACACCCCATATGTGTTCTCAAATGGAGGAAAAACTGGATTCATTTACACTACCTTCATCCCAGGAAGTTTAATTCAGCCAGACAAACAAAAAGCAACCTGCCCAAGGATCAGCTCAGTATAAAAAGCTGTTGGCGATTATAATGGCATTAAAGGAAAATGAAGAGACTATTAACTTGTTCTCTGACAGGCTATATGCTGTAAATTTACTCCCAGGGATAATAAATGCTCATATAAGGTTAGATAGCAATCCTATATGACCCCTTATGGTAGAAATAAAATCTACATTAGAAGGATGAGAAAAGCCTATATGTTTACAACATTTAAGAAGTCACTCTGGTCTGTCCAGGTTCCTAGCCCAGGGCAATGCCTTAGTTGATAAATTAGCTTCACAAGAGATATGGGCTATTAACATTCAGGAAGACTCTGACTTACATGGTTTAACCCACTTTAATTGAAGGGGCTTACTCCATTGGTTCCCTCAAGTTCCTATAAAGGACTTAAAAAAGATTGTTCAAACCTGCAAGTTTTGTCAATCTTTTCTGCAAGTCCCACCCTTACAAGGGCTAGGGGTTAATCCCCGAGGACTGAAACCTAATATGTTGTGACAAACAGATGTTACTCATTATGTGCCATGTGGTAAACTTAAATATGTCTTTGTTTCCATAGATGCATTCTGTCAAGCTTGTTAGGTGTCTGCACATACAGGCAAAAGGCGAGTCATGCACAATCATACTTTTTACAATGCTTTGCCACCTTAGGGTTACCCAACCAAATTAAGACAAATAATGCTCCTTGTTTACAAAAACAAAATGGGGGAGTAAGCCCACACCAACAGCTAGGGTCGGCATTACTTTTCATTGACATTTTAAATTTTCAAAAGGGACAACTCGAATTGAGATTCCAAAAACATTGGGAAAGCTTATCCACCAAACTTTCTGCCAAGGTGTTTTGGAAGGACTCCCTAACTGGGCATTGGAGGGGACTTGATCCCTTATTTACTATGGAAAGGGGATTTGGATGTGTCTTCCCAATTAGAGAGTCTTCCCCGATATGTATTCCAGTAAGGAATCTCAAATTCTATCCACAAGAGGATCCTCATGAAGGAGACCCAAAAGAATCATCCCCAGACTAACAAACTAAACCAAGGGGTAAAAAGCCCTTGAGGCAGCCTTCTTTGCTTTTTCTCTTTCAGAAACTATCCACAGTGTGCTCAAGGAAGATGCTAACAGTAATCCTTATAGGCCTGAACTAATTCAAGATGGCCTGATTGATACTTTACCTAAACCAAGGTGGAGTCAATCTGGGTTTTACCTAACGTCTAGAAAGAATTGTTCTTTTAATAATTATATCATTTAAGTGTTTCTTCAGCACATCTCTCAGCAGTGCTCCATCAATGAGACCACACTACAGACATTTATGGCCCTATAACATCCATGCCATGACCACCCCCAGAGACACTATTCAAGCTTGGAGACTCATAAGGTCTTGGTCTAATCTACTAGCCACATATCCTGGCATGCCTTCCAGAGGAGATGTCCTTCCAGAGCTGGCAGTCCATGATGGGTAACGGTCCACATGAGGGTGGCATCTTTTCCCAAGCCAAGTGCAGTCCATTATGCTGGACCTCCTCTGAGGGAGGGTTGACAAGGTCAGAGCAGAGGGCTGGAGAGTGGCTCAGGCGTTAAGCCTCTGATTTGCAGGTGGAGGCCTGAGTTTAGATCCTAGACCCCACATAGATGACGGCGAGAAGCAGGGGACCGCCTGCATTCTGGTCCTGGTAGGGCGGAGTTGTGAATCCTGGGGCCAGAGTAAACAAGAAGGAGGTGGAGGCAGTCCATGGTGGTTCCCAAATTCGCTGTGGTTCTACACCAACACATACACACACACACACACACACACACACACAATTGAATAAATAATAAAAAAACATAAAATAAAACAAGGTCAGAGCAAAAGAAGCACTCTGGCTCCTGCGGCTGTCAAAAAAGAATGGATATATAGGAAAAACGACCAGCCAGGCCTGTATTATCTGTATGGCTGCGTGCAAACTTCTCCAAGCTACCTGCTCCATGCCTGGCACTGATGCCAACCTGCTGACTGAGAAGACCAACCCGGACAGGACAACACAAGCTCATGCTGGGACTTATGAGATGTTGGACATACATGTAGTTACTTATAAAATACAATCTCTGTTAAAACAAAAAGGGTGAGATGTTGGGCCCACCTAGGAATAATGGGTTGGCATAGCTAAGCACATGGGACCAAAGATGGTGCTGAGAGCTAGTGTCCTGGGTATAACACTGATCACATTACAGAGAGCCCTGATTGGCTTATAGGAATCGACCTGCCTTCCTTACAGAAATATGTTGAGTCTGGCCTGTAAAGCTTGCATGCTGTGTTGACCTTTAACATAATTGGCTATGCGTTTCATGCCCTGTGGTCTTTTGTCTATATAAGTTGTTTTATTGTTCCCAATAAATGAGCCTTGCCTTGACAAACTCCCTGCTGTATTAGAAGTCCCCTGGATTTGGGGGCAAAGGACTTGCAGCGAACTTACCTCTCTTCGTCCTGATGGCCTGGAGTCATCCCACTAATGTGTGTCTAGAAGCCACAACACACCTCTGATATAGACTCACTGTGACATCACAGTCACATCACTGACATCTCAGACTCACGGTCACATGACAGCCTTAACAGTGACACCACAACCTCGCTGTTGCATCACAGCCTCATCAGTAATAGCCTATCCTCACTGTGACATCTCAGTTGTAATAGTGATATCAGCCTCACTTCAGACATCACAGCCTAGCCACTGAAATCTCAGCCAAACTGTGATATCATAGTCTATTATCACTTATATCATAGCCTCAGTGTGACATCACAACCTCACTGTAACATCATAGCCTCACAGTGACATCACAGCTTCCCCTCTGACATCACAGCCTCAGTGTGACTAAACAGCCTCACCACTGATATACTAACCTCACTGTGAAATCCAAGCATCACCCCTAGTGTCAAAGCCTCACTGACATCTTATAGAATCAGCCCTGTCATTCATAACCTCAATGTGACATCAACCATGCCACTGACTTCACAGTATCACTGTGATCTCAGATATTCTACCATGACATCTCTATCTCCCTGTGACATAACGGACTTATGGTTTCATCACGGCCACACGTTGACCTGAAAGCCTTAAGATGGCATCACTGCCTCACCAGCGACATGAATGCCTGCCTGCCTTACTGTGACATCATACCCTCATCATTCACACTTGCCTCATTCTGATATAGCAGCCTAACCACTGAAATCACATCCTCACTGTGATGGCATAGTCACACTCCACTGCCAACTCAGCCTCACTGTGATATCACAGCATCACTGGTGAAATCACAGCCTCATCGTGACATCAGCCTTACCAACAACATTACAGCCTCACTATGCCATCACAGATTCCAGTGTCATCACAACCCCACAGTGACATCAGAGTCTCATTGTGACATCACAGCCATACCATGCATCAAAGCATTACTGTGATATAAAACTTCACCTCTGACATCATAGCCTCATAGTGACACCACAGCCTTAATTTGACACAACAAATTCACTGTGACTGTAGAGTCTCACAAGTGGCATTACAGCCTCACAAATGACATAGTTTCTGTATTAGTTAGGGTCCTCTAGAGTCACGGAATACACAGAATGAATGATATACATATATAAACATATATAGGAATTTATTAAGTTGGCCCACAGATATGGCCAAGGTAGTCCAGTGAAGGCACCCAGTAGCTGAGGTACTCAAATGATGGCTGCCAGTAACTAGCTTCTCAGTTCAGTAGTCAAGTGGGTGATGACTCAAGGCTGGAGAACTCCTAGAGTTTAGTCTTGTCAAAGGATAGGCAGTCGAAGAAACCAGGCAGCCAGAAGGAAGAAAGATTCCTAGCACAGCTGCAAGAAGGCTTATATTCTCTTTAGTGGCTCCTTTTTATATGATGCAGTACTGGGAGGATCCTATGAGAGCTTTGGAGGTCCTGATAGGATCTGCGGTGGGTACAATCCTATTAAGTGATCTCAGTTGATCCTTTCCAATCGTGGTCAGACTATCTTAGATAATAACGGTTGTGTCAAATTGACACCCAGGCTTAACTATCACAGTCCCCCTGTGAAAACAGTCACTACTGACATCACAACCTTACTGTGACATCACAACCTCAATGTGATATCATAGCCACACTGTGCCAGCACAGCCTTATTGTGACATCATAACCTCACTGTGACATCACAGTCATAATTGTCCAGCACAGACTCACTGTGACATCACAGTGTCATCAATGGTTGGATAGGCTAACTGTGATACTACAGCCTCACCAAAGAAACCCTAGCCTCATGGTGACAAAATAACATTGTTGCATCACAGCCTCACCAGTTACATACATCATCAATGTGACATCTCAGCCTCATTGTTCACATCAGTCTCACTTCTGAAATCACAACCTAACCAGTGACCTCACAACTGCACTGTGATATCACAGCCTCACGGTGAAATCACAGCCACACCACTGGTGGCCTACCTAACCTTACCTTGACACCACAGCCTCATCACAAAAAGCACAGCTCACAGTGATGTAGCAGCCTCAGCAGTGGCAGCCTTTGATATCATAAACAGTGACACCCCAGCCTCACATGTTACATCACTGCCTCATTGTGACATCAATCTTCCCACAGATATCACAGCCTCACAATGACCTCACACCATCACTGTGAACTCACAGTGTAACCTGTTACATTATAGACTCACCTGTTCCATCATAGCCTTATGGGTAAATGAGCCTTGCCACTGACATTACATTTTCCACAGAGACCTCGCAGCCTCACTGTGATATCACAACCTCTCAGTGATGTCACAGCCTCACAGTAACATCACAGCTTCACAGTGATATCACAGCCTAACTGTGACATTATAGCTTCATTTCTGACATTACACCCTCACTGTGACATTACAGACTCACCTCTGACATCATAGCCTCATTGTGACATAACAGGCTGACATTCGAAATCAAAGCATCATTGATACCGTGGACATCCTGCCTAGCCTTGCTATGACACCACAGCCTCATCACTAACATACCAGGATCACGGTCACATGACAGCCTCAACAGTGACACCACAGCATCACTGTGGCATCACAGCCTCACCAGTACCAACCCAGCTTCACTGTGACATCTCAGGCCCATCACTGACATAAAGCTCACCTCTGACATTACAGACTAACCACTGAAATCACAGCCAAAAATTGATGTCATAGTCTATCACCACTGATATCACAGCCTCACTGTTATATCACAACCTCATAGTAATATCACAGCTTCATAGCAACATCAGCATCAACAATAACATCATAGCCTCACTGTACCACCAAAATCTCTCCAGTGACATCACAACATCACTGTCCTCACATTCTCACTGTGACATTACAACATGACAGTGCCATCATAGTCTGACTGTCTGTGATGTCACAAACTCTCTGTGACAGCATTTCCACTGATAAAATAGCCTCATGGTGACCTCACATACACACCTATGACATAGCCTCAATGTGACATCACAGGCTCATGGTGACATCAAAGTCTCACATGGCATTAGACTCACAGTAAACTCACAGCATGCACACTGACACCACAGGCTCACTTGATGCCTCATTGTGGGATCTGTCTTACCCCTGACAGTACACCCTCACTAGTGACATCACAGCCTCATTGTGACATCAGCTCCATCACTGACATCACAGCCTCACTGTGACATCAAAACCTCTCCAATGACATCACAACATCACTGTTCATGATAAACTCACTGTGACATCATAGCCACACTGTCCGCACAGCCTCACTGTGACATTAGCCTTTCCACTGACTTAATACCTCATAGTGACCTCATATACACACTTGTGACATAGCCTCACTGTGACTTCACAGTCTCCACCGTGACATGTCCCTGTGACTCATGGGCTCACAGTGTCAACACAGCCACACAATTACATCAAAGTCACATGATGGGATCACAGCCTCAATAGTGACATGCCAGCCTCACTGTGACATCATACCCTAATCACTCACACCAGCTTCATTCTGATATCACAGCCTAACTGCTGCAATCACATAATCACTGTGATGTTATAGTCTCCCTCCACTGACATGTCAGCCTTACTGTGATATCACAGCATCACTAGTGAAATCACAGCCTCATTGTGACATCACAGCCTCACCTCTGAGGTTATACCCTCACCGTGACGTGACAACCTCACTATGACATCACATGCTAACCTCTGAAAGTATTGCCCGGCTGTGATATCACAGCATCGACTCTGACGTTATAGCCTTACTGTTTCATCACAGCCTTACTATGACATCACAGACTCATCTCTGAAATCATAGTCACAATGCATTATCACTGAAATCCAACCTAGCCTCACTATGGCACCACAGCCCCACCACTGACCTCACAGTCTCACAGAAACATGACTTATATGAGGAATGGACAATAATTGTGCCACACAGGCTTCTGTCCCCCATACAGAGAGGCTCCTTGGACTCCTCCTTCCTGCTAAGCATACAAATCTTGTGAGACACAAATCTCGCAAGTCTACACCTTCTCCAGAGCAAAGACAGTTGGTGCTATTAAACCGCCTGGCTGAGAGGACCACTCCAGACAGGACAACTCAACAGACTCACACTTGGACTGATGGGATGTTGGGTGGGGTATATAAGCAGCCTGATACTTAAAATAAATGACCCACAAGCCTGAGAGCCTACAAGCTTTAGAGCCTACTTTGCCACTTGCCTGACTCCTGGAGTCTGAGCTGTTCACTCCATGCCAGCTTATCCCTGCCCCCAAGGGTCTCTGTGGGCCCCTGTTACACTGTTATATAATTACATCTGCCACCACAACGTGGGGCTTCCATGGTGCCCCTTCCTCATCTCGGCACCAGTGTGGAGCACTGTGCCCCCTTCGGCAGTTGTTAGATAAGCTGGCCGCTTTGTGTTTTTGTCTTCATGAAAGGCGAGCGTGAAGGTCCCTTCCCTTTCTCTGTGTTTGTCTGTCTACAGATAGGGAGCATATAGCTGTGGCCTAGGAATCACGGAAGTTCCCCACTATACATTCCTTGTCTCATCTGTTCCCTTTTAGTCTTGTCCCTGTTCTTAAAAAAAGAAAAAAGAAAAAAAAAACCTGTAATGCTTCAAGTTGGAATTCTTAAAGGATATTAGTAACTGAACTTACCACTTTGGTAAGTTCTGTTTATCTTTACTTACCTGAAAGTTATGAACACAGAAATAGACACGTCATAAAAGCAAACCAAATCTCATGGTCATAGTTTCTTATTAAGGTCAAGACATTGTGATGTAATGCCTTTGTCATAATCAATGATCATATTTACAGAAGAAACATCATAGATACTGATGTTTCAGGTTCTATCGAGTGCTTTTAATTATTGATGAAAGAGACATTATTATGAAGATTAAAATCATTGCAGTAATTGCTGAAATTTTCATTGGGGAAAGTTAAATGAGAGATATTCTACTTTTTTTTTGAGTAGACCACTTAGTAGTATTTGGTTTCTAGGCCAATTATTATTGTAATGGACCAAAACAATAATTTCTACCAGCATTATAACAAGTCATACTGAAATATTCATCTCTAAGACTGCCATTAACTTAGGCTGAATCCATATTCCTTGGGAGAAAGTACTGGTTTTCTCTAAAACACAAGAGTAGATTTAACAGTTTTATTTATCACAATAGGATTGGATTTGGTTTTTCTTTGCCTTATTGTTCATAGTTCAGAATTATTTTTAAAAAGTAACATTTCACCCATCTTTGGTCCATTTGCTTCATTTCCTGACTCTAGGGAAAGATATTTGACCAAACAAGGCTGATGAAAGATATTTTTGAGGCTATTTCCAAAGAAATTTTTAAAAAGTTGCTCTTATTATACAGGAGAAGCAAAGATTTTTCAGTGCTATCTTTAATAATAAAGATTGATTTGAGTAAGTAGTAGACAAAAGAAGTATGCAAGATTTGGACAGGTGATGTTCTATTTCCTTCATTTAAACAAGTGGATCTAGTTGTAACTAAAACAGGTGGATTGGAAGGTAATATGAATTTGACAATAGCATAAAATAATGCATTCTTACTTTTGATTGTTAATAAAAAAATAATAACCCAAGCAACTGGAATCCTCACTCAACACCCAGGGGAAAAAGATATTACTTATGTCCTCCCCAACCCTGGCTCGGTGCAGCTGGGTAAACTCTTGGGGCTCTTAAAGATTTTTACTGAATGCCAATTAGAAACTGTTATAGACACTGGGCTTTCTTGCGTCACAATATTCCCCTGACTCTTGGCCAATGGAGGGATCCTGTCATACTGCTATGGCAGGGACCCGCTCTCTTATAACCCGGGGTCAAGGATATGCTTGTGTCTTCCCTCAGGATTCCACTTTGCCAACATTGGTGCTAGCTTGAGATGTAAAACTGGCAACAGACATTGAAGCTTTCCAGGGAACCAGATTCATAAAATGAGTAAATCTGTGGCCACTTCAATTTTTTTTAAAATTTCTGTTGCATGGATTTTTTTGGTCATTTCTGTTGTGCACTGATTTTTTTTTTCATTTCTGTTGCACGCTGAATTTTTTTACATTTCTATTGCCCACTAATTTTTTTTGGCATGCCATTTTAAAATACATGTGTGCATACTTATTTTTGGTAATATCTAAGGCTTTAGCTACTTATGTTCTATATCAATCATGGTTGTTTTTCTATCAATTAAGTATCAAGGTTGTTTTTCTATTAGATTGTATGTTTTCTTTCATTGTTTTTTCACTCGATTTTGATTTTAAATGGATTGTGAACTGTTCTTTTATCAATTATATTGTTTAAATATTTCCCTCAGCACATCTCTCAGCAGCACTCCATCAATAAGACCACGCTACAGGCGCTTATGGCCCTTGAATATCCGAGCCATAGTGCCACTAAGGACATGGTTCGGGATTGAATTACAGAGATTTGTGAAGCCTTAGTCTAGTCTACTATCTATATCCTTGTGGAAGAAAAGAAATTTTTACAGAAATTGTGACAAATAATGAGGTTATGACTAACAGCCTGGTGGTCAGCAGTTTTCAGAGTTCTAAAAACAAAATCTAATATGGGCGGCTAGATATTGAAAACATCTCCACTCTCAAGGTCCCTGTGAGAATCTTCCCCCTTCAAGGTCTCGGAGAAATGTTTTCAGTATGTCCAGATGCCGTCTAAGCCCGCTTGCCCCCTCCCCACACAGAACTCCGGGAAATGTTCCCCCTCTCAAGGTCTAATACGTGCAGCTATGCCAAATACCACCAAAGCCTTTGTATTATTATTGTAACTATGACCGAAGCTTCACCCCAAGCCCACTGCTATCTTGCACAAACAACTCAGCCCTGCTGCGGACGTGCTGACGGGGACCTCGACCAGAACATCTGGTGGTCACCCTTGGCTGCCTCAACTTCCTTGTGTGCTGTGAAAAGTGTGCCAAAGAGTGCTATAGAAAAATACAAAATGTTTTCATATGTTTTTAAAAACCCTACCCCGACCTCAGTCGGGGCCGCTCTTCCTTGCTTGCAAGAGGGAGGCGGTCCTGGCATGCCAGAATAAACTCGCCTATTGCCTTTTCAGCAGCCTCTCGGTCCTCATGTCTCCTTTTGGGGTCGGGGCGGGTGACTTGGAGGGACTTCGGTTCCAACATCCTGACATGCCTTTCAGAGGTGAGGTCCTTTGAGGGCCAGTAGCCAATGACGAGCAAGATCCTTTGAGGCAGGACGACCTAAGACAGGCACGGTCCATAATGCTGGACGCCCTCTGAGGCAGGGTCAACAAGGTCAGAGCAAAGAACTCTGGCTCCTGCTGACTGTCAAAAATAAATAAAAAGGATGGATATGTAGGAGGAATGGACAATGATTGTGCCACAGAGGCTTCAATTCCCCACACAGAGTGGCTCCTTGGACTCCTCCCTCCTGCTAAGCATACAAATCTTGTGAGACTACAAATCTCCTGAGACTTTGCCTTCTTCAGAACAAAGACAGTTGGTGCTGTTAAACCGCCTAGCTGAGATGACCAATCAAGACAGGACAACTCAACAAAGACTCACACTGGGACTTATGGGATGTTGGGTGGGGTATATAAGCAGCCTGATACTTAAAATAAATGACCCGCAGGCCTGAGAGCCTGCTTTACCACTCACTTGACTCCCAGAGTCTGTGCTGTTCACCCCGCGCCAGCTTATCCCTGCTCCCAAGGGTCTCCGTGGGCCCTGTTACATTGTAACAACTATTAACTTATTCCCTGACGTCTACATGTTGTAAATTTATTCCCAGGGATAATAAATGCTCGTATAAGGTTAGACAGCAATCCCATATTGCCCCTTATGGCGGAACTAAAATCTACATTAGAAGGATGAGAAAAGCCTATATAGTTACAACATTTAAGGAGTTACTCTGGTCTGCCCAGGTTCCTAGCGTAGGGCAATGCCTTAGTTGATAAATTAGCTTCACAAGAGATATGGGCTCTTAAAATTCAAGAAGCCTCTGACATACATGGTTTAACTCACCTTAATTGGAGGGGCTTACTCCATAGATTCCTTCAAGTTATTATAAAGGACTTAAAAAAGATTATTCAAACCTGCAAGTCTTGTCAATCTTTTCTGCAAGTCCCACTCTTACAAAGGCCAGGGGTTAATCCCCGAGGACTGAAACCTAATATGCTGTGACAAACAGATGTTACTCATTATGTGCAATTTGGTAAACTTAAATATATCTTTGTTTCCATAGATGCATTCTCTCAAGCATGTTGGATGTCTGCATACATAGGCGAAAAGGCAAAACATGCACAATCATAGGGTTACCCAACCAAATTAAGACAAATAATGGCCCTTGTTTACAAAAACAAAAAGGGGGAGTAAGCCCACACCAACAGCTAGGGTTGGCATTATTTACCATCAACATTTTAGATTTTCAAAAGGGACAACTTGAATTGAGATTCCAAAAACACTGGGGCAGCCTATCCACAAACCTACTGTCAAGGTGCATTGTAAGGACTCCCTAACTGGGCATTGGAGGGAACCCGATCTCTTGATTACTATGAGAAGAGGATTTGGATGTGTCTTCCCAATTGGAGAGTCTTCCCTGATATGGATTCCGGCAAGGAATCTCAAATTCTATCCAGAAGAGGATCCTCATGAAGGAGACCCAAAGGAATAATCCCCAGACTAACAAACTAAACCAAGAGGTAAAAAGCCCTTGAGGCAGCCTTCTTTGCTTTTTCTCTTTCAGAAACTATCCACAGTGTGCTCAAGGAAGATGCTAACCATAATCCTTATAGGTCTGATCTAACTCAATATGGCCTGATTGATACTTTACCTAAACCAAGTGGAGTCGATCTGGGTTTTACCTAACAACGGAAAAGAATTGTTCTTTTAATAATTATGTCGTTTAAGTTTTTCCTCAGCACATCTCTCAGCAGCACTCCATCAATGAGACCATGCTACAGACATTTATGGCTCTTGAACATCCATGCCATGACCCCCCCCCCAGAGACGCCATTCAAGCTTGGAAACTCATAAGGCCTTGGTCTAATCTACTAGCCACATATCCTGGCATTCCTTCCAGAATAGAGGTTCTTCCAGAGCTGGCAGCCAATGACAGGTAACAGTCCACATTAGGGTGGCATCTGAACCCAAGCCAGGCACAGTCCACTATGCTGGAACCCTCAGAGGTGGGGTCAACAAGTCAGAGCAAAGAAGCACTCTGGCTTCTGCACGCTGTTAAAAAAGTTTGGATATGTAGGTAAAATGGACCAGGCAGGCTTGTATTATCTATATGGGCTGTGTGCAACTTCCCCAAGCTACTTGCTGCTATGCCTGGCACTGATGCAACTTGCCAGACAGGACAACAAAAGAAACTCATGCTGGGACTTATGGGATGTTGGACATACGTGTAGTTAATTATAAAATACAGTCACTATCAAAACAGAAAAAGGGAGGGGCTGGAGAGGTGGCTTAGGGGTTAAGCCTCTTACAGGTAGAAGGTCCTGAGTTCAGATCCTAGACCCCACGTGTAGATACCAAGCAGAAGCAGGGGTGGTTTGCGTTTCTGGCCCTGGTAGGGCGGAGCTTGTGAATCCTGGGGCAAACAAGAAGGAGGTGGAGGCGGTCCATTGTGGTTTCCGAATTCGTTGGTGGTTCTACACACACACACACACACACACACACACACACACATGCACACACATGCATACACACAAAATTGAATAAATAATAAAAAAATTTAAAAAAAACAGAAAGGGGGAGATGTTGGGCCCACCCAGGAATAAGGGGCTGGGTTAGCTAAGCACATGGGTCCAAAATGGTGCTGAGAGCTGGTGTCCTGGGTGTAACTCTGATCACATCACAGAGAGCCCTAATTGGCTTACAGGAGTTGAACTACCTTCCTTACAGAAATACGTTGAGTCTGACCTGCAAAGCATGCATGGTGTGTTGATCATTAACATAATTGGCTGCCTGTTTTGGCGTTGTAGTCCTTTATCTATATAAACTGCTTTACTGCCCAATAAATGAGATTTGCTTAGACAAACTCTCTGCCATGTTCGAGTTTCTGGAGAGTTGAGGCAAAGGAGTGGCAGAGCGCTCACTTTATCCACACAATGGACTGGAATCGTCCCCCAGAGTGTGTGTGTGTGTGTGTGTGAAAAACCCCACAACATGGCAGCCTCAACAGTGATACCACAGCCTTGCTGTGGCATCACAGCTTCACCAGTAACTTCCCAGTGTCTCTGTGACATCTAAGCCTCATCACTGACATCAGCCTCACTTCTGACATCACAGCCTAACCACTGAAATCTCAGCTGAACAGTGATGTCATAGTCTATCACCATTGATATCAGTCTCACTGTGATATCACAACCTCATGATAACATCACAGCCTCACAGTGACATCACAGCCTCTCTAATATCACAGTCTCAGTGTGTAACAACTATTGCTGTGAGAGAACACCCAAAATCAAGAAACTTAAGAGAGAAAGGGAGATTTATTCAGCTTATGCTTCCAGAGTGGAGGTATGTTGGGCCTCCAAGCCTGAGGCCTGCTGGAAATTCCTAAGCCTGGCTGGAGTTTCAGGACCTGTCCTTGAGTTCTAAAACTTATCTCTGACTCCCTCCTCCCCTCTCTGATGTAGTGCTGCTATAACCTCCCATCACTGACCTGGACACATCCCTTTGGCTGCCTTTCTCCTTCATCACCACTCATGCCACCTAGCTCTCCGCCTCCCAGCAGGACCTTATATAAACTCAGATGCAATTCAATAAATTTGAGATCCTGCTTTGACAGATTTCCCGGTCTGGTGTGTTTCTCCCCGTTGGTGAGGGGGGTCTGGGCCGCAACACTCATCACCCACCCAGCCCCGAGGAATATTTGGCTGGACCAGAATCCCTCATTCGCACTAGCTGCAGGGCCATCCTACCCCCCTGCAGAAGTACAGTCTCTCAAAGTAGAAGTGGCATGGCTGGCTAGCCAAAGCTGGGAGAGGCTAATTCATCACAGACATCTTGGAAGCTGAGAGCTGCAGACTACTTGCAGCAAAGGCAGACTTCTCCTGGAGGTAGTGTGGGGCTAATCTACCTAAAGGCCCACTCCTCATGACTGCCTTCCTCCAGCAAGCCTCCAACTCTCAAGCTACCATGATCTTGCCAAACACATGAGACTGTGTGGGACACGTATGAAACCATGACATTTCATCTCTGGACCTCACAGGCTCATTGTCATCTCATACAAACCATACTCAGTCCACATTTAAAAGTCTTCATAGACTACGTTAGTAGTCCCAATACAGTTCAAAAGTCCAAAGGCCAAAGCCTCCTGTAAAATCAACATACAAGTTACATACTTCCAACATACAATGGCACAGAATAAACATTTCCATCCCAAAAGGAAGGAATGGGAGCATATCCAGGAAAGTTTGGTCCATAACAAAACTGAAAATCAGCAGGACAAACTCCAAATCTTGTAGCTCCAAATCCAACAGGTGAGCCTCTCATTGAAATCATCTCAGTTCCAAAGAGCTTTGTTTTCAGCCCCCCAGTGCAGCTGCCCATAGAACACATCACTCTCTTGGGCTGATTCCTCCATGGTATTTCTTGTTAGGTGTCCCATGTTGTCTTTGGCATCTCTAACATCCTTACTTCTTAGTGGCAAACGACGCATAAACTCCACAGCACAAATGGCCCTTTTTGGGCCTCTAAACTGCAGACTTTCTCCACATGCTCTCTTGCTTCCATCATTTTTCAAAATCTTGGAGGAGGACGTCACTATCTCCTCCCTCTTGGATCCTTGATGCCTCTAAAACCAGAACCATGTGGACAACTTTGCCAAGACTGGCCCCTTTAAATCATAGCTGATTCTGCTTCTCTGTGCTGACCACCTCTTTCATTCCTGATCAGTTGCTTTGAAAGAGAAACCAACTCTTGCTTTGGAACTCCACACTTTAGCTCCAGTCTTCTGAAAGGATTTGCATTCTTATGAGTGGGAGCCTTCATTGAGGATCTTGCACTCAAGCTAGGGCCTCTCCTATTATTCAAATTGATTGCAGGCTTTGATTTACAAATGGAGCTAATCTCTTTAACAGCCATTTTGTTCTCTGCTTCTTCCTGGTTTAACTTTTTAAATTGGGCATTGCATTTTTCATCATTAGAGCTTCATTTTTTGCTTCTTCCTGCCTGATTCTTTGCTCTTTTGTATAACTCTGAAGACAACTAAAAAGTAGCCATATCACATTGTCAAGACAACATTGCTTTGAAATTTCCTCCACCGCTTAACTTCAGGCAAGCTTTCACGATGAGGGCAAACTTCACTAAATTCGATGCCAAAACCTGGCTCCATGTGTCACTCGTCCAGTTGCAAACACAGTCTCTATTCCCCTCTGGATCATCACAAGCTGGCCTTCTGCTGCTTGCATCTCTCACAGCATTGTTCTCCTCTGAGCTCTCACAAGAAAGGCCCATTTGACCCCCTCACCAAGATGCAAAGACTTTCCCAGCACAATGTCCTAAAGTTCTCCATATTTCTCCCAACAAACAATTCCAAAGGTACACTAGCCACATCACAGCATTGCCCATACTTCTGGGTACCAACTTCTCTCAGCTTCACAATTTCACATTGTAGTACCAGCTGTTCTTAATCACACAACAATACCCCACTTCCGGTACCAATTTCTGAAACAGTTACTCTTAACTATTGCTGTGAGAGAACACCCAGAGACAAGAAACTTAAGGGAGAAAGGGAGATTTATTCAGCTTACAGTTCCAGACAGGAGTTGCAGTCTCTCAAAGCAGAGGTGGCATGGCTGGCTGGCCAAAGCTGGAAGAAGCTAAGTCATCGCAGACATCTTGGAAGCTGAGAGCTGCAGAATACTTGCCAAGGCAGACTTCCAGTGGAGGTAAGATGGGACTAATCCACCTCAAGACCCACCCCTTGTGACTGCCTTCCTCCAGCAAGGCTCCACCTCTCAAGGTGCCATGATCTTGTCAAACACATGAGACCATGGGACACATTTCAAACCATAACAGAGTGTGACTGCACAGCCTCACCACTGACATCCTAACCTCACTGTGCAATCCAAGCATCACCTGTGACATCAGAGCCTCAATGTGACATAAGAGGCTAACCTGTTGTAGTCCAAGCTGCAACTTCGAATCCAGGGATGTCCTCAACAAGGTGAGCAAGGCTTTGGCAAAAGGAGGACAGACAGACAGCTCTCTGGGCTGAGTGAATCTGAACTCTTTATTGAAGTTTTTTGCAGAGCTTTTATACTTTAAAAAATCCATAGTTAAAGCCAAAGGTTTTAGCTCTATGCCCATATGGAAAACATCAAAGAAAACCAGGACTAAATTCTTTACAGGATTACATAAAACATTCATTCTGGATAACAAAGGAAGAGCAGAGGTGACATATATTTTTTGTGTTAGAATAGATATGATGTCTCCAGGAAGAGTTAAAGCAGGCATGACAGTCAGTTGCTAAAAGCAAAGGTACAATGAATGCTTCAAAGTAGATTTTTCCTGGTTTATGTATAAACATCAAATGTGTGAGATGGACTGTAACTAGCTAGTCCTGAGAAAAACAACAACAAAAACAACAAGATCTAAGAACATACAAGAGATACACCCAAATTCCAGAGGGAAGAATCCTCTTGCCAGAGGCAAAACTAAATTTTCATAGGGAGAGCCCCTAGCACCTAGCAATTGCCCATTTAGATGTTAATTCCCCAGACAGCAGGCTTTAGGCCAGAACCAGACACTAACAGTAAGGCAGGCAGAAACAATAAGACCTGATTATCCCCATATTTTCCTTATTTCTCTTATTTATGTAAAATAATGTCATGTACTTTATCCAGAGAATATTTCCTTGAAACAATATCCTGTCCTGTGGCACCTTGTGAAAACATCATGGTTGGATATGGATACAGAACTAACCTTTAAAATCATAGAATCAGTGACACCATGGGCATCCTGCCGAGCTTCGTTATGACACCACAGCCTCATCACTGACATCTCAGGCTCATGGTCACATGACAGCCTCAACAGTGACACCACAGCCTCATTGTGGCATCACAGCCTCACCAGTAACATCCCAGTCTCACTCTGACATCTAAGCCTCATCAATGACATCACCCTCACTTCTGACATCACAGCCTAACCATTGAAATCTCAGCCATTACATCATAGACTCACCTCTTACATAATAGCTTCATGGTGAATACAGCCTTGCCACTGACATTACATCTTTCACAGTGACCTCACAGCCTCACTATGACATCAAAACATCTCTGTGATGTCGGAGTCTGATAGTGACATCACAGCTTCACAGTGATATCAGAGCCTGACTGTGGCATTATACCCTTATTTCCAATATCACAGCCTCATTGCGACATTACAGCCTCATAGTGATCTCAAGCCTGCCCACTGACACTACAGGCTCACCTGATACATCAGAGCCTCATTGTGGCATCAGTCTTGCCACTGACATGACAGTCTCACTGTTCCATCACAGCTTCCAGAGTGATATCAGCTGACTCTAACATGACAGCCCACATATACCCCATATGCAACCATCACAGTGACATCACAGCCTCAGTGAGACATCACAGAGTCACCAGTGCCAGCACAGCCTCACCTGTAACATCAGCATCACTACTGACATTAGTCAGAACACTGACATCACTGCCACACCAGTGATAACACAGCCTTTGACATTAAAGGATCACCAGCCTCACTGTCATATAATAGGTTTACCAGTGACATCATAGTCTCACCAGTGACATCATAGACTCACTATGACAACTTTCTCATCATTGTCCTTCTAGCCTTATTGTGCTTTTAGCCTTATTGTGATATCACACTTTCACCAGTGACATTACAGCCTCATTGTGACATCAGCCTTACCACTAAAATCACACCACACTGTACCATCAAAATCTCTTCAGTGACATCACAATATCACTGTGTCATCAGGGTCTCAGTGTCACAGCATAGCCACACTGTTTCCTCACATCCTCATTGTGACATCACAAACTCACTGTGGCATCATAACTTCCCCAGTGACATCACAACCTCACATTGACTTCACAGCCACACTGTGCAATCAAAGCACGATTATCACATAAACATTGACATCTGACATCATAGACTTGCCGTGACATCATTGCCTCATTTTGACACAATAAAGTCACTGTGACATTAGCGTCTCATCCGTGACAATGCAGCCTCACAAATGACATAGTCTCCCTTTAAAAATCACAGTCACTACTGACACACAACCTCCTTATGATATCATAACCTCACTGTGACATTACAGCCACACTGTGGTAGCACAGCCTCATTGTCACATCACAGCTTCACCACGGATATTACAAGCTCACCATGATGTTACAGCATGAATGATACCACAGCCTCTCCTCTGAAATCACAGCCTTAGTGTGACTGCACAGCCTGGCTACTGATGTACTAACTTCACTGTGAAATCCAAGCATCACACTTGATATAACAGCATCACACATATCTCTGAGAATCAGCACTGAAATCAGAGTCACACTGCAACATCACAGCCTATCAGTGACCTCACAATCTGCTCACTGACACCACTGGCTCATCTGCTAAATCATAGGCTCATTGTGACATCAGCTTTGACACTGACATCACAATCCTCATTGTGACATCACAGCTTCCAGGATGATATAACCATGAGGTGACATGACAAACCACAGTGATATCTAAACTTCACAATCACAGCCTCACTGAGACATTATGGCATCAACAGTGACAGCACCATCCTTGCTGTGGAATCACTAGCTTCACTAGTAGCATTCCAGCCTTGCTCTGACATCTCAGACTCATCACTTACATCAGTCTCACTACTGATATCACAGCCTAACCATTCAAATCTCACCCAACTGTGATGTCATAGTCTATCACCACTGATATCAGAGCCTCACTGTGACATCACAAGCTCACAGTAACATCACTGCCTCAGAGTGACATCACACCCTCTCCTCTGACATCACAGCCTCAGTGTGCTTGTACAGCCTCACTGACATTTCATAGAATCACCCCTGATATCAATGTGACATCACAGCATCACAGTGATATCACAATCTGCTCACTGACACCACAGGCTCACCTGTTACATCATAGCCTCATTGTGACATCAGCCTTACCAGTAACATCACAGTCTTACTGTGACATCACAACTTCCAGAGTGATATCTTCTCATGGTGACATGACAGCCCTCAGTGATATTCAGTGCTCAAATGTCACACAATGAGACATCGTAGCTTCACTGTGACATCACGGCCTCACCAGTGAGAGCACAGCCACACCTGTGACATCAAAGTCACTATGGACATTAGTCCGAACACTGACATCACTGCCACACTGTTGACAAGACAGTCTTTGACATCATAGACTCACCAGCGTCATTGTCAATTAATAGGTTCACCAATGACATCACAGCCTCAGCCATGACATCGTAGACTCACTATGACATCTTTTGCACCACTGATATTTCAGTCTTATTGTGACATCACACCTTCACCAATAACATCACAGCTTCACTGTGACATCACACACTCACTGTGACATCAGCCTTACCACTGATATAATAGCCTCATGATGACATCACATACACACCTCTGATATAGCCTCACTGTGACATCACAGCCTCAATGTGACATCACAGGATCACCACTGACATCAAAGCCTGATTGTGACATCAGCCTTGCCACTGACATCACAGTCTCACTGTGACCTCACTGCCTCCACCATGATATCACCAACTCCCTGTGACATCATGGGCTAATAGTGCCACCCCAGCCACACAGTGATATCAAAGCCTTTACCAGCGTCATGCGAGCCTCACTATGACATTATACCTTCATCACTCACATCAGCCTCATTCTGATATCATACTCTAACAACTGAAATCACATCCTCACTGTGATGTCATATTCTCGCTTCACTGACATCACAGCCTCACTCTGATATCACAGCCTCACCTCTGAAGTAATAGCCTCACTGTGACATGACAGCCACGCCATAACATCACAGGCTCACCTCTGAAATCATAGTATCAATGCAACATCACACCCTCATCCTACTTAGGCTCACTATTGCCCCACAGCCTCACCACTGACCTCACTGACTCACTGAAAGCCAACAGCCTCCATGTGACACCACGGTGTGGCTATTGGATATCACAACCAAAGTGTGACCTCACAACTTCCCCAGTGACATCATAACATCACAGTGACATCACAGCCTCATTGTCACATCACAGCTATACCATGCAATCAAAGCATCACTGTCATGCAAACATTCACCTCTGATATTATAGCCTCACTGTGACATGGCAGCCTCAGTTTGACACAATAACCTCATAGTACATTAGAGCCTCACCCTGACAATACAGCCTCACCAATGACATAGTATCCTTGTGAAAGCATGGTCACTACTGACATCGCAACATCACTGTGACATCACAGCCTCACTGTGACATCACAGTCATACTGTGCCAGCACAGCCTCGCTGTGACATCACAGCCTCACCACTGGTAGGACAGGCTCATTGATTTATTACTGTATTACCAGTGACACCACAGTCTCATCATAACTTGACTGTGGCATCACAGCATCACCAGTTATATCAGACATCAATGTGAAATCTCAGCATCATCCCTCACATCAGTCTCACTTTTGCGATCACAGCATAACCACTGACCTCACAACTGCACTGTGATATCACAGCATTGCTGTGACATCACAGCCTCATGTTGATGTTTCAGCCACACTGTGTTATCACAGTCTCATCACTGGTTTTCTACATAGACTTATTACAACACCACAGACTCACAACAGTTAGAACAGTTTCTCAGTGACATGACAGCCTCAGCGGTAGCATCATAGCCTTTGACATCATAAACAGTGACACCACAGTCTCACATGTTACATCACTGCCTCATTGTGAATCAAAATTTCCACAGATATCCCAGCCTCACAGCGACCTCGCAGTAACCTCATTGTCTAACCTGTTACATCATAGCCACATGGTGAAATCAGTGTAGCCACTGATATCACATCTTCCAGAGTGACCTCACAGCCTCACTGAGACATCACAGCCTCACAGAGAACTTACAAGTGTCCACTGACACCACAAGCTCACCTATTTCTTCATTATTCATTCTGAGATCAGTCTTGCCCCTGACATCACATTCTCATTGTGACATCATAGACACCCTATGTCCTCACAGCCTTATTGTGACATTACAATCTGACACTGACATCATAGCCTCACTGTGATATTACAAATTCACTGTGACTTCACACTTGCCACTGAGATAATAGCCTCATAGTGACATCACATTCACACCTCTGACATAGCCTCACTGTGACATCACAGTCTCAATGTGACATCACAGCATTACCACTGAATCATGCCTCACTGTGACATCACAGCCTCACCTCTGACATCACGGCCTCACTGTGACATAACAGGCTAACCTCTGAAATCATAGCATAAGTGACACCACGGATATCCTGCCGAGCCTTGCTATGACACCACAGCCTAATTCCTGACATTTCAGGCTCTTGATTTCAAATACAGCCTCAACTGTGACACCACACTCACACTGTGGTATCACAACCTCAACAGTACCATCACACCCTCACTGTGACATCACCTCCTCGATATGGTATCACGACATCACCACTAACATCATAGCCTCACTGTGACATCACAAACTCACTGTGACATCAGCCTTGCAACTGACATAATAGCCTTCTGATGACATCACATACAAACTTCTTACATAGCCTCACTGTGATATCACATACTCCATGTGACTTCATAGCATCATAACTGACATTATAGCCTCACTATGACCTCACAGCCTCCACTGTGACATCACCAACTGTCTGTAACCTCTTGAGCTCATGGTGATGCCACATCCACACAGTGACATCAAAGACTCAAGGGGGCATCACAGCCTCATCGGTGACATGCCAGCTTCACTGTGACATCATAACTTCATCACTTACACTAGACTCATTCTTATATCACAGCCTAACAACTGAAATCACATCCTTACTCTGGTGTCATAGTCTCACTCCACTGACAACACAGCCTCACTGTGGTATCATGGCATTACTGGTGACAACATAGTCTCACTGTGATATCACAGCCTTAACTCTGAGGTTATAGTCTCACTGTAACATGAAAGCCTCAGTATGACATCAAAGGCTCACCTCTCAAATGATTGCCCAATGGTGACATCACAGCATTAACTCTGATATTATAGCCTCACTGTTTCATCACAGCCTCACTCTGACATCACAGGCTCACCTCTGAAAACATAGCCTCAATGTGACATCATACCTTTATCTCTGACATCCTACCTAGCATCACTATGGCACCATAGGCTCATCACTGACCTCACAGGCTCACTGAAACCTGACAACCTCCCTGTGTTGCTATTGACATCACAAACTCACTGTGAACATCACAATTTCACCAGTGACATCACAACCTCACAGTGACATCACGGCCTCATGGTGATATCCCAGCCATACTGTCCCATTAAAGTATCATTGTGATATAAAGCTTCACCTCTAACTCGTAGCCTCACTCTGATATCGCAGCCTCAGTTTGACACAATAAACTCACTGTGACATTAGAGCCTTACCAGCGACAATACAGTCTCAGCAATGACATAGCCTCAGTGGTTAGGCTGTACAGTCACATTGAAGCTGTGGTGTCACAGGAGCAGCTGTGATGTCACTGTGAGGCTGTGATGTTACTATGATTTTATGATAGTACAGTGCGGCTGTGATATCACTGGTGATAGACTGATATAGGCTGAGATTTCAGTCATTAGTGTGTGATGTCAGAAGTGAGGCTGATGTCAGTGAAGAGGCTGGGATGTTACTGGTGGGGCTGTGATGCCACAGTGAGGATGTGGTGTCACTATTGAGGCTGTCTTGTGACCATCAGGCTGAGATATCAGTGATGAGGCTGTGGTGTCATTGTAAGGGTAAGCAGGATGTCTGTGATGTCACTGATGACATCACAGAGTTTGTGATGTCACAGTGAGGCTGTGAGGTCACTGTGGAAGATGTGATGTCAGTGGCAGGGCTGATTTCACCATGAGGGTATGATGTAACAGGTGAGTCTATGATATAACAGTTTAAATCCTGAGGTCATAGTGAAGCTGTGAGGTAACTGTGAAGCTGCGATATCTGTGGGATGACTGATGTCACAGTGAAGCAGTGATGTAACATGTGAGGCTCTGGTGTCACTGTTTATGATGTCAAAGGCTATGATGTCACTGCTGAGGCAGTTGCATCACTGTGAGCCTGTGCTTCTGTGGTGAGACTATGGGTCATAGTAAGGCTAGGTGAGATACCAGTGGTGAGGCTGTGATGTCACAGCATAGCTGTGATGCCTCTGTGAGGCTTTGATGTCACTCTGTGTCTGTGGTGTCACCGTGAGCCCGTGATTTCACAGGGAATTGGTGAAGGCACGATGGACATGGTGAGGTCACAGTGAAACTGAGTTATGAGTGGCAAGGCTGATGTCACAGTGAGGCTATGATGTCAGTGGTGATGCTGCGAAATTACATGGAGGCCGTGATATCATAGTGAGGCTATGTCAAAGATGTGTATGTGATTTCAAAAGGAGCCTACAATCTCAGTGGCAAGGCCTATGTCACAGTGAGGCTATGATGTCAGTGGCAATACTGTGAAGTCACATTGAGGCTGTGATGTCACAGTGAGGCTATGTCAGAGGTGTTTCGTGATGTCTCCATGAGGCTATTATGTCAATGGCAAGGCTGATGTCACAGTGAGTTTGTCATGTCACAGTGAGGCTGTGATGGCACTGTCAGGTTGTAATTTCACAGTGATGCTGTGAGGACACAGTGTGGGTATGATGTCACAGTGAGGCTTTGATGACACAATGATGCAGTGATGTCACTGGAGAGGTTTTGATGACACAGTGAGTCTGATGTCAGTGGTGAGGCTGATTTCACAATGAGGCTGTGGTGTCAATGGTGGAAGTGTGATATCACGATAAGGCTGGAATGTCAATGGTGAAAAAGATGTCATAGTGATTCTATAATGTTGCTGGTGAGGTCATAATGATAGTGGTGAACCCATTATGTGTGAACTCACAGTGACACTGGTGAGGCTATGATATCAAAGGCTGGGTTGTCATACTGTGGCAGGAATGTCAGTGTTCTGATTAATGTCAGTGTCAATGCTGATGTCATAGGTGAGGTTGTGCTGATACTGGTAAGATCATGATGCTACAGCGAGGCTGTAGTGTCTCTGATGAGACTGTCCTGTGACTGTGAGCCTGAGATGTTAGTAGTGAGGTTGTTGTGTCATAGCAAGGCTAGCCAGGACGTCCGTGGTATTACTGATGGCATGATGTCAGAGCTGAGACTGTGATACAGAATGAGGCTATGATGTCAGAGGTGAGGCTGTGATGTCACAATGAGGCTATAATGTTAGAAATGAGACTATAATGCCATAATGAGGCTGCGATATCACTGTGAAGCTGTGATATCACTATGAGGCTGTGACATCACAGAAAAGTTGTGATTTCATAGTGAGGATGTGAGGTCATTGTCAAAGATGTGATGTTAGTAGCAAGGCTGATTTCACCATGAGGCTATGATGTAAAAGGTGAGTCTATGATGGAACAGGTTAGACTGTGAAGTCACAGTGTGGCTGTAAAATCACTGTGAGGCTGTGATATCTGTGGGAATATTGAAGTCACAATGAGGCAGTGATATAACATGTGAGGCTGTGGGGTCAGTTTAGGATATTAAAGACTATTATGTAACTGCTGAGGCTGTCACATCAGTGTGAACCTGTACTAACTGTGGTGAGTTTGTGGTGTTATAATAAGGCTAAGTAGGATACCAGTGGTGAGACTGTGAGGTCACAGTGTGGCTGTGATGTCACCATGATGCTGTGATGGCAAAGCAGGGATATGATGTCATAGTGCAGCTGTGACATCAGTGGTAAGGCTGTGATTTCAGAAGTGAGACTGATGTGAGATATGAGGCTGAGATGTTGCATTGATGATGTGATATAACAAGTGAGGCTGTGATTCCACAGTGAAATTATGAAGGCACCATGAGGCTGTGGAGTCACTGGTGAGGCTATGATATCACAGTGAGCCTATCTCATCAGTGGTGGGACTGTGACGTCACAGTGAGGATGTGTTGGCACAGTGAGGTTGTGATGTCAGCAGTGACTGTGCTTTCATAGGGAGACTATGTCATTGGTGAGGCTGTATTGTCACTGTAATGGCTCTAATGTCACAGTGAGTTTATTGTTTCAAAATGAAGTAGTGATGGCAGATTAAGGCTATTATGTCAGAGGTGAAGGTTTATGTCACATTAATAGTTTGATTGCATGGTATGGCTGTGATGCCTCAATGAGTCTGTGATGTCACTGTGAGTTTGAGATATCACTGGGAAAGTTGTGATGTCAAAATGAGGTTGTGATGTCAAAAGCAACAGTGGTGGTGTCACAGTGAAGCTGACATATTTCAGTGAGCCTGTAAGGTCAGTGGCGAGGCTGTGGTGTCATAGTGAGGCTAGGTAGAATGTCAGTGATTAGGGTGTGAAGTCTCATTGACGATATGATTTCATAGGCGAGCCTGTGATATCATAGTGAGGCTGTGATGAAACAGTGGGGATATAAGATCAGAGCCAATGCTGTGATGTCTTAGTTGGGCAATGATTTCATAGGTAAGACTGATTTCATACTGAGGCTGTCATGTCGCGCAGTGAGCCTATACGCTCAGAGGCTGTGATGTAACAGTGAGGTTGTGTTGTCATCAGTGATACTGTGATATCACAGTGAGGCTGTGATGTCAGTAGAGTGAGGCTATGACATCACAGTGAGGATGTGATTTCATTGGTTAGGCAGTGATATTAGAATGTGTCTGATGTGAGTGATAAGGGTATGGTGTCACAGTGAGGCTGGACTATCACTGGTAAGGCTGAGATGCCACATGAGACTTTGATGTTACCATATAAATGTGGTGTCACTATGAGCCTGTGATGTCACAGGAAGTTGGTGATGTCATGGTAGATGCTGTGAGGTCACAGAGATACTATGATGTCAGTGGCAAGGCTGATGTCTCAATGAGGCTATGAGGTCAGTGGCGATGCTGTGATATCACAGTGAGACTATGTCAGAATTGTGTATGTGGTGTCACCATGAGGTTATAATGTCAGTAGCAAGGCTGATGTCACAGAGAGGTTGTGATATCACAGTGTGATTGTGAGGTCACTGTGGAAGATGTGATGTCAGTGGCAAGGCGGATTTCACCATGAGGGTATGATGTAACAGGTGAATCTATGATGTCATAGCTTAGACTGAGAGGTCACAGTGAGTCTGTGAGGTCACTGTGAGGCAGTGATATCTGTGGGAAGAATGATGTCACAGTGAGGCAGTGCTGTAATATGTGAGGCTGTGGTGTGACTGTTTATGATATCAAAGTCTATGATGTCACTGCAGAGGCTGTCATGTCACTGTGATTTTTGTGCTTCTTTGGTGAGGCCGTGGTGACCTAGTAAGTCTAGGTAGGATACCAATAGTGAGGCTGTGATGTCACCATGATGTTGTGATGTCACAGTGCACCTGTGAGGTCAGTGTTTAGGTTGTGATTTTATCAATGAGACTGATGTTAGAGATGAAGCTGATATGTCTCATGGATGATGTGATATAACTGATGAGACTGTGATGCTACAGTAAGGTTATGATGTCACCATGTGGCTCTGGTGTCCCTGGTAAGGCTGTGATGTCACGGTGAGCCTGTGTTATAAATGGCGAGGCTATTTTGTCACAGTGAGGCTGTGCTGGCACAGTGTGGAATTGATGGCACAGTGAGGTTTTGATGTTACAGTGAGCTTGTGATTTCAGTAGGGAGATTATGTCATGATGAAGATGTATTGTCGCTTGTGAGGCTTTAATATCACAATGAGTTTATTGTGTCAAACTGAGGCTGTTAAGTCACAGTGATTATAAGTAGTGAAGCTCTATGTCACAGTAATGCTTTGATGGCATGGTATGGCTGTGATGTCACAATAAGTTCTGATGTCACTGTGAGGTTGTGATGTCAAAATGTGGTTGTGATGTCAATAGGGACAGTGTGGTGTTACAGGGAGGCTCTCAGATTTCAATGAGACTGTGAGATCAGTGGTGAGGCTGTGTTGTCATTGTGAGGGTATGATGGCACATTGTGGCTGTGATGTGACAGTGTGATATCACAGATTGTGATGTCACTAGTGATGTGCTTTCATGTTTCAGTGTGCCTATAAGGTCGGTGCTGAGGCTGTGTTGCCATAGTGAAGTTAGGTAGGATGTCAGTGATGAGAGTGTGATATCACATTGAGGTTATGATTTTTGAGGTGAGCCTCTGATGTCACACTGATGCTGTGAAGTCACTGAGGAATTTGTGATGTCCCAATGAGGTTTTGATATCAACAGTGACAGTGTGGTGTCACAGGGAGGCTATAAGGATTCAGTAAGGTCAATGGTGATGCTGCAGCATCATAGTGATGCTACGTAGGATGTCAGCGATGAGGGTGTGATGTTGCATTGAGATTATGATTTCATAGGTGAGCCTGTGATGTCATAGTGAGGTTGCGTTGAAACAGTAAGGCTGTAACTTCAGATTTGGTGCTGTGATGTCACCGTTGGACAATGATTTCAGAGGTGAGTCTGTGATGTCATAATGAGGCTGTCATATCACAGTGAGGGTAAAACCTTAGCGGTGAGTTTGTGATGTCATAATGAGATGTGGTGTCTTAGTAAGGCTAGATAGGATACCAGTGTGGCTTTGATATCACAATGTGGTTGTGATGCCACAGTGAGAATGTGATGTCACGTTCAGCTGTGAGATCAGTGGTTAGGCTGTGATTTCAGAAGTGACACTGATGTGTGAGATGAGGCTGAGGTGTCACATTGACAATATATATTTGGTGAGGCTGTGATGCCACAGTGAGGTTATGATGTCACCATGAGGCTATGATGTCACAATGAGGTGTGATGTCAGCAGTGTCTGTGCTTTCACATGGAGACTATTGTCACTGGTGAAGTTCCAATGTCAAAGTGAGTTTATTGTGTCAAACTGAGGCTGTGATTTCACGGTGAGGCTATGATGTCAGAGGTGAAGCTTTATGTCACAACAATGCTTTGATGGCACTTTATGGCTGTCATGTGACAATGAGGCTGTGATGTCAATGGGGAAGTTGTGATGTCACTGTGAGGTTGTGATGTCAATAGCAGCACCATGGAGTCATAGGGAGGCTATCAAGTTTCAGCGAGCCTATGAGGTCAGTGGTGAGGCTGTGTTGCCATAGTGAGGCTAGATAAGATGTCAGTATATCAGTGATGAGTGTGTGAGGTCACATTTCAGAAGTGAGCCTGTGATGTCATAGTGAGGTTGTGATGAAACAGTGAGGCTATAAGATCAGAGTAGATGCTGGAATGTCATATTTGGGCAATGATTTCAGGGGTGAACCTGTAATGGCACAGTAAGGCTGTGATGACACAGTGAGGCTATAGCCATAGAATTGAGGCTATGATGTCACAGTGAGGCTGTGTTGTCTCCAGTGATGACGTGATGTCTCTCAGTGAGGCTGACATGTCAGTGAAGTGAGTCTATGACATCACAGTGTGGATGTCATTTCCGTGGTTAGGCTGTGATATCACAATGGGGCTGGTGTGAGTGATGAGGGTATGTCACACTGAGGCTGGCATGTCACTAGTGAGGCTGTGAGGCGACCATGAGGCTTTCATGTCACTGTATAATGTGGTGACACAGGGAGATGGTGATGCTCATAGTGAGACTGTGATTTCAGTGGCAAGGCTGATGTCACAGTGAGGCTATGATGTCAGTGGTGATGCTGTGATGTCACATTGAGGCTGTAATGTAACAGTGACGCTATGTAGAGATTTGTATGTGATGTCATACTGAGACTCTTATGTCAGTGGCAAGGCTGGAAGTCACAGGGAGTTTGTGATGTCACAGTGAGGCGGTGATGTCACTGTCAGGCTGTAATGTCACAGTGAGGCTGTAAGAACACAATGTGGCTATGATGTCACATTGAGGCTCTGATGACCGTTTTGTTTTAATGTCATTGGAGAGATTTTGTTGGCACAGTGAAGTTGTGATGTTAGTGGTGAGGCTGATGATGAGAGTGGTGAACGTACTATTTTGAGGCTATGATGTCAAAGGCTTTGTTGTCACTAATGTGGCAGTGATGTCAGTGTTGTGACTAATGTCAGTGGCGATGCTGACTTCATAGGTGAGGCTATGCTGTCACTGTAAGGTTGTGATGTTACACTGAGGTTATGATGTCACTGTGAAGGTTTTATGTCACTGTGGGCTGTTATGTCACTATGATGATATCACTCTGGAAACTGTGATGTCACAGTGTGGCTGTGATATCAGTGGTAAGACAGTTGTAACAATGCGTTATGGTGTAACAGGTGAGCCTGTTGTGTCAGTGGGCAGGATGTAAGGTCACTGTGAGGATATGATGTTGCAGTGAGGTTTTGATGCCAGGGTTGATTCTATGAGATGCTTGTGAGGCTAAAACATCAGGGATAATGCTTGTATTTCACAGTGAGCTTAGGATGTCAGTGGTGAGGTGGTGTAGTCACACTGAGCCTGTGATGTCAGAGGAGAGGCTGTGATGTCACTGTGAGGCAGTGATGTTAACATAAGGTTGTGATGTCACAGTGAGGTGTGATATCAGTGGTGATAGACTATGACGTCACAATTTGGCTGAGATTTCATTGGTTACGCTGTGATATCAGAAGTGAGGCAGATTTCAGTGATGAGGGTGAGATGTCACAATGAGGCTGGAATATTACTGGTGAGGCTGTGATGTCACAGCATTGCTATGGTGTCACTGTTGTGGCTGTTATGTGACCGTGAGCCTGAGGCTCACGTGATGAGGCTATGGTGTCATAGTCAGGCTAGGCAGGATATCCATGGTGTCACTGAAGCTATGATTTAAGAGATTAGTGCTGCGTTCTTATCTAACCATGCTGTTTTGAAAAGGTCCAGCATGACAGAATATTTTTTTCAAGGAAACAAGTTCTGAATAAAGGATACGACATAAATAAAACAAATAAGGAAAATAAGGGGGTAGTTATTGCCTGCCTTAGTGTTACTGTCTGGTTCTGGCCTATAGCTTGCTTGCTGGGGAGTGACACATCAGCATCTAAATGGGCAATTGATTGATGCTAGGGGCTCTCCCTATCTCAAATAAATTTTGCTTCTGGCAGGAGGATTCCTCCCTCTAAAATTTGAGTCTACCACTTGGATATTCTTAGATCTTTTGTTGTTGTTGTTGTTTTTCTCAGAACTAGCTAGTTTACAGTCCCTCCCCCACACATTTGATGTTTATACATCAACCAGGGAAAATCTACTTTGAAACATTCATTTTTCCCTTTGCTTTTAGCTACTGAATGTTATGCCTGCTTTAACTCTACTTAGCGACATCATGTCTGTTCCAACAGAAAATATATGTCACCTCTGCTCTTTCTTTGTTACCCAGACTACGCTTTACATAATCCTGTAAAGAATTTGGTCCTGGTTTTCTCTGATGTTTTCCCTATGGGCATATTGACATATCTCCTGGCATTTACTCTGGAGTTTGTAAAGTATATAAACTGCTAAAATTTTCAATAAAGAGTTCTGATTCCCTCAGCCCAGAGAGCTGTGCCGAAACCTTGCTACCTTGTCCAGGGAAGCCTTGGATTTGAGGTTGCATCTTGAACTGCAACATCTTGGGCCTGAACCTGGTACACTTCACTAGGTAAGTGTTTCCTTTTCTCTTTTTTTCTCTTTAAGTCTTTCAGGCAAGGATAAGATCCCATCAGGAGACAGAAAAACCCTCAAACTAAGTGGAGCTGAGTTAAGAAGATGGGTAAGGATAGGATTCCATCAGGGTACAGAAGACACCTCTGAGAAGAGTGGACCTGAGTGAAGAAGATGGGTAAGAAACATGGGTCATATTGAGTCTAAAGAAATAAGACTTTTTATTGGCATAACTAAGCAAATGATAAATGCACGAAGTGTTCATGTCTCTTCTAAGCAGTTAAGAAATTTTTTTCATTTTGTACAAATGTGTTGTCCTTGGTGTCCAGAGGAAGAAAACTTGGATCTAGAAATTTGGAAAAAGATAAGAAAAATAAAAAGCTATTATCATGTTCATGGACTAGAAAAGGTCCCGATTGTTACATTTTTTTTTATGGAGTTTAATGATGGATTCTTTAAGTCCTAGTCAAGAAACAGTAAGCTTAACATAGGAAACTAAGTTAGGGGAGAAGACTCCTCTGACTCCAAAGGAAAATAAAGTTAAAAATTATAAAAGCTTAATTAAGCCTCAACATGTCATAAAAGTAACTTTAGAGGAGGAAGCGGATGATGATATCCTGTCTCCCTCTGAGGAAACTGATTTAGAAAAGGAAGCAGATGATGAAATGCTGTCTCCCTCTGAGGAGACTAGTTTAGAGAAAGAAGCAGACAGTGATGTCCTGTCTCTCTCTGAGGAGAATGATTTAGAGAAAGAAGCAGGACCTCACCATAATGCAGATAATGGGGTATTTCTAAAGGCTTCAATGCCATTTTCCCTTGAGAATCCTAAGAAGCCTCCCATAGGGGTAGGCCTTCTTGAAGCAGCACAACAGGCTATAAAAACGGAAAGTGAAGATACCACATGGGAGCCAAATCTAGAAGCTACAGTTATAAAGCAATTGGCTTTTGAGACTACAAATACAATGTGCCAGGCTTTATTAATATCAGTCAGAAAACAAGAGTCTATGAGAAATTACATCAAACCATGTATGGATGCCTCACCAGCCAATATGCAGGGAGTACAAATATGAAAATGGGCAGGTGATATTAAATCAAAAAGTTTTCAGCCTTATGTCATTTCCTCTCTTCCTTTTCCATCACGTGGAAGAGATGTTTTATCCTCAATGGAAATGGCTTCAGTAGTTCCTGATCCTGTAAAATCAGAACAAAAAAATTTTAATTGGGGCCATTGTTATTTATTATGCTGATAAGATCCAATGGAAATCAAAAGAGCCTATACAGGTTGAACAGTGGCCTTGAACAGTGATGTCTTGTCTCCCTCTGAGGAGACTGATTTAGGGAAAGAAGTAGACAGTGATGTATTGTCTCCCTCTGAAGAAACTGATTTAGAGGAAGAAGCAGGACCTCACCATAGTGAGGATAATGGAGTATTTCTAAAGGCTTCAATGCCATTTCCCCTTGAGAATCCTAGGAAGCCTCCGATAGAGGTATTCTTTCTTGAAGCAGTACAACAGACTAGAAGAATGGAAAATGAAGATCCCACATGGGAGCCAAATCTAGAAGCTACTGAAATAGTTATACAGCAATTGGCATTTGAGAATACTGATACAAAGTGCCAGGTTTTATTAAAATCAGTCAGAAAACAAGAGTCTGTGAGAGATTACATCAAAGTATGTATGGATGCCTCACCAGCCTATATGCAGGGAGCACAAATGTTAAAATGGGCAAGAGATATTAAATCAAAAAGTTTTCTGCCTTATGTCAATCTCTCTCTTCCTTTTCCGTTATGGGGAAGAGGTGTTTTATCCTCAATGGAAATAGCTTTAGTAGTTCCTGATCCTGTAGAATCAAAACAAAAAATTTTAATTGGGGCCATTGTTACTTATTATGCTAAGATACAATGGAAATCAAAAGAGCCTGTATGGGTTGAACAGTGGCCTCTATCAATGGAGGAAATACAGGCTATAGAACAATTGGTACAAGAACAGTTAAAATTAGGGCATACAGAGCCATCACACAGAAAATACAATGTTAAAACCAAAAAGATTAGAAGCAGTGACAAACAATTGAGTGGCTTTCTAGATTAAGTTGCAAATTTACATCTTTCTTTTATTGAAGGGAATGTAAATCCCAGAATTTGGTTTCATATGGATTTAAAAAATTAAATGAATAAAAAATAAAAATAAAAGAACAAAAACATGTTCTTCCTAATATTTTTAAATTATAAGAAAAAACAAAAAATTAACATAAAAACCTAATACCCTAAAATTATTTCAAATGATTTTGAGATTCATAAAAAAACTTGCAAAACTGCCACTTTTACAGACTGTGGCAAGAGATTCTCAGCTTGCAAAACAGTAATATTAATATTTGGCCTTTAAAAATCCAAATGACACTTTGGGAAATGCTAACAAATTTTCAGAAAAAGAAAAAATTAGACAAATATATTAATCTATTAAATATAAAGTTTCTTAAATAATAATTTGGTTTTTGGAAATGAATTTTAAAGTTTAAACTGCTTTTAATGTTTTTCATAATTAAATTAAACTGCTGGACTTAACTAATATGAGATTTTGTTTTCAATGGTAAGACTTTCATAAATGTTGATCTGCTTTTGATGATGATTTTAAAGGTAATTTTAACGCTGTTATCAGTGATTTATAGGTTATTAATGTGTTTGTATGTTTATGTGTTCTGTGTTTATGTGTTGTGTGTCTTGTGTTTCAACGTAAAAAAATCTATGGCCACTTCAATCTTTTTGATTCATGTTGCATGCTAATACTAAAATTTTGGCATGCCATTTTTATATGCATGCTTAAAATAAGAACAAATAATTTTAATAATATCTAAGGCCTTAACCATTTACATTTTGAATCAATCACAACTGTTTTTCTGATGTTTTCTTTCATGTAAAGTTTTCTCACTTGGTTTTGATCTTTAACAGGACTACAAATGAAAATGCCATTGTGTTCTTAAAGGTTTTTCCCTATATTCTAAAAAGAACAAAGCCACTATCATACTCATAAATTAAACTTCCTCATTTCTCTTGACTTCTTTTAAAAATTTTCATCCTATCAAACCTACCAACCAGGTAATACAAATGTCTTCTGAAAAATTCAATGAAATTTCTTCATTCTCTTTATGATAAGATATAATAATATTTAAATGTTTCTATTGCCAGAAAAAATGATTATCTAAACAGAGACATACAGGAATTCTCTTGTGACCATGTGTTGCTTGTTTATTCCATATTAAATGTCTCAGTCTCTACAAAATTTAAAGATCTTTAACTGATGTGTTATAATTAATTTGGCTCCAAAAATATTAAAGTATTACAAATTATTTAACATTTTCAACTCAAAAATAAGATTTAAGGCTGTAACCTTAAATTAAAAGTTTTCTAAATTTCATATACCTTAAAGATACAAAATTTATGGTTATTTAATGCTAAAGTAAATAAATAGTAAAGTACATAGATTTCAAAGTATATATTATATATAAATGTATGTTGCCTACATAATTGCCATATTAGACTCAACTCTTAATATCTTTTAAAGATGAGGTTTGTTGTCTGTTATCACCTCCTTTAAAGGACATTTCTTGAGGGATAATTAATGTAAAAACAGCAGGAAACCATCAAATAAAATATATATATAAAGCTATTCATAGTACTTAGATACTTAGATGTACAAAAGGTTTGGGATGGGACCTGGTAAGATCCCCATCAGTTGTAAGTGACCAGGAAGGAAAATCTGTGAGCTTAACCAGATGTCTCATATCTTACTTGCAGTCCTTGATGGTGGTCTATTATCTCTGTTGTAGCATGATTTCCTCTTTCCTTATTTTTGGCGGGGCCTTCTTTCTCCTTCTTGCTTGTTCATAATCTTTGCAATTACTATAGGTATTACAGAGATTTATCTTTGAATGTGTCTCTAAGTGGGTTTGATACTAGGATCCACCTATTAGGAAGTACATATTGCGCTTAATTTTCCGTGTCTGGGATACTTCACTCAATATAATTGTTTCTAATTCCATCCATTTTCCCAGCAAATTGCATTAATTCATCATTTATGATGGGTGAGTAATATTCTATTGTATAAATGTACCACATTTTCCTTATCCACTCGTGAGTTGTTGGACATTTGGGTTAATTCCATGACTTTGCTATTGTAAATAGTGCTGCTATGAACATGGTCCTGCTTGTACTATCAAGGTGAATTTTTGTTGTATGGGGGGTTATTCCCAAAAGTGGAATAGCTGGGTCATATGGCATTTCAATCTTTAACTTCTTTAAGAATTGCCAGATGGCTTGCCAGAATGGTTGTATAAATATGCATTCTCACCCATCCTGACTGGGCTCAGTCAGGTTTTGATTTGCATTTCCTTGATGGCTACGGATGTGGAGCATTTTTTAAGATATTTGTTAGACATTTTAATTTCGTTCTTGGTAAAATTTCTTTTAAATTCCAAGGCCCATTTTCTTTAAGTCCCAAGGCCCATTTTTTAATTGGCCCATTTGTTTCCTTGGTGTTTAGTTTTCTAAGTTCTTTGTGCACTCTGGATAATTGAAATCTATCAGAGAGGTGGTTAGTGAAGATTTTTCTCCCATTCTGTGGGTTGCCTTTGTGCTAGAGTTACAATCTCTTTATCTGAACAGAAGCTCTTTAATTTCATAAGATCCCATCTGTTCAGTGTTCATTGTATTGACTGTGCTACTGGATTTCTAATTAGGAACTGTTGGCTCCAGAGAGATCCCTACCCTTTCAACTAAGGTTTTTATAGTCTCTGGCCTTATATTGAGGTCCTTGATCCATCTGGAAGTAAGTCTTGTACATAGTGACAATTACGGGTCCAGTTTTAATCTTCTGCATGTGGAAGTCCAGTTTTGCCAGCACCATTTGATGAAGATGCTGTTCTTTTTCCATTGGATTTTCTGGGCCCCTTTGTCAAAGATCAAATGGGCTGTAATTGTGTGGGCTTATATCTGAGTCTTCACCCCTTGTCCATTGATCTGTGTGTCTATTTTGGAACCAGTACCAGGCTGTTTTTATAACTATGAGATTTATAGTATAGACTAAGGTTTGGTATGGTGATACCTCCAGCAGTGTTTTTGTTACTCAGGTTGTTTTTGCTATCATGGGTTTTTGTGCCTCCATGAATGTTGAGAACGTTGAGATTGTTTGGTCAACTTATTTAAAAAATTGCTTTGGGATTTTAATTGGTATAGCATTGAATCTGTATGCTGCCTTTGGTAAGATGGTAATTTTTGTGATATTGATTCTGCCAATTCAGGGACATGGCAGGTCTTTCCACCTTCTAGTGTCTTCTGTAATTTCTTTTTTTAGGGTTTTAAAGTTTTCATTGTAAAGGTCACTTACTTTCTTGGTTAGGTTTATACCGAGGCAGTTCATTTTTTTAGGAATTATAGTAAATGAGATTGCTTCTCTCAGGGCTTTTTCAGGCATCTAGGAAGGCCAATGATTTTTATATGTTAACTTTGTATCCTGCTACCCTGCTGAATTTCTGTATTAGTTCCAGTTTTCTCGTGGAGTTTTTGGGATCACTCAGGTATAAAATCATGTCTTTAGCAAATAGAGATAACTTGACTTCTTCCTTGCTTATTTGAATCCCTTTTATCTCCCTTTCTTGTCTTATGGCTTCAGCGAAGACTTCAAGTACAATATTGAAGAGAAGTGGTGAAAATCCACAGCCTTGTCTAGATCCTGATTGAAGTAGGGATGCTTCGAGTTTCTCCCCATTGAGTATAATCCATGCTGTGGGCTTATTGTAGACAGCTTTTATTATATTGACAAAGGTTCCTTCCTTTCCAAATGTCTCTAGGGTTTTGGTCATAAAACGCTGTTGGATCTTTTCAAAAGCTTTTTCTGCATCTATCGAGAGTATCATGTGGTCTTGGACTTTAGACTGGGTTATATGGTGGATTACATTTATTGATTTGTGTATGTCGAACAAATCTTGTGTGCCTGGAATAAAGCCTACTTGATCCCCATGAATGATCTTTTTGATATGTTTTTGAATCCAATTTCTAAGACTTTGTTAAGAATCTTTGCATCTGTGTTCATCAAAGAGATTGGCCTATAGTTTTCTTTTTTAAGTGTATCTTTATTAGGATTTGGGATTAAGTCAGTATTAGCTTCATAGAAAGAATCTGGTAGTGTTCCTTCCTTTGCTATTTGATGGAATAATTTAAGAAGTATTGGTGTTATTAGCTCCTTAAATCTCTGGTAGAACTCTGTGCTGAATCCATCTGGCCCAGGACATTTTTGGTGGGAAGATTCGAGATTTCTTCCTTGATTTCCTCATAGGTTATAGGACTATTTAAATAATTCACAATTATTTAAATAATTCACAAATTCCTGATTCAATTTTGGTAAGTTGTGCTTACTTAGGAATTCATCCATCTCTTTTGCATTGCAAATGTCACAGAGTATAAGTTTTTAAACATGACTTTATAATACTCTGACTTTCTTGGGTATCCATTTTCATTTCTAATTTTGTTAATTTGTGTTTTTTTCTCTCTTGCTTTTGGTTAATTTAGCTAGAGGATGTATCAATCTTATCGATTTTTTCAAAGAACCAGCTTCTTCACTGGTTGATTTTCTGTATTGTTTTCCTAATCTTAATATTGGATATTTCTTCCCTGATTTTGATCTCTTCTACTGCTTTTGGGATCAGATTGCTCTAGTGTCTCTAAAGTTTTAAGATGCATTGTTGAGTTATTTATTTCAGATGTTTCCATTTTTTTGATGTAGGCATTAAGAGCTATGAACTTATCTCTTAGGAAAGCTTTCATTGTGTCCCAGAGATTTTGGTACGTTGTATTTTCATTATCGTTCACTTTCAGGAAATCTTGAATTTTCCTTTGTAATTTCTTCCTGAATCCAATTCTTATTCAGCATCATAGTGTTAAGTTTCCAGGAGTTAGTGTATTTTCTGTTGCTTATTGTGTTGTGGATGTCAAGCTTTAGGCCATGGTGGTCTGATAAAGTACAGGCTAGAATTTCGACTTTCCTGAATATGTGGAGATTCATTTTGTGGCCCAATATGTGATCTATTTTGAAGAAAGTTCCGTGTGCTGCTGAGAAAAATGTGTATTATTTGTTGCTTGGATGAAAAGTTTGATAGAGATCTGTAAGGTCCATTTCTTTAAGGGTTTGATTAAGTTCCAAAGAGTCTCTGTTAAGTTTTTTACCTGTTGATCTAGCCCATGTTGAGAGGGTGGTGTTGAATCCCCAAGAATTATCATTTTGGGGTTGATTTCTCAGTTTAGATGTTGTAGGGTTTGCTTATACATGTGGGGGGGCATATTGGGTGCATATATGTTCAGTATTGTGAAGTCTTCCTGGTGAATTGTACCTGTGACTAAAATGTAGTATCCATTTGTGTCTCTTATGATTTGTTTTAGTTTGAAGTCCACTTTGTCCGATAGCATAATGGCTATCCCTGCCTGTTTCCTGGTTCCATTAGCTTTCAGAATTTTTGACCATCCTTTTATTTTTAGGCTAGGTCTGTGTTTTGTGGTGAGATGGACAGCACTAGTAATAACTGCCTGAGAGTAGTAATACCAACTAAATCAGTTCAGTCAAAAAAACACAGAAACTTTAAGGTCTTAAGAGACAAAATGACAATGCCCAAGTCAAAGTGCAGATCCATGAGAAATAAAACCCAAAAAGACAAATCTTCCACCGAAAGAATTAACCCCATAATGATGGATTCCAACCAGAACAAATTCACAGATAATAGCCAAGAAAGCCAGAGCCAACATAATGACTTTCACAGTATCATCATTATCATGATTAATACTACAAAAGAGGAAATCTGAACCCACCCAGCCCACCTAGAGACAGTAATTCCAAGGATTATGAACAGGAGGGATGGGGTAGGAGGGCCACACCAGAAACAAGGAGAGAAGGGACCATGTTACAGCAGGGAAAATAGGCCTCCACCAAGGACCCAAATAAGTAATGAGACATCTGATTAAGTTCACAGACTTTTGTTCCTGATCATTTATTACTGAGGGGGAGTGATCTCACCAGAAGAGGAGGGCATATAGTCTGGCAGATAAAAAGCAACAATTTTGCAAATGGGTGATAGACCCCTCCCTCACTGTGGTTTCTCACTTTTATTACATCTACCTTTGAATGTGCTTTTATCACAAGACTCTAACAGCTTTTTGTCTCTGGCCAGGGGGTAACATACAGTGCCCATCAGGATGGAGTGAAGGGCATTGCAGGAGCAGCAAAACTGCAAAAGAAAATCAACAAACCACAATCCAGAACTTCAGAGACTCTATATCAACCACCTAGAACTAGGCCAGCTTAGTCTCTCCCCATCTTAAAGCTCAGGGAAATTTGCGGAAGAGGGGGCGGTAAGAGTGTAAGAGCAAAAGGATGGGAGGAGCAATGATATGGAAGATACTCTATACTAGTTAGGGCTGAAGCAATCATAATTGGATTTTGCATGCCCTGCATATTGTCCAACATACTGTTGACCTCACAAAGTCTAGCATCTGCTAAAGGCACCAAGATCCTTGGAGGCAAAGGATTGGCAGCCACAGCAGTGTTCCTATACCTAAGGGGAACACGGGAAAGGGTTTGGGAAAGGCCACTGGGTCCTTGTACGTCATCGGAGAGGAGGGCCCAGAGGAAAATCAGACATGCACAAGAAAGGACTCTCTGGGAATTGGGGTGGGAGGCACTGGGGGATGGGGAGGGAGAGGGGTGGGGAGGGGGAGCAGGGGGTATGGGGGGAAGAGGAGGGAGGGAGGGAACTGGTGTACCTAATAAGTTTGTATGAGCTGAAATAAAAAAAAAAGAAAGAGGAAATCTGGGACGAGTTAAACAACTGCATCAAACACGTTGAACAGGAACAAAACAGACAATTGGAGGAGTTGAGAAAAAGTTCAAGAAACAAAAACAGACATAGAGCATTTAAAACAGTATCAGACAGCATTTAAAATTGAACTAAAAGACAAGTTATCTTCAACACAAAACTCAACAGAGAGTCTTATCAACAGAACTAACAAAGCAGAAAATAGAATTTCAGATATTGAAGACAAAGTTGGAGAATTAACCAATTCAATGGAAGAGGTTCTTAAAGCCAAAAAGATTCTTGAGAGGAATATTCAAGAAATATGGGACACCCTGAAGAAGCCTAACATGCGCATTCATGGAATACCAGAGCAAGAATTCCAAAATATCACACCTGAGGAAATTTTTCAAATTATCATAAATGAAAATTTCCCTCAACTAAAGAATGAGAGGCCCATCCTAATACAAGAGGCATTGCACACTTCAAACAGATATGACCAAAATAGAAAATCACCACAGCAAATAATAGTCAAAACACTCCACATTCAAGACAAAGAAAAGGTCCTGAGAGTTTCAAGGGAAAAAAAGAACAAGTCACTTTTAAAGGTAAACCTATTAAAATAACAAATGACTTCTCAATGGAAACAGCAAAAGCAAGAAGAGCTTGGAGAGACGTACTACAAATATTAAATGAGCAAAAATGTCAGCCCAGACTGATATACCCGGCGAAACTATCCGTCATGATCGAGGAAGAAAGAAAAGTTTTCCAGCACAAACACAACTTGAAGGTTTACATGTCTACCAAACCAGGCCTTCAAAAAATGCTAGAAATGATACTCAAGCTTGAAGAAACAAACAAGCATGTCATAATTAAGCACAGGTGTCGACTTGACTGTTGAGGGGTTGAGCTTTGGGCACAGTTGTAGAGAATTGATGATTGAGTTAAGCTCAGAGCAAACCTGAAGGACATTGTCTAGCTGATGGAAAAGACTCAGCCCATGGTGGATGGGTTAGGCCCTGGATAAATCACAGAGAGCTGGTTGAGCGAGTGGGCATTCTTCTGTTCACTTGGCCAGACATGCTGTTCTGGTAAGCAAGGATTATTCATCTCTTAGCCATTATGCAATGATGGTGTGGCCAGTTCCCTCAGCCCTCGTGTTAGTGCGTGCTCTCCCATCAAGCTGAACTAAGAACTGTAACCAGAAATCATAAGAGAATAAACCCCTGTTCCCTTAAGCTGTTTGAAGATCATTTATCAGCAACCATGCAGGTGGACTGCCACAAAGCGTATCCAGGGGGACAGAAGGGAAGTATAATACCACCAAAACCTAAATGTCAAACAATATAGTACAAAAGCCACTAAACATAAAAAATGTGCCAAATTAAATATAATTTCTCCATGGGCTGGAGAGGTGGCTCAGGGGTTAAGCCTCCGCCTTGCAGGCAGAAGGTCCTGAGTTCGGATCCCAGATCACACGAATAGACACCAGGCGGAAACGGGGGCGGCTTGCGTTTCAGGTCCTGGTAGGGCGGATCCTGTGAATCCCGGGGCAGTAGGAGGTGGAGGCATCCATGGTGGTTCCCGAATTCGTCCGTGGTTCTACACACACACAGACATACACATACACACGCGCACATACGTATGTACACATGCACAATTGAGTAAATAATAATAAAAAAATTTCTCCATTATAACATTAAATGTCAATGGTATTAACTCACTGATCAAGAAACACAGATTACAAACTTGGATTAAAAAAACACAAACTATCAATTTCCTGCCTTCAGGAAACTCATCTCACCACAAAAGATAGGCACATCCTAAAAATAAAAGGTTGGTCAAATACAGACATTTGACATAGCCTCACTGTGACATCACAGCCTCACCACTGATAGTACAGGATCACCATGATTTAACAGCCTCACCAATGACACAACAACTTCATGGTAACATCATAAATCACTATGGCATCACAGGCTCACATGTTATATCACATTGTCAATGTGTCATCTCAGCCTCATCTCTCACATCAGTCTCACTTCTGAAATCACAGCCTAACCACTGAGGTCACAGATTTACTGTGACATCACAGCCTCTCTGTGACATCATTGCCTCACTGTGAGATCACAGCTTCACAGTGAACTCACAGCCTACCCTAAGTCACCACAATCCCACCTGTTACATCACAGCTACAACATGGTATCAGTTTTACCACTGACCTCACATCCTCACTGTAAAATCACAGCCTGCCCACTGACAGCACAGCTTCAACTGTGACAATAGGGATGCCACTGATATTAGTCAGAATATTGACATCACTGCCATGCCAGTGACAGGAAAGCTTCAATGTTACATCACAGCCTCACCTCTGAGTTTATAGCCTCACTGTGATATGACAGCCTCACTACAGATTCCACAGGCTCACAATGACATAACAGGTGCAGTAGTGACAACATAGCCTTTGACATCATAAACAGTGACACCACAACCTCACATGTTACATCATTGCCTCACTGTGATGTCAGTCCTCCCACAAACATCTCAGCCTTACAGGGTCCACACAGCCTCATTCTGACATCACATTCTAACCTGGTATATCACGGACTCATCAGTTACATCATAGCCTCATAGTGAAATCAGCCTTGCCACTAACATTACATATTCCACAGTAATCTAACAGCCTCACTGTGACATCACAACCTCTGTAGGATGTCACAGCCTCACAGTGAGATCACAGCCTTATGGTGATTTCACAGCCTCACTGTGGCATTATTGCCTCACTTCTGACATCACAGCCTCACTGTAACATCACAGCCTCATCTCTGACATCACAGCCTCACTGTGAAATAACAGGTTAACCTTGAAAATCCTAACATCAGTGACACCACGGACATCCTGCCCAGCCTCCCTATGACACCGCAGTCTCCTCATTGACATCTCAGGCTCATGGTCACATGACAGCCTCATCAGTGACACCACAGACTCTCTGTGGCATCACAGACTCACCAGTAATGTCCCAGCCTCACCCTGACATCTCAACCTCATCACTGATATCACAGCCTAACACTGAAATCTCAGCTGAACTATAATTTCATAGCCTTTTCCATTGACCTCACAGCCTCACTGTGTTAACACAGCCTCACCTCCGTGGTTATAGCCAAACTGTGACATGACCACCTCATTATGACTTTTCAGGCTCACCTCTGTAATCATTGCCCAACTGACATCACAGCATCAATTCTGAAATTGTAGCATCCTGTTACATCACAGCCTCACTATGACATCGCAGGCTCATCTCTGGTATCATAACCTCAATGCAATATCACTCCCTCATCACTGATTTTGTATGTAGCTTCACTATGACACCACAGTCTCACCACTGACCTCACAGGCTCATTGAAACATGACAACCTACATGTGACAACACAGTGTTGCTATTGACATCTTTGTCACTAATAATATTCCAAACTCATTGAGACATCAACCTCACCACATTGTCACTGTTGACATCACAAATTCACTGTGACATCGCTGCTTCTCCAGTGACACAACTTCACAGTGACATCACAGCCTTACTGTGATATCACAGCCACACTGTATTAAACCAGCCTGACGGTGACCCCACAGTCTCACCACTGATATGACAGGCTAACAGTAACATCCCAGCCTCTCCATGACATCATGGCCTCAGTGTGACTGAACAGCCTCACTACTGACATCATAACTTCTCTGTGAAATCCAAGAACCACCCCTGATGTCACAGCCTCACTGACATCTCACAGAATCATTGCTGATATCAGAGCATCATTGCGACATCACAGCCTCACAATGACCTCATAGAGTGCCCACTGACCCCACAGGCTTTCCTGATACAGCATAGCCTCATTATGACATCAGCCTTGCTACTAACATCACAGCCTCACTGTGACATCACCAATTTCAGAGTGAAATCACCTTACGTTGACTTGACGGCCCACCTTCACAGTGATATCACTGCCTCAAAGAGACATCAGGGCCCCACTGGTGACCACACAGCCTCACTTGTGACATCAGCATCGCCACTGACATTTGTCAAAATATAGTCACTACTGCCACACCAGTGACAACACAGCCTTTGACATCACAGCCTCACCAGAATCACTGTCACATAATAGGTTCAACACAGACATAATAGGTTCAACACAGACATCATAGCCTCACCAGAGACATCATAGACTCACTATGACATCTTTCTCACTACTGACATTCCAGCGTTAATGTGACATCACACCTTCACCAGTGACACCACATCCTCATTGTGACATCAGGCTCCCCACTAACATCACAGCCTCACTGTGCCATCAAAACCTCTCCAGTGACATCACACCATCACTGAGTCATCAGAGCCTCACTGTGACATCATAGCCACACTGGGTCCTCACAGTCTTTCTGTGACATTAAAACCTGACAGTGACATCACAGGCTCACTGTGACATTAAAACCTGATAATGCCATCACGATCTGACAGTGCCATCACAGGCACACTGTAACATCATAAACCCACTGTGACATCACTCTTGCCAATTACATAATAGCCTCATGGTGACATCACATACACATCTTTGAAAAAGCCTCTCTGTGACATCACAGCCTCAATATGACTTCACAATATCAACACTGACTTCATAGCCTTACTGTGACATCAGCCTTGCCACTGACATCACAGTGTCATTGTGACCTCACAGCTCCATTGTAACATCACCAACTATCACTGATCACGGTGACACCACAGACACATGGTGACATCAAAACACCATGGTGGCATCACAGCCTCACCAGTGACATGCCAGCCTCTCTGTGGCATCATACCCTCATCACTCATATCAGCCTCATTTTGATATCACCACCTAACCAGTGAAATCACATCCTCACTTTGATGTCACAGTCTCACGCCACTGACATCAGAGTATAACTAGTGATAACACAGCTTCACTGTGATATCACAGCCTCACTAGTGACAGCATAGCCTCACCTGTGACATCAGCATCACCACTAATATTTGTCAGTACTCTGACAAAACAGACTTTAATATCATAGCCTCACTAGTGTTACTGTAATGTGATAGGTTCACCACTGACATCATAGCCTCATTTTGACATCAGCCTCAGCACTGACATCACAGCTTCAATATGCCATCCAAATCTCTCCAGTGACATCCCTGTGTCATCAGAGCCTCACTGGGACATCACAAACTCACTATGACATCTGTCTTGCCACTGACATAAGAGCCTCATAGTGACATCACATACACACCTCTGATATAGCATTACTGTAACATCATAACCACACTGTTTCTCCACAGCCTCACTGTGACATTACAACCTGACAGTGACTTCACAGCCTCACTGTGAAATCACAGCATCACCACTGACATCATAACCTAACTGTGACATCACCCTTGCCACTGACATCATGGTCTCACTGTGACATCACAGCCTCCACCAAGACATCACCAACTCCCTCTGACATCATGGGTTCACGATGAAACCGCAGCAACACAGTGACATCAAATCCTCACATCAGTCTTACCACCAACATCATATTCTCACTGTGACTTTATAGCCTCAGTGTGACATCACGGCCTCACCAGTGACAGCACAGTCTCACCTGTGATATCAGTGTCGCGATGGACGTTAATCAGAATACTGACATCACTGCCACACCAGGGACAACACAGATTTTGACATCACAGCTTCAACATGTGTCGCTGACATATAAGAGGTTCACCAGTGACATCATAGCCTCTCCAGTGATATCACAGACTCACTATGACATCTTTCTCACCACTGATATTCCAGCTTTACTGTGACATCACACTGTCACCAGTGACATCACAGCCTCATTGTGACATCGGCCTCACCACTAACATCACAGCCTCACTGTGCCATCCAAGCCTCTCCAGTGACATCACAACATAACTATGTTGTCAGAGCCTCAATGTGACATCAGAGCCACACTATATCTCTACAGCCTCATTGTGACATTACAACCTGACATTACTATCACAGCCTCACTGTGACATCACAACCTCAATGTGACATCACAGCTTCACCATTGACATCATAGCCTCACTGTGACATCAGCCTTGCCACTGACATTACAACCTCACTGTGATCTCACAACTTCAACCATGATATTACTGTGTCCCTGTGACCTCACCAGCTCATGGTGACACCTCAACCACACACTGACATCAAAGCATCACTATGAGCATCACAGTCTATTGCAGTCAGCCTGCAACATTGCTGATAAATGACCATCACACAACTTAAGCAAGGAGTTTACTTTCTTACTACAATCTGGTTACAGTTCATAGTTCAGCTTGACAGGAGAGCATGCATCAACACCAGGGCTGAGGGAACTGGCTACCATAATGGCTGAGAGATGGACAATCCTTACTTGTCAGACCATCATATCTGGCCAAGTGAACAGAAGGATGCTTACTTTCTCAACCAGCTCTCTGTGATTTATCTAGGGCCTAATCCCACCTACCATGGGCTGGGTATTCCCCAGCAGCTAGATCTGCTTCAGGTTTGCTCTGGGCTTAACTCAACCATCAACTCTCTACAACTGTGCCCAGAGCTCAAACCCTCAGCAGTCAAGTTGACACCTGTGCCTAAACGTGACACAGTCTTACCAGTAACATGCCACCTCACTCTGACATTATAACCTCATCTTTCACACCAGCCTCATTCTGATATCACAGCCTCATCATGGAAGTCAGATCCTCCTTGTGATGTCATAGTCTAACTCCACTGACATCTCAGCCTCTCTGTGATATCACGACATCACTGGTGACAACACAGACTCACTGTGACATCACAGCTTCACCTCTAAAGTTATAGCCTCATTGTTACATGACAGCCTCACTATGACATCACAGGCTCACTTCTGAAATCATTGCCCAAATGTGACATCACAGCATCTACTCTGACATTATTGCCTCACTGTTTCATTGCAGCCTCACTATGACATTGCAGGCATACCTCTGAAATCACAGCATCAATGCGGCATCACACACTCATCATTGACATCATACCTGGATTCACTATGGTACCACAGTCACACCACTAATACAACTGACCTCACAAGCTCACTGAAACATGATACCCTCCCTGTAATACCACAGTGTTGCTATCAACATCACAACCTTACTCTAACATCACAGTCACACTGTGCTAGCATGGCATAACTGTGACATCGCAGCCTCACCACTGACATTACAGGCTCACAGTGATTTTACAGCCTCTCCAGGGACATCAGAGCCTCATGGTGACATCATAACCTCATTATGGCATCACAGTCTCACCAGTTATATCACTTCATCAATGCTACATCTCAGTCTCATCACTCACATCAGTCTCACTTCTGAAATCACAACCTAACCACTGAAATCACAGCTGCACTCTAAAATCACAGCTACACTCTCACTGTGATATATCTGCCTTACTGTGACATCATAGTCTCCCGGTTACATCACAGTCACACTATGATATTCCAGTCTCACCACTGGTATCTTACCTAGCCTTACCATGACAACACAGCCTCCCCACAGATAGAACAGGCTCAAAGTGACTTTACAGCAGCATCAGTGATATCACAGACTTTGACATCACAGTGATTCCACAGCCTTACATGTTACATCACTGACTCATTTTTTTAGAGGAACATGAATTATGCTGTATTAGCATGATAGAATGTGGGAACCAGTTCCTACTCACGCACTCATTTACTCACTCACACACACAGCTGCTGGCTGTGATGAAAGTACGTTCCAGTTGTCCCCACCTCAGAGACTGAGTCCAGAGACTCAGCACAGGACAGGGAGATTGTCAGAAGTAGATCTCTCTTTATTGGGGGGAGAAAAGGAACTTTTATAGACAAAGGCCACCAAGGCACGAAACAGGCATCCAATTGTGTCACAAGGTCAACATATCCTACAGGTGCTAATGGTCAAGTTCAATGTCAATCAGCACAGGGGGCATGTAGATACCTGAAAGCCAATTAGGGCTCTCTGTGAAGTGATCATGTTACGCCCAAGACCTTTGCCCTCAGCACCATCTTTAGTCCCATGTGCTCGCCCATGTCTTGGGGAAAATCCTGGGTGGGTCCAACAATAGAATAAATATACAGTAGTTGAAATGGATGAGTTCATATAGATCAATCTAAATAGCGATGGTGTTGGAAAGTAATCACTTTACCAAATAAATTTTTAGTATGTCTTTTCTGTATGTCTTAGAAAACATCCCAAACGATGCTATATATTGTTTATTCAAATTTATGACACTTCTGCTACCAAGGAGGAGGAATGAAATGACTTGGGCCCAGGAGAAAAGAATGGAGGACCTCTGGTTAATTTTTCAAAAGGGCTGAAATGCATGTTCAATTTTAGTGACAGGTTCATGTGTATTTGATACTTATCATTTTTGCCTTTTATTATTTCCTCAGGTTAATTTTTTGTGCACTTTCATTAATCCTTTTCAAAAAGAGAAATAAAACTCTTAAGACATAATGGAGTGAATTTCCCTTCTTGAGCACAGTGCATCTCTTTCTGAAACCCTCCTAGCTGTATGTTTACTGTTCAGGGGGTCCAAAGCAGCAGGGTGCTGGATGACATCTCCTCATTTCCATGCATCAGGTCACAGCTTCATGATTCCTTCTTGTGCAGACGTGTAGATCTGCATTCTCACATGATGGAGTAAATGCATCTGTGTTTATTTCAATGTGATTACGTCCAAACAAACGCACATGCAATCCCTTATGAGCATGAACCTGTAAAAACACTTGTTGATTTGGTTCTGAAATCGTGTGTTCAAATAAACACACTTGTTTTAAGGGAAGTTTTGCTTTACTCAGTATTAATGCCTTGACTATGTGCTTTATCGAGGACAGATATAGAGTGTCTTAAAAGAATAGTAGTTCTTTAGAGTCTGCCTCATTTTAGACAAATGTACAATTTAATAGGACATTTTAAAAATTTGGTGGTAGTTGTCCTTTGTAATACAAATAATCTTCAAATGAAGTACTTTATGTTTCTTGTTTCATTGTTGACAGGGTACCTAAATGAACTAGACTTTTAAACTATTATTATTAAAGTATTCTTATTATTAAACTATTATTAATCTTTTAAATTATTATGTATTTGTGAAAATATTTTCTTTTTTATTATTTCCACTCATACAAACTTAACAGGTACACCAGTCCCCTCCCTCCCTCCACTTCCCCCCGACCCCCCTGCTGCCCCTGTCTCCTCCCCACTTCCTTCCCCATCCCCCAGTCCTCCCCCCAGTACCTCATCCCCCAAATCCCAGAGCATCCTTTAATATGCATTCCAAACTCTCCTCTGTGTCTTCCTCTCCGATGAGGTGCAAGGACCCGGGAGCATTTCCCAGAACTCTTCCTGTGTTCCCCTTAAGCTTAAGAATACTACTGTGAATGTCAGTACCTAGCCTCTAAGGATCCTAGTGCCTTAAGTCCATACTAAACTTTGTGGAGTCAATAATGTGTTGGACATTGCGCAAGTCATGCAAAGTCTTATTATGACTGCTTCGGCCCTAACTTGTGTGGAGTATCTTGCATATCATTACACCTCCCATCATTGTGCTCTTACAATCTTACCGCCCCCTCTTCCACAAATTTCCCTGACTTTTAGGATGGGGAGAGATTAGGCTGGCTTAGTTCGTGGTGGTTGATATAGAGTCTCTGATGTTCTGAATTGTGGTTTGTTGATTTTTTTTTTTTAGATTTGCTGCTCCTGCAATGCCTTTGGCTCCATCCTAATGGGTATTAGATGTCACCCCCTGGCCAGAGATAAAAACCTGTTAAATTAGAGTCATGTTATAAGAGTATATTCAAAGGTAGATGGAATAAAAGTAGGTGAGAGAGAGGTCAAGCACCCATTTTCAAAATGATTACTTTCTCTCTGGCAGCCTATATACCCTCCTCTTCTGGTGATATCATACCCCATCAGTTGAAAATGATCAGGTACGAAAGTCAATAAACTTAACCAGATGTCTCAATACTTACTTAGAGTCCTTGATATTGGCTTATTTTCTCTGCTGTAACATGGTCCCCTCTCTCCTTGTTTCTGCTGGGACCCTTCTTCCCTATCCCTTCTGTTTGCAATCTTTGCAATTACTGTAGGTATTACAGAGATTTGTCTTTGAGTGTCTCTAAGTGGGTTTGGTACTAGGATCCACCTATTAGGGAGTACATACAGCGCTTAATTTTCCATGTCTGGGATACTTCATTCAATATAATTGTTTCTAATTCCGTCCATTTCCCAGCAAATTGCATTAATTCATCATTTTTGATGGCTGAGTAGTATTCCATTGTATAAATGTACCACATTTTACCCACATTTTACTTATCCACTCGTCAACTGTTGGACATTTGGGTTGATCCCATGACTTTGCTATTGTAAATAGTGCTGCTATGAACATGCTCATGCTTGTTCTATCGAGATGAATTTTTCCTGTTATGTGGGGTCATATGGCATTTCAATCTTTAATTTCTTTAAGAATCACCAGATGGCTCGCCAGAGTGGTTGTATGAGCCTGCATTCCCACCAGCAATGTAGGAGAGTTCCCTTTTCCCCACATCCTCTCCAGCTTTGGTGTTGTTTGTATTGTGGATTTTTGCCACCCTGATCAAAGTGAGATGATATCTCAGGGAAGTTTTGATTTGCATTTCCCCGATGGCTAAGGAAGTGGAACATTTTTTAAGATATTTGTTAGACATTTTAATTTCATCCCTGGTAAATTTTCTTTTAAGTTCCAAGGCCCATTTTTTAATTGGCCCATTTGTCTCCTTGGTATTTAGTGTTCTAAGTTCTTTGTGCACTCTGGATAATAGAGCTCTATCAGATATGTGGTTAGTGAAGATTTTCTCCCATTCAGTGGGTTGTAAGTTACAATTTCTTTATCTGAACAGAAGCTCTTTAATTTCATAATATCCCATTTGTTGAGTGTTGATTGTAATGACTGTTCTATTGGATGTCCGTTTAGGAACTGTTGGCCTAGCCCAATCAGCTTGAGGGAGTTCCCTACTTTTTCAACTATGGTTTTTATAGTCTCTGGCCTTATATTGAGGTCTTTGATCCATTTGGAATTAAGTCTTGTACATGGTGACAAGTTCGAGTCCAGTTTTAATCTTCTGCATGTGGATATCCAGTTTTGCCAGCACCATTTGTTGAAGATGCTGTTCTTTTTCCATTGGATTTTCTGGCCCCCTTTGTCATAGATCAAATGGCTCTACTTTTATGGACTTATATCTGGGTCACCAACCCTAATCCATTGATTTGTACATATATTTTGGAGCCAATACCAGGCTGTTTTTACATCTATGGATTTGTAGTATAGACTAAGGTTTGGTATGGTGATTCCTCCAGTAGTGTTTTTGTTACTCAGGATTGTTTTTGCTATCCTGGGTCTTTTATGCCTCCATATGAATTTTGAGATTGATTGTTCAAATTTTTTAAAAAATTGCTTTGGTATTTTAATTGTTATAGCATTGGATCTGTACATTGCCTTTGGTGGGATGGTCATTTTTATTATATTGATTCTGCCAATCCAGGAACATGGCAGATCTTTCCACTTTCTGGTGTCTTCTGCAATTTCTTTCTTTAGGGTTTTAAAGTTTTTATTATAAAGTTCTCTTAGTTCCTTGGTTAGGTTTATACAAAGGTATTTCATTTTTTTAGTGTCTATATTAAATGGGATTGTTTCTCTCAGGGCTTTTTCACTTCTTTCATTCTGGGCATATAGGAAGGTCACTGATTTTTGTACATTTATTTTGTATCCTGCCACCCTGCTGAACTTCTATTAGTTCCAGGAGCTTCCTGGTGGAATTTTTGGGATTACTCAGGTATAAGATCATGTCATCTACAAATAGAGATAACTTGGTTTCTTACTTGATGATTTGAATTCCTTTTATATCCCTTTCTTGTCTTATGGCTTCAACTAAGACTTCAAGTATAATATTGAATAGAATTGGTGAGAGTGGACAGCCTTGTCTAATTCCTGATCAAAGCAGGAATGCTTTGAGTTTTTCTCCATTGAATATAATCTTTGTTGTAGGCTTGTTGTAGGCAGCTTTTATTATATTGATAAAGGTTCCTTCCATTCCAACTGTCTCTAAGGTTTTAATCATAAAGCACTGTTGGATCTTTTTTTTTTTTTTTTTTTACCTTTCAGAAGGTTAGCAATTTCTTTTTTTTTTCCACATTTTTTATTATTATTTCCGCTCATAAAAACTTAGTAGGTACACCGGTTCCCTCCTTCCCCCTTCCCTCCTCCTCCCCCCAACGCCCCTGCTACCCCTCCCCTCACTCCCCATCCCCCAGTGCCTCCCCCCCAATCCCCGGAGAATCCTTTAACGTGCATGCCAGACTCTCCTCTGGGCCTTCCTCTCTGATGACGTACAAGGATCCAGTGGTATTTCCCTGAACCCTTTCCTGTGTCCCCGTTAAGCATAGGAACACTAGGGTGCCTGTCAATCCCTTGCCTCCAAGGATCTTGGTGCCTTTAGCAAATGCTAGACTTTGTGGGGTCAATAGTGTGTTGGACATTGCGTGGGGCATGCAAAGTCCAATTATGATTGCTTCGGCCTTAACTTGTGTGGAGTATCTTGCATATCATTGCTCCTCCCATCCTTGTGCTCTTACAATCTTACTGCCCCCTCTTTTGCAAATTTCCCTGAGCTTCAGGATGGGGAGAGATTAGGTTGGATCTTGTGAAAAGCTTTCTCTGCATCTATCAAAAGTATCATGTGGTCTTGAACTTTGGACTGGTTTATATGGTGAATTATATTTTTTGATTTGTATATGTTAAACCAACCTTGTGGGCCTGGGATAAAGCCTACTTGATCTGGGATAAAGCCTACTTGATCCCTGTGAATGATCTTTTTGATATGTTTTTGAATCCAATTTGCTAAGACTTTGTTGAGAATCTTTACATCTGTGTTCATCAGAGAGATTGGCCTATAGTTTTCTTTTTTAATTGTATCTTTAACAGGTTTTGGGATTAAGATGATATTAGCTTCATAGAAGGAATTTAGTAGTGTTACTTCCTTTGCTATTTGATGGAAAAGTTTAAGGAGTGTTGGTGTTATTAGCTCCTTAAGTGTCTGGTAGAACTTTGTGCTGAATTCATCTTCCCAAGAACATTTTTGATGGGAAGATTCGAGATTCCTTCCTCGATTTCTTCATAGGTTATAGGACTATTTAAATAATTCACAACTTCCTGATTCAATTTAGGTGAATTGTGTTTACTTAGGAATTCAGCCATCTACTTTATGCTGTCAAATTTCACAGAGTATAAGTTTTTGAAATATGATGTAATTCTCTGGATTTCTTCGATATCTGTAGTGATAACTCCATTTCATTTCTAATTTTGTTAATTTGGGTTTTCTCTCTCTTGCTTTTTGGTAATTTAGCTAGGGGTGTGTCAATTTTATTAATTTTTTTAAAAAACAGCTTTTTGATTGGTTGATTTTCTGTATCATTTTCCTAATCTTGATTTCAGATATTTCTCCCCTTATTTTGTTAATCTCATCTCTTCTACTGCTTTTGGGATCAGATTGCTCTAGTGTCTCTAAAGCTTTAAGATGCATTGTTGAGTTATTTATTTCTGATGTTTCCATTTTTTTGATGTAGGCATTAAGAGCTATGAACTTACCTCTTAGGAAAGCTTTCATTGTGTCCCAGAGATTTTGGTACGTTGTATTTTCATTATCGTTCACTTTCAGGAAATCTTGAATTTTCCTTTGTAATTTCTTCCTGAATCCAATTCTTATTCAGCATCACAGTGTTAAGTTTCCAGGAGTTAGTGTATTTTCTGTTGCTTGTTGTGTTGTGGATGTCAAGCTTTAAGCCATGGTGGTCTGATAAAGTACAGGCTAGAATTTCGACTTTCCTGTATATGTGGAGATTCATTTTGTGGCCCAATATGTGATCTATTTTGAAGAAAGTTCCGTGTGCTGCTGAGAAAAATGTGTATTATTTGTTGCTTGGATGAAAAGTTTGATAGAGATCTGTAAGGTCCATTTCTTTAAGGGTTTGATTAAGTTCCAAAGAGTCTCTGTTAAGTTTTTTACCTGTTGATCTAGCCCATGTTGAGAGGGTGGTGTTGAATCCCCAAGAATTATCATTTTGGGGTTGATTTCTCAGTTTAGATGTTGTAGGGTTTGCTTATACATGTGGGGGGGCATATTGAGTGCATATATGTTCAGTATTGTGAAGTCTTCCTGGTGAATTGTACCTGTGACTAAAATGTAGTATCCATCTGTGTCTCTTATGATTTTTTTGGGTTGAAGTCCACTTTGTCTGATAGCATAATGGCTACCCCTACCTGTTTTCTCGTTTCATTAGCTTGGCTTTTATTTTTAGGATGTGCCTATCTTTTGTGATGCGATGAGTTTCATGCAGGCAGCAGAGTGATGGGTTGTGTTTTTTAATCCAAGTTTGTAATCTGGGTCTCTTGACCAGTGAGTTAACATTTAATGTTACAATAGAGAAACTATTTTTAATTCTGGACATTTATTATGTTTAGTGGCTTTTCTAAGTGTATTTTTTAGCTTTTAGGTTTTGGTGGTATTATACTTCTCTTCTGTTCTCCTGGATATGCTTGTTTTTTTCTTCAAGCTTGAGTATCATTTCTAGCATTTTTTGAAGGCCTGGTTTGGTCGACATGTATCCCTTCAAGTTGTGTTTGTGCTGGAAAATTTTTCTTTCTCCCTTGATCATGATGGATAGTTTTGCCAGACATTTCAGTCTGGGTTGACATTTTTGCTCATTCAGTACTTGAAGTATGTCTTTCCAAGCTCTTCTTGCTTTTACTGTTTCCATTGAGAAGTCATTTGTTATTTTAATAGTTTTATCTTTAAATGTTACTTTTTTTTTCCCCTTGAAGCTCTCAGGACCATTTCTTTATCTTGAATGTGGAGTGTTTTAACTATTATTTGCTGTGGCGAGTTTCTATTTTAGTCATATCTATTTGGGGTGCGGAATACTTTTTGTATATGGGTGGGCCTCTCTTTTTTTAGATGAGGAAAGTTTTCCTCGATGATAGTTTGGAAATTTTCCTCCGATGTAGTATTTTGGGATTCTTGCTCTGGTATTCCATGAATATGCATGTTAAGCTTCTTCAGGGTTTCCCATAACTATTGAATATTTCTCTCGAGTATCTTTTTGGCTTTAACAACCTCTTCCATTAGACTGGTTAAAACTTCCACCTTGTTATCAAGGTCTGAAATTCTATTTTTTGCTTCATTAGTTCTGCTGATAAGACTCTGTTGAGTTCTGGGATGAAGATAATGTGTCTTTTAGTTCAGTTTAAAACTGCTTGAGTCTGTTTTAACTGCTCTTTGTCTGTTTTTCTTTCTTGAACTGTTTTTCTCATCTCTTCCAAGTGTCTGTTGTGTTCCTATTCAAAGGGATTGATGCAGTTATTTAATTTCTCCTGGATTTCCTCTTTCATAGTATTGATCACGGTAAAGGTCATGTTTTGCAAGTCTCTATCCTTGGTCAGGCTTTCTTGGCTATTTTCCATGGGTTTGTTCTGGTTAGAGTCTATCACTATGGGATTAATTCCTTCAGTGGGAGATTTGTTTTCTTGGGTTTTGTTTCTCATGGATTTGCACTTTGACTTGGGTATTGTTGTTTTAATTCTTAAGACCTTCTTTCAATTTCTGTGTGTTTTTCACTGAACTGAATTATTGGGCCTGGAACAGCTCCTTCTCTACCTGGCTGGTGGGAGGAACTGGGACCAGTGGGCTGCCTGGCTTTGGGGGTAGGCGGGAGGGGGGAGCTTACTTAGGTCCCCTTGTGACCCAGCTGGACTGCACGCATCCTGGGTGGGTGGGGAAAGGGAGGAGATGGTGATGGCGGGGGTGCAATTAATCTGGGGAGCTAGGAGTGGCCCAGGGTATCCTCCCTGGCCTGTCCCACACTGGCTCCGGCTGGCTGGTGGGAGGAGCTGGGACCAGTGGGCTGCCTGGGGTTTGGGAGTGGGCAGGGGGTAAGCCTGGGGTTTGGGCAGAGAGGTAAGCACCTAGGTCGCTCTAAGTCCTAGCTGGACTGTGTTTGTCCCAGGAGGGTGGGAAAAGGGACATCACTGACTCATTGTGATATCAATCTTCCCATAGATATCAGAGTCTCACATTTACTCCACAGCCTTTCTGTGACCTTATAGTCTTATCGGTTACATGATAGATTCACCTGTTATATCATACCCTCATGGTAAAATCAGCCTTATCATCGACATCACATCTTGCACAGTGACCTCACAGCCACATTATAACATAACAACTTTTCTGTTTGGTCACAGCCTCATAGTGACATCACAGTCTCACTTATGACATCAAAATATCACTAAAACATAACAGGCTGACCTCTGAAATCATAGCATTAGTGACACCATGGACATCCTGCCTAATCTTGCTGTGGCATCACAACCACACTAGTAACATCCCAGCCTCACTGTGACACCTCAGCCTCACTTCTGACATCACAGCTTAACCACTGAAGTCTCAGCCAATTTGTGATGTCATAGTCTATCACCACTGATATCCCAGCCTCACTGTAATATCTCAACCTCTCCTCTGACATCACAGCCTCAGTGTGACTGAACAGCCTCACCACTGATGTCTTAACGTATTGTGAAATCCAAGCATCACCCCTGACTTCACGGCCTCACTGACATCTCATAGAATCAACACTGACCTTAGTGACTCATTGTGACCTCAGAGCCTCACAGTGATCTCACAGCCTGCTCATTGTCATCACAGGCTCAACTCTTACATCACAGCCTCATTGTGACATCAGTCTTGCCACTAACATCACAGCCTCACTATGACATCATAGCTTCCAGAGTGATATCACCTCACGGTGACATGACATCCCACAGTGACATAAAACCCGCACAGTGACTTCATAGCCTCACTGTGACATCACAGCATAACCAGTGACAGCACAGCCTCACCTTTCACATCAGCATCACCACTAACATTATTCGCAACACTGGCATAACTGCCAAACCAGTGACAGTACAGCCTTTAACATCACAGCTTCATTAGGGTCACTGTCACATAATAGGGTCACCACTGACATCATAGCCTCACCAGAGACATCCTAGACTCACTATGACATCTTTCTCACCACTAACATTCCAGCCTTATTGTGACATCACACCTTCACCAGTGACATCACAGCCTCATTGTGACATCAGTCTCACCACTAACATCACAGCCTCACTATGCCATCCAAACCTTTCCATTGACATCAAAACATCACTGTGTCTTCATAGCCTCACTGTGACATTATAACCACATTATGTCCTCACAACCTCATTGTGACAAGCTGATAGTACCCTCACAGCCTCACTGTGCTGCGTCCCTATCCAACAAATCTGGTTGAGAAGGTCTCAGTTTGGAAAATATGGATTCAAAGAAAAATCGGTGGAGAAAGACATTATATGACATTATTTGAAATAAATGAGAAAAATAAGCAAAGTATGGGGATTATCAGGCCTTGGTGTTTCTGCCCAGTTGTGGCCTAGCCTGCTCTCTCAGAAATGTTACAAATAACACCCATGGGCAAGTGCTAGGAATACCTCCCTATGTAATTTAAGTTTTGCCTCTGGCAGGAGGAATTCTTCTGGGAATCAGGTGTGCTTTCTACCTGTTCTTAGGTGTTTTGGGACTAGCTTCCTGCTCTCTGATCTAGAGAAAAAGCATGTTTCTAATTTTAAATCAAATTGCAACTACAGATTTTATGTCTAGTCACACACAGTAAGAAGACTTGTTAGCCAGAACGTATACACTGATTTTAAAGAAATTTGAAAGCAACTTCAAGCATCTTGAAACATAGGTGGGTAAAATTCCTACCTATGAACTAACTCAGAAATTCTATAAGTAGGAGACTATGCCATCTGTTCACTAGAACTTTAAAAAGCTGTTTGATCCATCATGGATTGTAACTTGTCCTATCATAGGAGGAATTGTTCTTTTAATAATGATGTTGCTTAAATGTTTCCTTTATCACATTCTCTCAACAGCACTCCATCAAGAACACAATACAGGCACTTATGGCCCTTGAACATCCAAGCCATGGCCCCCCTAGAAATGCGGTTCGAGCTTGGATTGCAGAGATTCCTGAGGCCTTGGTCCAACCTACTATCACATATCTTGACATGCCTTCCAGAGGCGGTCCTTTGACAGTCGGTGGCCAATGATGGGTAAGATCCTGTGAGACAGGATGACTTAAGACAGGCACAGGTTCATTATGCTGGAACCCTGTGAGGCGGGGTCAACAGAGTCAGAGTAAAGAACTCTGACTCACATTGGCTGTCAAAAAGAATGGATATGTAGGAGGAATGGACCAGGCAGGCCTGTATTGTCTGTGTGGGCTGCATGCAACTTCCCAAGTTAGAACCTGCTGATATGCCTGTTGCTGATGTCAACCCACCTGACTGAGAGGACCAACCTGGACAGGACAACAGCAAAAGCTCACGCTGGGACTTATGGGGTGTTGGGCACATGTATAGCTAATTGTAATGAAAAACATGTTCTTTATTGAAATCAAAAGGAGCTCAATCCTCCTCTGTGTATTTTAAAAATGCAGTCTCTGTTAAAACAATGACAACTATGTGTGCTTAGTACCATAGCTATTTGGTGGAATATTGTAGATTAACTAGATTTGGAAATACTGGGAGAATGTCAGGTTCTTGAAAAAATGTCCACTCTGAAGGTGATTTCTGTTGACTGGAGAATGCATGTCTCTTAGCAGGCGCAAATTCTTTAACCCAAAATTTTTGTATAAAAGCTGTCACAAAGTTTCAATAAAGTGTGTCCAGATTCACTCAGCCTAGAGAGTTGTGTGCTTCTGTTCTCTATCAGCAGAAGTCTTGCATCACCTTGTCCAGGAGAGCATTGGTTTCGAAAGCGTGACTTTGTCCTGCAACATCACTGTGACATTAGCCTTGCCACTAACATAATAGCTTCATGATGACATCACATACACACTTGTGACATAACCTCACTCTGACATCACAGCCTCACTTTGACATCACAGCTTCAAGGAGACATCACAGCCTTACCACTGGTATCATACCTGGCTTTTAATATGACATCACAGCCTCAACACAAATACTCAGTCTCAATGTGACATGACAGCCTCAGCAGTGACAGCATAGCCTTAACATCATAAACAGTGACACCACAGCCTCACATGTTACATCACTGCCTCATTGTGACTTCAGTCTTCCCAAAGATATCACAGCCTCAAAGTGACCTCACAGCCTCACTGTGAACTCACAGTCTAACCTGTTATGTCATAGACTCACCTGTTACATCATTGATTCATGGTGAATTCAGCCTTGCCACTGAAATCATATCTTCCACAGTAACTTCACAGCCTCACTGTGACAGCACAACCTCTCTGTAATGTAAGACTTCACAGTAAAATACAGCCTGCCTTATTTCTGACATTACAGCCACACTGTGACATCACAGTCTCACCTCTGACATCATAGCCTTACTGTAACATAACAGGCTAACTTCTGAAATTATAGCATCAGTGACACCACGGACATGCTTCTTAGCTTCTCTATGACACCACAGCCTCATCTCTGACATCTAAGGCTCTAGGTCTTGTGCCAGCCTCAACAGGGACACCACAGCCTTGCTGTGACACCATAGCCTCACCAGTAACATTCCCACCCTCACTGTGACATCTCAGCCTCATCACCTACATCAGCCTACCTTCTGACATTACAGCCTAAACCCTGAAATCTCAACCAAACTGTGACCTCATAGTCTATGACCACTGATTTCACAGCCTCACTGTGATATCACACCCTCATGGTAACATCACAACCTCACAGTGACATCACAGCTTCTCCTCTGACATCACAGGCTCAGTGTGACTGCCTCACCACTGATGTCTTAACCTCACTTTGAAATCCGAGCATCACCCCTGATGTCACAACCTCACAGACATCTCAAAGAATCAGCCCTGACATCAGAGCCTCACTGCGACATCACAGCCTCACAGTAACACCACAAACTCTCTTTCACATAAGCCTTCCTACTGACATAATAGCCTCGTGATGACATCACATGCACACTTCTGACATAGCCTCACTGTGACATCACAGGCTCAGTGTGATTTCACTGCATCAACACTGACATCATAGCCTCACTGTGATATCCCACTTGCCAGTGATACCACATTATCACTGTAAATTCACAGCCTCCACCATAGCATCACCAACTTCCTGTGATATCATCAGCTCACAATGACACCACACACACACACACACAGTGACATCAAAGCTTGACAGTGGTATCACAAACTCACCAGGGATATTCCAGCCTCACTAAAACATCATACCTTCATCAATCACATCAGCCTTGTTCTGATATCACAGACTAACCACTGAAATCACATCCTCACTGTGATGTCACAATCATATTCCACTGACATCAGAACCTCATTGTGATATCATCATACGACTGGAGACAAAACAGCATCACTGTGACATCACAGCCTCACAATGACATCACAGGCTCACCTCTGAAATCATTGCCCAACTGTGACCTTCAGCATCAACTCAGATATTATAGTCTCATTGTTTCATCACAGCCTCACTATAATATCACAGGCTCACCTCTGAAATCATAGCCTCAATGCGAAACCACACCCTCATCACTGACATCCTACCCAGCCTCACTATGGCACCACAGCCTCCCCACTGAAATTGCAGGATCACTGAAACATGACAGCCTCCCTTTGACACCACAGTGTCATCACAACTTCCCCAGTGACATCACAACCTCAACGTGACATCACAGACTCATTGTGACATCACAGCCTCCCCACTGACACCACAGGCTCACCTGTTATATCATAGACTCATTGTGGCATCAGTCTTAAAACTGATATCACAGCCTCACTGTGACATCACAGTCTCATCAGTGACAGCACAGCCTCACTCGTGACATCAGCATGGCCACTGACATTAGTTAGAACACTGACATCATTGCCACACAAGTGATAACACGACCTCACCACTAATATCACAGCCTAACTGTGCCATCAAAATCTCTCCAGTGACACAATATCTGAGTTTTCAGAGCCTCACTGTGACATCATAGTCAAACTGTGTCCTCACAACTTCACTGTGACATCACAAACTCACTGTGATATCAGCCTTGTCACTGACATAATATCCTCATGGTGACATCACATACTGACCACTGAGATAGCCTCAGTGTGACATCACAGCCTCAGTGTGACATCATAGCATTACTACTGAAATCATAACCTCACTGTGACATCAGCCTTGCCACTGCCATCACAGTCTCATGGTAAACTCAAGCCTCCACTGTGACAACGCCAACTCCCTGTGATATCACCAATTCATGGTGACACCAGAGACACACGGTGACATCAAAGTCTCATGGTGGCATCACAGCCTCACAATGACCTCTCGGCCTGCCCATTGACACCGCAGCTTCATCTGTTACATCATTGCCTTTTTGTGGCATCAGTCTTACCACTGACATCACAGCCTCAGTGTGACATCATGGTCGCACTAGTGACAGCACAGCCTGACCTGTGAAATCGTATTGCCATTGACATTACTAACACCCCAGTGACAACACAGACATTGTCATCACAGCCTCACCAGTGTCACTGTCACATAAAGGTTCACTGCTGACATCATAGCCTCCCCAGTGACATCATAGACTCAATGTGACATCTTTCTTAGCACTCACATTCCAGCCTTATTGAGCCATCACACCTTCACCAGTGACATCAGAGCCTCATTGTGACATCAGACTCACCACATGTTTCTGATCCCCACAGGGCCAGGCAGGGAGAAGAGGGGAAACGACAGTGGCCTCGTGGGCTAGAGGCGAATGGGCGAGCTGGTGACAGGGTCACCATCCAGACCCCGGGAGTCAGGCAAGAAGCAGCAGGCAGAGAATGAGTTGGCTGCAGATTCAGCTTTATTCAGGAAGTGATTGTGCTTACATTGAGTCGGGGGTCCAATCAAGTATTGCCCCTTCTCCGCTCAGGGGGAGGGGAAGAGCAGCCAGCAAACATTTAGCTGTTTACTAGATATCCAGGTTAGATGACCGCTTCCCATTTGCTGTTCATCCCTCCTTCCCACTGGTTGTCCATCCCTGCATCTTATTGGTTGTTCACCCTTCCTTCCATTGGTTGTTCATCCCTCCTTCCCTTTGGTTGTTCATCCCTCTGCCCATATGGTTCTTGTATTGGGACATGTCCAGGGCATATCTGAACATGTTCAGACTTTTCTGTAGTCAGACCTCCTGGATTCAGGAACCTGAGCTAGGGTCTCCATGAATCGATACTTCCACAAACATTAATATCAATGCCTCATTGTGCATCAAAACCTCTCCAGTGACATCATAACATCACTGTGTCATCAGAGCCTCATTGGGACATTATAGCCACAATATGTCCTCACAGTCTCATAGTGACATTACCACCTGAAAGCGACATCACAGCCTCACTGTGACATCTCAAACTCTCTGTGACATCAGACTTGCCACTTACATAATAGCCTCATGGTGACATCACAAACACACCTGACATAGACTCATTGTGACATCACAGCAAATGTGACATCACAGCATCACCACTAACATTATAGCCTCACTGTGACATCAGCCTTGCCACTGACATAACAACCTTACTGTGATCTCTCAGCCTCCACCATGACATCACCAACTCCCTGTGACATCACAGGTTCATGGTGACACCACAGCCGCATGTTGATATCCAAGCCTCCCGGTGGCATTACAGCCACACCAGTAACATCCCAATCTCACTGTGACATCTCAGACTCATCACTGACATCAGCCTCACTTCTGACATCATAATGTAAACACTGAAATCTCAGCCAAACTGTGATGTCATAGTCTATCACCACTGATATCACAGCATCCCTGTGATATCACAAGCTCACAGTAACATCACCACCTCACAGTGACATCATAGCCTCTCCTCTGATATCCCAGCCTCACTGTGATTGTGCAGCCTCACCACTGACATCCTAACCAAGCATCACCCCTGACATCACAGCTTCAAGAATATCTCATGCCATATGACCCTGCTATTCCACTTTTGGGAATAACTCCCGTACAACAGAGGTTCACCTATATAGCCCAAGCACGACCATGTTCATAGCAGCACTGTTTACAATAGCAAAGTCATGGAATCAACCCAAATGTCCAACAGTTGACGAGTGGATAAGGAAACTGTGGTACATCTATACAATGCAGTACTACTCAGCCATCAAAAATGATGAATTACTGGAATTTGCTGGGAAATGGATGTCATTAGAAACAATTATATTAAGTGAAGTATCCCAGACCCAGAAAATTAAGCGCCGTATGTACTCCCTAATAGGTGGCTCCTAGTACCAAACCCACCCAGCCCACCTAGAGACAGTAATTGCAAGGATTATGAACAGGAGGGATGGGGTAGGAGGGCCACACCAGAAACAAGGAGAGAAGGGACCATGTTACAGCCGAGAAAATAGGCCTCCATCAAGGACTCAAATAAGTAATGAGACATCTGATCAAGTTCACAGACTTTTGTTCCTGATCATTTACTACTGAGGGGTTATGATCTCACCAGAAGAGGAGGGCATATAGTTTGGCAGACAAAAAGTAACCGTTGTGCAAATTGGTAATAGACCCCTCCCTCACTGTGGTTTCCCACTTTTATTACATCTACCTTTGAATGTGCTTTTATCACAAGACTCTAGTTTAACAGCTTTTTGTCTCTGGCCAGGGGGTAACATACAATGCCCATCAGGATGGAGTGAAGGGCATTGCAGGAGCAGCGAAACTGCAAAAGAAAAATCAACAAACCACAATCCAAAACTTCAGAGACTCTATATCAACCACCTAGAACTAGGCCAGCTTAATCTCTCCCCATCCTGAAGTTCAGGGAAATTTGCGGAAGAGGGGGCGGTAAGAGTGTAAGAGCAAAAGGATGGGAGGAGCAATGATATGTAAGATACTCCATACAAGTTAGGGCTGAAGCAATCATAATTGGACGTTACATGCCCTGCTCATTGTCCAACACACTATTGACCCCACAAAGTCTAGAATCTGCTATAGGCACCAAGATCTTTGGAGGCAAGGGATTGGCAGCCACAGCAGTGTTCCTATACGTAAGGGGAACATGGGAAAAGGTTCGGGGAAAGGCCACTGGGTCCTTGTACATCATCGGAGAGGAGGGCCCAGAGGAAAATCAGGCATGCACAAGAAAGGACTCTCTGGGAATTGGGGCGGAAGGCACTGGGGGATAGGAAGAGAGGGGTGGGGAGGAGGAGCAGAGGGTACGGGGGGAGGAGGAGGGAGGGAGGGAACTTGTGTACCTATTAAGTTTGTATGAGCTGAAATAATAATAAAAATGTGTTAATTAAAAAAAAGAAAAAGAAAAAAAGAATATCTCATAGAATCAGCACTGACATCAGAGCCTCACTGTGACATCACAGCCTCACTGAACTCACAGCCTGCCAACTGACACCACAGGCTCACCTGTTACATAATCGCCTCATTGTGTCATCAGTCTTTCCACTGACATCACAATCTCACTTTGACATCACAGCTTCCAGAGTGATACCAACTGACCATGACATGACAGCCCACACTGACATACAAACTTCACAATGACATCACAGCCTCAATGTAACACCACAGCATCACCTAACATCATAGCCTCACTCTGATATCAGCCTTGCCACTGACATCACAATCTCAATTGGACCTCATAACCTCCATCCTGACATCACCAACTCCCTGTAACATCACAGGCTCACAGTGCCATGACAGCAACACGTTGACATCAAAGCCTCATGGTGGCATCACAGCCTCAAAAGTAATATGCCAGGCTCAATGGGACATCCTACCCTCATCACTCACATCAGTCTCATTTTGATATCATAGCCTAACCACTGAAATCACAGCCTTACTGTGATATGACACAGCATCACTGGTAACAATACAGCCTCACTGTGATATGACAGCCTCAGTGTGACATCATAGGCTCACCTCTGAAATATTGCCCAACTGTGACATTACAGCATTGACTCTGATGTTCGATCCTCACTGTTTCATCACAGCCTCATTATGACATTTCAGGTTCACCTCTGAAATCATAGCCTTAATAGACATCACACCCTCATCATTGACATCCTACCTATTCTCACTGGAGCTCCACAGCCTAACCACTGACATAGCCGGCTCATTGAAACATGGCAGCCACCCTGTGATACCACAGTGCTGCTATTGATATCACAAACTCGCTATAACATCACCAATTCACTAATGACATCACAACTTCACAGTGACATCACAGCCTCATTGTGACATCATAGCCATACGGTGACACCAAAGCATCACTGACATAAAGCTTCACCTCTGACATCATAGCCTTACTGTGACATCACAGCCTCAGTTTGACACAATAAACTCCCTCCTACATTAGTGTGTCACTAGTGACAGTACAGATTCACCAATGACATTATCTCTCTGTGAAAACACAGTCACTACTGACATCCCAACCTCACTGGGACATTACAACCTCACTGTTACATCACAGTTACACTGTGCCAACACAACCTCATTGTGACCTAACAGTCTCACCCTTACTGGACAGGCTCAACGAGAAATTACAGTCTCACCCGTGACATCACAGCCTCATGGTGATATCATAAATTCACAGTGGGATAGCAACCTCACCAGTTATATCACATCATCAATATGACATCTCATCCTCTTCTCTCACACCAGTAACCATAGCTACTGTGACATCAGAGTTTCACTGTGACGTCACAATCTCATTGATATCTCACAGAATCAGACCTGACATCAGTGCCTCACTGAGACATCACGGCCTAACAGTAACCTCACAATCTGCCCACTGACAACACAAGTTTACCTGTTACATCATAGATTGATTGTGACAACTGTCTTGCCACTGACATCACAGCCTCACTGTGACATCACAACTTCCAGAGTGACAGCACCTCATGGTGACAGGACAGCACACAGTGACATCCAAACTTCACAGTGACATCACAGCTTCCGTGTGACATCATGGCCTCACCAGTGACAGCATATCCTCTCTTCTGACATCAGCGTCGGCATTGACATTAGTCAGAACTGACATCACTTCCACCCCATTGACATCATAGTCTTTGACATCACAGCCTCATCTGTGTCACTTTCATGTAATAGGTTCACTACTGACATCACAGCTTGACCAGTGACATCATAGATTCACTAGGACATCTTTTGCATTCTAGCCTTACTGTGACATCACACCTTCAACAGTGACATCTCAGCATCATTATGACATTTCAGCCTCATCACTGACATCAGCCTCACTTCTGATATCACAGCCTAAACACTGAAATCTCAGCCGAACTGTGATGTCATAGTCAATCACTTCTGATATCATAGCCTCACTGTGATATCCCAAACTTACTGTAACATCACAGCCAGAGTGTCATCACAGCCTCTTCTCTGATATCGCAGCCTCAGTGTGACTGCATAGCCTCACCATGGACATCCTAACCTCACTGTGAAATCCAAGCATCACACCTGTATTAGTCAGGTTCTCTAGAAATGAGGAATCAACACAATGAATATGATATAAGGAATGTATTGAATCGGCTTACAGTATGGCCAAGATAGTCCAACGATGGCTGCTTAACCAAGGTAGTCCAACGATGGCTGTCGGTAGCTGAGGTAGTCCACGATGGCTGCCGGTAGCTGAGGTAGTCCACGATGGCTGCCGGTAGCTGAGGTAGTCCAACAATGGCTGAAGACTGAAGAATCCCTAGAGTCTTTAGACTAGGTGATGATGATTTGGAGGGTTGGAAGGCTAGAGGGTCGAAGAAACCAGGCGGCCAGAAGGAAGAGCAATTCCTAGCACAGCTTCAATAAGGCATCTGTTCTCCTTGGTGTCTCCTTTTTATATGATACAATACTGGAAGGATCCTATGACAACTTTAGAGATTCTGATAGGATCTGGGGTGTGTATAATCCTTTCAAGTAGTCTCAGTTGATCCTTTCCAGAGATGGTCTCAGCCTAGCTTAGTTAATACCGGGTGTGTCAAGTTGACACCCAGGCTTAATTATCACAAGTCCACCCCTTGTCAACTTGACACCAAATCACATTTTCTTAGGCCATTAAAAATTTTCAAAAAAAAACCCAGTCAGATTCATAATTCTGCCTAACATAATATAGCTATCCATGTACAAATGCACACATGCATTATTTTTTCCAAGATCAATAACAATGCCCCTTGAGAAATGCTTAGTCTTTTGTGTCCCATAACACAATATCATAATGTAGATTACAATATTTCATTTCATAACTACAGATTAACATTACATTATATACCATAAATGTCTTCTTAGAGTTTGTGCACATTCACAAGTCTATTCTTGACAATCTAAACCAGAAGCACTCATGGCAATTATAATCCTCATTTCTGTAATTATGTGGCCTTAATGGTATTTATAACTACATTCGACTACCCATTCTGTATTTCCTCTACCTTCAGCAAGTACTTCTGCAAGTCTTGGCTCTTTACCTGGAGGGGTTACCCATACCTTCATTCCTGGAGGATCTAGACCATTTACTGTCTTTCCTGTGTTAGGTTGCTATAAATTCCCATTGACCTTAATCACAGGACATGTTAATACCAAGAGACACCCTAGTGGATGTCCTGCACTCCAGACATACTCTTCCTTACCACCATTATGTAGAATCAGTCCAATTTCTCCTTGATGGTCTGGGTCAATAACTCCTCCTAACACTCTTATTCCTTTCTTAGCCTGTTGGCTCAAGGGCATCAGAAGTCCAAAATAACCAGGAGGAAGCCTTAGCTTCCAGTTCAAAGGAATATTTGCTGTGTCTCCTGGCAGAAGCACTCCCTGCTCTGGACCGAATATGTCCAAGCCAGTAGAATGCAGGCTCGTGTGAACAGGAAGCAAAAATTTTCCTAATGGGTCACTAGGGTTGATAGTAAAGGAAGCTATTCTTGTTTCCTCCCCTTGATTCCTGGACCTGTGAATCCTGGCTATAGGAGACACAGTACCATATAGTGGACGCTCGTTTAAGGCATATACTGCCTTCTGGAGAATTCTTCCCCATCCCTCCAGACATTTACCACTTAATTGATGCTGTAATTGTGCCTTTAAAAGGCCATTCCATCATTCTATCAAGCCAGCTGCTTCAGGATGGTGGGGAACATGGTAATACCAATGAATCCCATGGTCATGAGCCCACTGCCATACTTCTTTAGCTTTGAAATGAGTTCCCTGGTCAGAAGCAATGGTGTGTGGAATTCCATGGTGGTAGATGAGGCATTCTGTAAGTTCCTGGATGGTAGTTTTGGCAGAAGTATGACGTGGAGGAAAGGTAAATCCATATCCAGAATAAATATCTATCCTGGTAAGAACAAAGCACTGCCCTTTCCATCTTGTAAGTAGTCCAATGTAGTTAACCTGCCACCATGTTGCTGGTTGGTCACCCTGAGGAATGACTCCATATCGAGGACTCAGCGTTGGTCTCTGCTGCTGGCAGATTTGGCACTCAGCAGCAGCTGTAGCCAGGTCAGCCTTGGTGAGTGGAAGTCCATGCTGTTGAGCCCATGCATAACCTCCATCTCTGTCACCATGTCCACTTTGTTCATGGGTCCATTGGGCAATGACAGGAATGGCTGGGGAAAGAGGCTGACTGTCCACAGAACGGGTCATCTTATTCACCTGATTATTAAATGTTTCTTCTGCCGATGTCATCTTTTGATGAGAATTTACATGAGACACAAATATCTTTGTGTCCTTTGCCCATTGGGAGAGATCAATGCACATGCTTCTTCCCCAGATGTCTTTCTCACCAATTTTCCAATTATGTTCCTTCCAAGTCCCTGACCATACTGCCAAACCATTGGCTACAACCCTTGAATTAATATACAGTTGCACATCTGGCCATTTTTCCTTCCAGGCAAAGTATACAACCATCTGCACTGCCGAAGTTCTGCTCATTGTGTAGATTTTCCTTCTTCAGTGTCCTTTAGGGTTGTTGCAGAAAGGGGTTGTAGTGCTGCAGCTGTCCACTTCTGAGTGGTACCTGAATATCGAGCAGAACCATCTGTGAACCAGGTGCCAGTCTTCTCTTCTTCAGTCAGCTGATCATAGGGCACACCCTAGGAAGCCATAGGTGCATGCTTGGGAACAGACATTGCAACGGGCTGAAGAACCATAGGCATTTGGGCAACTTCTTCATGCAGCTTACTTGTGCCTTCAGGACCCACCTGGGCCCTGTCTCGTATGTATCATTTCCATTTGATAATAGATTGCTGCTGTGCTCATCCAACTTTATGACTTGCTGGGTCAGATAATACCCAACTCATGATGGGTAACTCAGGTCGCATGGTAACTTGGTGACCCATTGTCAAATGTTTAGTTTCCACTAAGGCCCAATAACAAGCCAAGAGTTGTTTCTCAAAAGGAGAGTAATTGTCTACAGATGATGATAGGGCCTTGCTCCAAAATCTCAAGGGTCTCCTTTGTGATTCACCTATGGGAGCCTGCCAGAGACTCCAAACAGCGTCTCTATCTGCGACAGATATTTCCAATACCATTGGATCTGCTGGATCATATGGTCCAAGTGTCAAGGCAGTCTGTACAGCAGCTTGAACTTGCCGAAGAGGCTTCTCTTGTTCTGGCCCCACTCAAAGTTGGCAGCTTTCCGAGTTACTTGGTATATGGGCATAAGTAACACACCCAAGTGAGGAATGTGCTGCCTCCAAAATCCAAACAGGCCCACCAAACTTTGTGCTTCTTTCTTAGTGGTGGGAGGGGTCAGGTGCAACAATTTATCCTTTACGTTAGAGGGGTTATCTCTACATACACCACTGAACTCCTAAAAATTTTACTGAAGTGGAAGGTCCTTGTATTTTGGTTGGATTTATTTCCCATCCTCTGTTGTGTATATGCCTTACCAACAAATCCAAAATGCTTGCTGCCTCCTGCTCACTTGATCCAATCAGCATAATATCATCTATATAATGGACTAATGTGATACTTTGTGGAAGAGATAAGTGATCAAGATCTCTGCAAACCAAGTTATGGCATAGGGCTAGAGAATTGATATACTCTTGAGGTAACACTATAAATGTATACTGATGGCCTTGCCAACTGAAAGCAAATTACTTCTGATGATCTTTATAAATAGGTAAGCAGAAAAAAGCATTTGCAAGATCAATGGCTGCATACCAAGTACCAGGAGATGTGTTGATCTGCTCAAGCAACGAAACCACATCTGGTACAGCAGCTGTAATTAGAGTCACAACTTGATTAAGTTTGCAATAATTGACTGTCATTCTCCATGATCCATCTGTCCTCTGCACAGCCAAATGGGAGAGTTAAAAGGAAAGGTGGTAGGAGCCACCACCTCTGCATCCTGCAAGTCCTTGATGGTGGCACTAATTTCTGTAATTCCTCCAGGGATATGATACCCTTTCTGATTCACTATTTTCCTTGGTAGAGGCAATTCTAAAGGCTTCCATTTCACCTTCCCAACCATAATGGCTCTTACCCCATATTTCAAGGAACCAATGTGATGGTTCTGCCAACTTCTAAGTATATCTATTCTAATTATACATTCTGGCACTGGGGAAATAACCACTGGATGAGTTTGGGAACTTACTGGACCTACTGTGAGTCAAACATTAGCCAAAACTCCATCAAATACTTGTCCGCCATAAGTCCCTACTTTAACTGGAGGGCCACAATGCTTTTTAAGGTCTCCTGGAATCAATGTCAACTCAGACCCAGTATCTAGTAGACCCCAAAATGTCTGATTATTTCCTTTCCCCCAATGCACAATTACTCTAGTGAAAGACCTTAGATCCTTTTGCGGAAGGACAGGAGAAAGACTAATATTAAAGCTTTTTGCTATGGTACCAAGGTCCTTCCTTAAAGGGACCCAGCCTCCCCTTCATTCAAGGGGTTCTGGATCTGTAAACTGGCTCAAGTCTGGAAACTAGTTGACAGGCTGTGATTCTCTGCTGCTATGATGATTCAAAGCAGCTTTTCCTTCATTTCGGTTAGAATTTTTCTGCTTGTACAGGTCAAATAAGAACTTTGTAGGCTTCTTATCTATTTTACTTTTGGGGACACCATGGTTGATTAGCCAATGCCAACGGTCTAAGCGAGTGAGACCTTCATAAGTACTGTTCTGTCTATGCTGTACATGATGGTTAGTACGCTCATTTTGCCATTGGCGATTCAATGCTGCCACTTGGTTCCTATTATTCCTAGATCCACCCAGGCATATTGAATTTAAGTCTTCCAACTGGGTGGCAGCATCTCCCATTGTTAGTTCTGGAACAAGGAGAAGAGCAATGGTAGGAGCCTTCATATTTGGTGCTGCCCCTCTCACCAATTTATTAAGTACATTCCTGGTAAAAGGCATGTCATCTGGATTCTGCCATCGAGAACTGGATTTTAAAGAACGAATCCAGTCAAGCCTACCAATTTCCCTGAGCCTCCTAATCCCATCATCAACACTAAACCAAGGAATATCTGGAGTTTCTAGTTCCTTCTCAGAAGGCCAAACTTTATTTATTTTTTTTTCAAGATGAATAAAGTATTTTATTATCATTTATGCCCACTAAACAAATATTGGCAACTTTATAAAATAACTCAGTGGGATGCAAATCAAAGAATCTTAATGAGAAAAGACAATACATAATGTGCAGCAAAAGCAAGGAACCTTCAGAAAAAGGCAGAAAAATATTTAGAAAAATCTAAGACATCTTTCAATCTGATTCATATTTCTTGATGATTGCAATGATTTCATCATAAATTTGTTTCCTAACATCCAAACCAAATACAAAATCCATGTGATTGTAATGAGGAATGCACTTTTGGTGAATGAGATTAAAAATTTTGGCCTTCAAACTTTGTATGTCTATTCCATCTGCCAGAATATCTCCTCCTCCATACCATATTGCAGTTGGAAACTTCATATCCTCTACCCTGTATAATGGAGGAGTGGGTTGATTGTAGTGTTGAATATTTTGAAGTCTATTTCCCCAGTCATAAGCCTGAAATAAACCTGTTTGAATAGTCTGAGCATAGTGAAGTATATTTTGAACTGATGTTCCTTCTAAAAGATTTCCTGTGTATACATCTAGACGACTCTCATTTAAATTCTGAGGATCATATCCATATTGCAATGTCATTAAATTTTTGCAAATCGTTCCAACTACCTGCTTTTGGCACAAAGTCTGCACAACCTTAATATTATTTGATCTGGACAATATATCCTTTTCACCAAAGGTTGCCTTGAATATTGGTGGAGGAACATAAGCAATAACGCGGACTGCACCTGTCAGATATTCAGTTGTTGCAACTGGAGCCAGTGCAAAATTAATTTTGACCTTCTGGGCCAGTTCTTGATTTGTTGCAAATGCCCCAAAAGCTGAAAGTCCAGAAATCTTTAGAATCTGGGTCAAGGCGCAAGTGTTTTCTGGCATAGGTATTTCTTCTGCTGTTGCCCAGCCACACATCAAAGCCAGCTTCTGCCAGAACAAAGCCCAGGCTGCTGTTGGGCAGGTTGAGAAGCCAGATAGAAGCACTGAGAATCAACCCATGCATAAGAAACACTGCTGGTTTGGGGACTAACTTATTAGAATCATTCTTCCCATATGGAATTCTCTGAATTGAGAGGATATAACCATCTTCAGTTACAACATCATATTTTTCACATGGATAACCCCAATAGGAAATAATCTCACTAACATTCATGTCAGCTTCTGGATTCTTGGGTCTTTCCAAAAATAAGCAAAATACATTTCCAAGTGCATAGAAGAAGCACATTGCTCCCAGAAGCCACCACATTTTAACCTGCTGGGATACAAACATTAGCATGGTACAGAATATGTCTTGATGTAAGCTAGGATATTGGCGTTTCACTATGTCCATTTGTCTCCTCCCATAGCTAAAAATGGGTCATGTTATCCAAACTCTTGGCAAAGAATCTTGAAAATTTGTATTATTTTCTTGTTCTAATTAAGCAAACAGTCTCATTGGATAATATGACCAATAGTCAAAGAACAGCTTATATGAAATTAAAAGTAATTTCTGAAGCTCAACTGTCTTTCCCTTAAACTTTTAGTGAGTGCTAAGTAAATTAATCATGTCTTACTTGCTGTAAAAATGTCACTGAGGCTTCTTTAGATTGGTCCTAAAAGGTCACAATTAGCTTTTGCTTTCACATAAAAAGCTGTTAAATATGTTAATACAAAACCCTCTGCAAATTATAGTGAGGAGGAATGGTTGTAGAAGAGTAATAACATGAAAGGATAAAAGAGAAACAGAGAAAGAGCATTCACATGAAATTAGAATTAGCAAACTAGTTAGCTTTGAGGAACAGCGTCATGTTATTGTCAATCCGAGTTTCCTTTATAACTATTAAAATCACAAGTAGGGGCTGGAGAGGTGGCTCAGGGGTTGAGCCTCCGCCTTGCAGGCATAAGGTCCTGAGTTCGGATCCCAGATCCCACGTATAGACGCCAGGCAGAAGCAGGGGCGGCCTGCGCTTCTGGTCCTGGTAGGGCGGAGCCTGTGAATCCTGGGGCAGAAGGAGGTGGAGGCGTCCATGGTGGTTCGCGAATTCGTCCGTGGTTCTACACACACAGAGACACACACACACACACACGCATATACACACGCACATGCGCACAGTTGAATAAATAATAATAAAAAAATTTTTAAAAAATCACAAGTATTACATTGGTATTTTTAGAATTTTTAAAACACCTTAAAAACAAACACATTAGTATTAAAAAATAAAATATTTTCAATCTCTCCTTGACACTTCCACAGAGCGTCATATTGAAGTTTCATTTTATGCACAATGATGGAATAATCACGCAAATCTCCAATAAGGCTGTTAGCTCAACCAAAAGAAAAACAGAGTGCAGTGAAGGGGAACCTGCTTTTCAGCTTGTGTCACACACATGGAGTATAGCAGGCATGGCTCTCTTTCTTTCCTTCTCCCCATAATTTCTTTTTTTTTTATATAACATTTTTATTATTATTTCCGCTCATACAAACTTAATAGGTAGACCAGTTCCCTCCCCCCTCCTCCTACCCCCGAACCCCCTGCTCCCCCTCCCTCCCTCCTCATCTCCCAGTACCTCCCCCCCCCAATTCCCAAAGAGTCCTTTATTGCGTATGCCTAACTCTCCTCTTGGTCCTCCTTTCTGATGACGTAAAAGGACCCAGTGGCATTTCCCTGAACCCTTTCTCGTGTTCCCCTTAAGCATAGGAACATTACTGTGGCCATCAATCCCTTGCCTCCAAGGATCTTGGTGCTTTTAGCCGATGTTAGACTTTGTGAGGTCAATAGTGTGACGGACATGGCGCAGGGCATGCAAAGTCCTATTATGATTGCTTCAGTCCTATTTAGTGTGGAGACTCTTCAAATCATTGCTCCCCCCATCCTTTTGCTCTTACAATCTTACTGCCCCCTCTTCCGCAGATATCCCTGAGCTTCAGGATGGGGGGAGATTAGGCTGGCTTAGTTCTATGTGGATGATATAGAGTCTCTGAAGTTCTGGATTGTGGTTTGTTGATTTTCTTTTGCAGTTTTGCTGCTCCTGCTATGTCCTTCCCTCCATTCTGATGGGCACTGTATGTCACCCCCTGGTCAGAGACAAAAAACTGTTAAACTGGAGTCTTGTTATAATAGCACATTCAAGGATAGATGTAATAAAAGCAGGAAACCTCAGTGAGGGAGGGATCAGTCATCCATTTGCAAAATGATCTCTTTTCATCTGCCAGACTATATGCCCTCTCCTTCTGGTGAGATCATACCCCCTCAGTTGTACATGATCAGGAACGAATGTCTGTGAACTTAACCAGGTGTCACATTTACTTACTTGCATTCCTTGGAGGTCGATTTTTTCTGCTGTAACATGTTCCCCTCTCTCCTTGTGTCTGGTGTGGCTCTCCAACCCCATCCCTCCTGTTCACAATCCTTGCAATTACCATATTACATAGATTTACCCTTGAGTGTTTCAATGTGGGGCTGGGTGAGTTTGGTACTAGGAGCCACCTATTAGGGAGTACATACGGTGCTTAACTTTCTGGGATTGGGATACTTCACTTAATATAATTGTTTCTAATGACATCCATTTCCCAGCAAACTCCAGTAATTCATCATTTTTGATGGCTGAGTAGTACTCCATTGTATAGATGTACCACAGTTTCCTTATCCACTCGTCAACTGTTGGACATTTAGGTTGATTCCATGACTTTGCTATTGTAAACAGTGCTGCTATGAACATAGTCGTGCTGGTGCTATCGAGGCGAACCTGTGCTGCATGGGGGGTTATTCCCAAAAGTGGAATAGCAGGGTCATATGGCATTTCAATCTTTAATTTCTTTAAGAATCTCCAGACAGCTCGCCAGAGTGGCTGTATGAGTCTGCATTCCCACCAGCAATGTAGCAGGGTTCCCCTCTCTCCACATCCTCTCCAGCACTTGTTGTTGTTTGTATTGTGGATTTTTGCCATCCTGACCGGGGTGAGATGGTATCTCAGGGAAGTTTTGATTTGCATTTCCCTGATAGCTAAAGAAGTGGAGCATTTTTAAAGATATTTGTTAGACATTTTAATTTCATCTCTGGTAACGTTTCTTTTAAGTTCCAGGGCCCATTTTTTAATTGGGCCATTGGTTTCCTTGGTGTTTAATTTTCTAAGTTCTTTGTGCACTCTGGACAGTAGAGCTCTATCAGATATGTAGTTAGTGAAGATTTTCTCCCATTCTGTGGATTGCCTTTGAGCTCGTGTGATAATCTCTTTATCTAAACAGAAGCTCTTTAATTTCACAAGATCCCAACTGTTGAGAGTTGGTAGCAGTGACTGTGCCATTGGATGTAGAAGGCCAAACTTTAATAAATACTTCAGCTACCCACTCAAATAAAATCTTGGCACCATTTTTAACTGAATGAGTAGCAGTGTTAAACCTAGAATCTCTACTCAATGGGCCCAATTCTGTGAACTCACTTTTATCCAGTTTTATACTCTTTCCACCAGTATCCCACAGCCTTACAATCCATTCCCAGGGGTATTCCCCAGACCACTGCTTAAACAAGTTAGAAAAGTCATGGAGTTCTGTAGGGGTATAACGTACCTCCTCATAGACCACATTTTCTATTTCATCTTTAGGAGCCTGTTTAGCCTTAAGCCTAGTTATAGGCCTCGAAGCAATCACAGATGGGCACGCCATAACATCAGAATTTTCTTGAGGCAAAGTCTTTGCTCTTTTTTCAGGTAAATCATGAGTAATTCCCTCAGGCAAAGATGGAGATAGCAATTCTGTAGAGGTTGGGGGGTGGGGATTCATTCTCTGCTAAGGGTGGGGAGACCTCAGGCTGAATAAACGCATCAGAATTTGAGGGTTCAATGTCCTCGTCCTCATCATCAGTTTGGTCTTCCCACACATCAGCATCCCAGGATCCCACTCTTTGCCAATCAGTGCTTTAACCTTAACCGCAGACACCTTTCAAGGCTGCGAACTTAATTTACGTTGCAACTCAGCCAATCTAATAATCAAGGTTTGGGTTTGATTTTCTGCAATTCAAGACCTATTGCTACAGGAGAGAAGATTCTCTTCTAGGGCATACTTAGAAACTTCTAAGTTGTTTATGCACAATTGGAGCTGCCAATTTCACCTCTAAAGGTGAAACTCCTTTCTGGAGTTGCTTCTGGGTCACATTTAGAGGCCTCCAGATTCTTTACACGCTTTCTGAGTTGGATATTTTCATGTCTGAGGTTTTCCTTCTCATTTTGTATTTTATCAAGAGATGCCAGTAGCAACCAACCAGCATCATTGTTTTCCTTATTTTTACTCATATTGTCAAAAGTTTTATATATTGAATCATCAAGCTCCTCACTCCTCATAAGAGGTGAATCTGGACTATCCAACACACCTATCTTCACCACATCTCAGAACAGTTCACTCCAAACATTAACTTTCTCCTTACTCCAGGGCAGTCTTTAGTAGCTGGTGGTTTGCATTGGAGAGCCAACTCCAGATGTCACAAAATTTGCTAGCAAAAGTCATTTTCACAATTCTGTTTCTCTAGAACCACTCCTGGTACCACAGTCTGTATTAGTCAAATTCTCTAGAGATGCAAAATCAACACAATGAATATAATATATGGAATGTATTGACGCAGCATACAGTATGGCCAAAATAGTCCAACGATGGCTGCCGGTAGTTGAGGTAGTCCAACAATGGCTGAAGACTGAAGAATTCCTAGTCTTTAGTCTAGGAGACGACAATTTGGAAGGTTGGAAGGCTAGAGGGTCAAAGAAACCAGGCAGCTGGAAGGAAGAGCAATTCCTAGCACAGCTGCAATAAGGCATCTGTTCTCTTTGGTGTCTCCTTTTTATATGATACAGTACTGGGAGGATCCTATGACAGCTTTGGAAATTCTGATAGAAACTGGGGTGGGTATAATCCTTTCAAGTAGTCTCAGTTGATCCTTTCCAGAGATGGTCTCACCCCAGCTTAGTTAATACTGGGTGTGTCAAATTGACACCTAGGCTTAACTATCACAACACCTAATGTAACAGCCTCACTGACATCTCAAAGAATCAGCCCTAACATTAGAGCCTCATTGTGACATTACAACCTGACAGTGTCATTACAGCATCAGTATAACATTACAAACTCCCTGATACATAAGCCTTGCCACTGATATAATAGTGTCATGGTGACATCACATAGACATCACCAACCAAGCCTCACTGTGACATAATAGCGTCATTGTGACATCACAGCATCACTACTGACATCATAGACTCACTGCGACATCAGTCTTGCTACTGATATCACAGTCTCACTTTGACCTCACAACCTCCACAGAGACATCACCAACTCCCTGTGACATCATGGAATCATGATGAAATCACAGGTGCAAGGTGACATTAAGCCTCACATTGACATCACAGTGTACCAGTAATCTGACAGCTTGCCCATTGAGACCACAAGCTCACCTGTTACATCATAATCTCATTGCAGCATCAGTCTTATCACTGACATCACAGCCTCATTGTGACATTACAACCTCACTTCTGTAATTATAGACTCACAGTGACATCATGGCCACACTATGACATAAGACGCTCACTTCTGAATTCATTGCCCTCCTGTGACATCAAAGCATTGACTGTGATGTTATAACATCACTGTTTCATCATAGCCTCAATGTGGCATTATACCCTCAATTCTGACATCACAGCCTAACTGTGACATCACAGCCTAACTGTGACAGCACAGCCTCACTGTGACATCAAAATTTTATTGTGGCATTTTAGCCTCATTTATGACATCACAGCCTCACTGTGACATCACAGTCTCACTGTGACATTACGGCCTCACCTCTGACATCACAGGCTCACTGTGATATAACAGGTTAACATCGGAAATCATTGTATCAGTGACACCATGGACAACCTGTTATATCTCTTTATGACACCACAGCCTCATCACTGACATCTAAGGCCCAACGTCTCATGACAGACTCAACAGTGACACTACAGCCTCACTGTGGCATCACAGCCTCACCAGTAACATCCCATCCTCACTGTGACATGTCAGCCTCATCATGGACATCAGCTTCACTTGTGACATCACAGCCTAAACACTGAAATCTCAGCCAAACTGTGATTTCATTCTCTAATCACCACTGATATCACAACCTCACTGTGATATCACAACCTCAAGGTAACATCACTGCCTCACAGTGACATCACACCCCTCCTCTGACATCACAGTCTAAGTGTGATTATACTGCCTCACCTCAGATATCATAACCTCACTGTGAAATCCAAGCATCACCCCTGACTTCACAGCCACCCTGACATATCAAAGAATCAACCCTGATATCAAAGCCTCACTGAGACATCACAGATTTCAGAGTGGTATCTCCTCATGATGACATGAGAGTCCACAGTGATATACAAACTTCAAAGTGACATCACAGTCTCAGTGTGACATCATGGCCTCATCACTGTCAGTAGAGCCTCAACTTTGACATCAGCATTGCCACTGACATTATTCAGAACACTTACATCACTGCCACTTCAGTATCAACACAATTTTTGACATCACAGCCTCACCAGGGTCACTGAACATGTAATATGTTCACTATTGACATAGCCTCACCAGTGCCATCATAGACTCACTATGACAACTCTCTTACCATTGACATTCCAGCCTTATAGTGACATCACTCCAGACCAGTGACATCAGCTTCACCACTAACAGTACAGACTCACAGTGCCATCTAAACCTCTCCAGTGACATCACGACATCCCTGTGTCATAAGAACATCACTGTGCCATCATACCCATACTGTGTCCTCACGGCCTCACTGTGACATTACAACCTGACACTGTCATCACAAACTCACTGTGACATTACAAACTCACAGAGATATCAGCTTTGCCACTGACATAATAGCCTCATAGTGATATCACATACACTCCTCTGACATAGTCTTACCGTGACATCATACCCTCCTCTATGACATCCCTAACTCCCTGTGACTTCACAGTCTCACAGTGACACCACAGCCAAATGGTGACATCAAATCCTCACGGTGGCTTTCCAGTTTCACTGTAACATCACAGCCTCAACTCTGAGGTTATAGCCCCACTATTATATCAGAGCCTCACTTTGACATCATAGGCTCATCTCTGAAATCAAAGCCTCAATACAACATCATACCCTCATCACTGACATCCTGCCTAGCCTCACTATGACACCACAGCCTCACCACTGACCTCACAGGCTCAGTGAAACATAAGAGCATACCTATGACACCACAGTTTAGCTATTGACATCACAATATCACTGTGATATCTCACTTTCCCCAGTGACATCACAACCTCACAGTGACATCATAGGCATATGTGCCAAGAAGTATCAGTGTGACATAAAGCTTCACCTCTCCCATCATAGCCTCACTATGATATTACAGCCTAAGTTTGGCACAATAAACTCATTGTGACATTAGAGCCCCACCAGTGACAAAACAGCCTCACCAATAACATAGTCTCCCTGATCACTCCCTGAGTCACTACTGATCTCATAACCTCACTGTGGTATCACAACTTCACTGTGACATCAAAGCCGCACTGTGCTAACACATCCTGACTGTGACATCACAGCATTATGATGACATCACAGACTCAGGTTGACATCACAGCCACACTATGATATCACAGTCTCACCAATGGTATCCTAACAAGCCTTACCATGACACCACAGCCTCACCACAGATAGCACAGGCTCACAGTGACTTGACAGCCTCAGTAGTGTCATCATAGCCTTTGACATATAAACAGTGACACTACAGCCTCACATGTTACATCACTGCCTCATTGTGACATCAATCTTCTCATAAATATAACAGCCTCACAGTGATCTCACAGCCTCACTGTGACTTCACAGTCTAACCTGTTATATCATAGACTCACCTGTTATATCATAGCCTCATGATGAAAGAAGCATTGCCACTAGCATCACATCTTTCACAGTGACCTCACAGCCTCATTGTGACATCACAAGCTCTCATTGATGTCACAGACTCAGTGACATCACAGCTTCACAGTGATATCACAACCTCACTGTGGCATTGTAGCCTCATTTCTGATCTGTCAAGCTCATTGTGACATCACAACCTCACCTCTGACATCACAGTCTCATTGCCACATAACAGGCTAACCTCTGAATTCATAACATCAGTGAAACCATGGACATCCTGCCTAGCCTCGCTATGAGACCACAGCCTCATCCCTGACATTTCAGCTCAAAGTCACATGACAGCTTCAACAGTGATACGACAGCCACACTGTGGCATCACAGCTTCACCTGCAACATCCCCATCTCACCGTGACATCACAGCCTCGATGTGACTTCACAGCATCATCACTGATATCATAGCCTGACTATGACATCAGCCTTGTCACTGACATCAAAGTCTCACTGTGACTTCACAGCCACCACCGTGACATCACCAACTCCCTCTGACATCACAAGTTCAGGGGTTCACCACAGCCACATGGTGACATTAAAGCTTCACAGTGGCATCACAGTCTCACCAGCGACATGCAAGCCTCACCTTGACAACATAACCTCAGCACTCACATCACCCTCATTCTGATATCACTGCCTAACCACTGAAATCATATCCTCACTGTGATGTCATAGACTTACTCCACTGACATCACAACATCATTGTTGTATCACAGGCTCACCTCTGAGGTAAAACCCTCACTGGGACATGAGAGCCACACTATGACATCATAGTCTCACCTTTGAAATCATTGCACAACTGTGACATTACACCATCAACTCTGACGTTATAGCCTCACTATTTCATCACAGCCTCATTATGACATCACAGGCTCACCTCTGAAATTATAGCCTAAGTACGACATCACACCCTCATAACTGACATCCCGCCTAGCCTTAGTATGACACCACAGCCTCACCACTGACCTCACAGACTCACTGAAACATGATAGCCTCCCTGTGACACCACAGTGTCACCATTGACATCACAGCCTCACTGTGACATCACAACTTCCCCAGTGACATCAAAACCTCACAGTGACATTACACCCTCATTGTCACATCATAGCTATACTATTCAATTAAAGGATCTCTGTGACATATGATTTCACTTCTAATATCATATCCTCACTGTGACATCGCAGACTCAGTTTGACACAACAAACTTACTGTGCCATTAATGCCTCACCCTGACAATACAGCCTTACCAATGACATAGTCTCCCTGTGAAAACAATCACTACTGACACCACAACCTCATTGTGACTTCACAGCCTCACTGTGACATCACAGCCACACTGTGCCAGCACAGCCTCACTGTGACATCGCAGCCTCACCACTGATACTAAAGGCTCACCGTGATATCACAGCCTCACCAGTGACACCACAGTCTCATGGCGACATCATAACTTCACTGTGTCATCACAGCATCACCAGTTATATTAGATCGTCAATACGACATCTCAGCTTCATCTCTCACATCAGTGTCACTTCTATAATCACAGCATAACCACTGACCTCACAGCTGCACTGTGACATCACAGCAACACTTGACATCACAGCCTCACCTCTGGTTTCCTACCTAGACATACTAGGACACCACAGCCTCACCACCATTAGCACAGTCTCAAAGTGACATGACACCCTCAGCAGTGACATCATAGCCTTTGACATCATAAACAATGACACCACAGCCTCACATGTTATATCACTGCCTCATTATGACATCACAGGTGATTCATCCATTTCACAGTGAGGTTAGGATGTCAGTGGTGAGGCTGCACAGTCACACTGAGGCTCTGATGTCAGAGGATAGACTGTGATATAACTGTGAGGTGGTGATGTTACCATGAGATTGTGATTTCAGAGTGAGGGTGTGATATCAGTGGTGCTAGACCATGACATCACAGTTTGGCTGAGATTTCAATGGTTAGGCTGTGATGTCAGAAGTGAGGCTGATGTCAGTAATGAGCCTGGAATGTCACAGTGAGGTTGTGATGTCAGAGTGAAGCTTTAATGTCACAGTGCAGCTGTGTGGTTACTGTTGAGGCTGAGATGCCACAGCGAGGCCATGGTGTCACTGTTGAGGCTGTCATGTACTGTGAGCCTGAGATGTCAGTGGTGACGCTGTGGTGTCATAGCAAAGCTAGGCAGGATGTCTGTGGTGTCACTGATGCTGTGAGTTCAGAGGTTAGCGTGTTATGTCACAGTAAGGCTGTGATATCAGTGTAGAGGATGAGATGTCACAGTGAGACTGTGATGTCTGAAATGAGGCTACAATGCCACAGTGATGCTGTGATAACACTGAAACTGTGATGTCACTATGAGTCTGTGACATCACAGAGAGGTTGTGATGGCACAGTTCGGCTGTGAGATCACTGTGGAAGATGTAATGCCAGTGGCAAGGCTGATTTCACCAAGAGGCTTTGATGTAACAGATGAGTCTATGATGTAACAATTTAGACTATGAGGTCGCAGTGAAGCTGTGGGGTCACTGTGAAGCTTTGATGCCTGTGGGAAGATTGATGTCACAATGAGGCAGTGATGTAACATGTGAGGCTGTAGTGTAACTTGCTATGATGTCCCTGCTAAAGCCATCGCATCACTGTGAGCCTGTGCTAGCTATTTTGAGGCTGTGGTGTCATGCCAAGGCTAAGTAGGATACCAGTGTTGAGGCTGTTATGTCACAGTCTGTCTGTGATGTCACTATGAGGCGTTGGTGTCACAGGTGAGGCTGGAATATCATGGTGAGCCTGTCCTATCAGTGAAGAGGCTATGATGTCACAGTGAGACTGTGCAGGCACAGTGAGTCTGTGATGTCAGTGAGGTTGTGATGTCAGAGTGAAGCTTTGATGTCACAGTTCAGCTGTGTGGTCAGTGGTTCTGCTGTGATTTCAGAAGTGAGACTGATATGAGAGATGAGGCTAAGATGTTGCATTCACAATGTGATATAACTGGTGATGCTGTGATGCCACAGTAAGGTTATGATGTCACCATGAGGCTCTAGTGTCAGTGGTTAGGCTGTAATATCATGGTAAGCCTGTCTTATCTGTGGTAAGGCTGTGAAGTCCTAGTGAGGCTCTGTTGGCATACAGTGGCTGTCATGTCACAGAGAGGTTGTGATGTCACAGTGAAGTTGTGATGTGAGTAGTGACTGTGAATCTATTGTCACTACTGAGGCTTTAATGTCACAGTGATTTTTTTGTGTCAAACTGAGGCTTTGATGTCACAGTGAGGCTATGGAAGTTTTATGTCACATTGATGCTTTGATGGCATGGTATGGCTGTGATGTCACAGTAAGGTTGTGATATCAGAAATGAGGCTATATTGGCATAGTACGGCTGGGATATCACTGTGAAACTATAATATCACTGTGGAGCTGTGATGTCACTGTTAGGCTGTGACATCTCAGAGAGGTTGTAATGTCACAGTGAGGCTGTGAGGTCACTGTCGAAGATGTGATTCCAGTGGCAAGGCTGATTTCACCATGAGGCTATGATGTAACAAGTGAGTCTGTGATGTAACAGATTAGACTGTTAGGTCACAGTGAGGCTGTGAGGTCACTGTGAGGCTGTGATATTTGTGAGAATATTGATATCACAATGAGTCAGTGATATATGAGGCTATGGTGTCACTGTTTATGATGTCAAAGGCTGTGATGTCACTGCTGAGGCTGTCAATTACTGTGAGTCTGTGATATCTGTGGTGAGGCTGTGGTTACCTAGTATGGCTAAGTAGGATACCAGTGGTGAGACTGTGAGGTCACAGGGTGGCTTTGATGTCACTATGAGACTGTGGTGTCACTGGAGAGGCTGTATTATTAAGGTGAGCATGGCATATCAGTGGTAAGACTCTGATATCCCAATGAGGCTGCGATGGCACTGTCTGGTTATCACATTACAGTGAGGTTGTAATGTCAGAGTAAGTCTATGATGTCACAGTGAAGCTGTGATATCACTGGCAAGTTACGATATCACAGTGAGGCTGTGAGTACACAGTGTGGCTATGATGTCACAATGAAGTTGTGATATCACAGTGAGGTTGTGATGTCACTGGAGAGAATTGGATGGCACTGTAAGTCTGTGATGTTAGCGTAAAGGCTGATGATACAATAAGTCTGTGATGTCCCGGTGAGGGTATGATGTCACAATAAGGCTGGAACATCAGTGGTGCGAAAGATGTCATAGTAAGTCTTTGATATCACTGGTGAGGCTCTAATGTTAGTGGTAAACGTATTTCATGACAGTGACACTGGTGAGGCTGTGATGTCAAAGGCAGTGTTGTCACTGGTGTGGAAATGATGTGAGTGTTCTGCCTAATGTCAGTGGCAATTCTGATGTCACAGGTGAGGCTGTGCTGTCATTGGTGAGGCCGTGATGTCACACTGAGGCTCTGATATCACTGTGAGGGTTGTATTTCAGGTGATATTACTCTGGAAGCTGTGATGTCACAGTAAGGCCATGATATCAGGGGTGATGCTTGGATTTCACAGTAAGGCTAGGATGTCAGAAGAGAGGCAGTGATGTCACTGTGCCTGTCATATCAGAGGTGGGGCTGTAATGTTACAGTGAGCCTGTGCTGGCCCAGTGTTGCTGTGATATCACAGTGAGGTTGTGATATCACAGTGAGGTTGTGATATCATTCCTGACTGTGATTTCACAGGGATATTATGTCATTGGCTAGGCTGTATTGCCACTTGTGATGCTCTATTTGTGAGTTTATTATGTAAAACTGAGGCTGTAATATCCCAGTGAGACTATGATGTCAGAGGTGAAGCTTTATGTCACAATGATCCTTTGATTGCACTGTGATGTCACAGTTTGACTATAAACTTAGAGGTGATGTTTTGAGGTCACAGTAAGGCTGTGAGGTCACAGTGAGACTATGATGTCACAGTGCAGCTGTGAGGTCAATGGTTAGGCTGGGATTTCAGAAGTGAGACTGGTGTAAGAGATAAGGCTGAGATGTCGTATTGACGATGTGATATAAATGCTTAGGATGTGATGCCACAGTGAGGTTATGATGTCAATATGAGGTTGTAAAGTCAGTGGTTAGACCGCAATATCACAGTGAGCCTGAGATATCAGTGGTGAGGCTGTGATGTCATAGTGAGACTGATGTCAGTGAGGCTGTGCTGGCATAGTAAGGTTGAGAAGTCACAGTGAGGTTGTGATGTCAGTAGTGACTATGCTTTCACAGGAACACAATATAATTTGTGAGGCTGTATTGTCAGCGTGATGCTCTAATGTCAAAGTGAGTTTATTGTTTCAAATTGAGACTGTGATGTCACAGTGAGGCTATGATGAGTTTTATGTCACAGTGAGGCTGGGCTATCACTGGTGAGGCTGGGATGCCACAGCCAGGCTGTGGTGTCACTCTTGAGGTTGTCATGTGACAGTGAGCCTAAGATGTCATTGATGAGGCTGTGGTGTCATAGCGAGGCTAGTTTGGAAGTCTGTGGTGTCACTGATGCTATGATGTCAAAGGTGAGACTGATGTCACAGTGAGAGTGTGATGTCAGAGGTGAGGCTGTGATATTACAGTGAGGCTGTGCTGTCAGAAATGAGGTTATAATGTCACAGTGATGTTGAGATATCACTGTGAAGCTGTGATGTCACTAGGAAGCTGTGACATCACAGAGTGGTTGTGATGTCACTGTGAGACTGCAAGATCACTGTGGAAGATGTGATGTCAGTGGCAAGGCTGATTTAACCATGAGGCTATGATGTAACAGGTGAGTCTGTGATGTAACAGGTTAGATTGTGAGTTCACAGTGAGGCTGTGAGGTCACTGTGAGGCAGTGATGTCTGTGGGACAATTGATGTCACAGTGAATAGTGATGAACATGTGAGTTTGTTTTGTCACTCTTTATGATGTCAGAGGCTATGATGTCATTGCTGAGGCTTTCTCATCACTATGAGCCTGTACTATCTGAGGTGAGTCTGTGATGTCATGGCAAGCCTCAGTAGGGTAACAGTGGTGAGGCTGTGATGTCACAGTGAGGCTGAGATATCACAGTGAGGCTGTGATGTCACAGTGCACCTGTGAGACTGATGTGAGAGATGAGGCTGAGATGTTTTACTAATGATGTGATATAACTGGTGAGACTGTGATGCCACCGTGATATTATGATGTCACCATGGCTGTGGTTTTACTGGTGAGGCTATAACATTACAGTGAATCTATCCTGTCAGTGGTGAGGCTGTGATGTCACAGTGAGACTGTGCTGGCACACTGTGGCTGTGATGTCAGAGTGAGGTTGTTATGTAACAGTGAGGTTGTGATGTCAGTAGAGATTCTGCTTTCACAGGGAGACTATGTCATTAGTGAGGCTGTATTGTCACTGGTGAGGCTCAAATATCACAGTGAGTTTATTGTGTCAAACTGAGTCTGTAATGTCACAGTGAGACTATGATGTGAAAGGTGAAGCTTTATTTCACAGTGATGCTTTGTGTGATGGCACAGTATGGCTGTGATGTCACAATGAGGTTGTGATGTCAATGTGAGGTTGTGATGTTATGAGGAAATTGTGATATTACAGTGAGGTTGTGATGTCAATAGCGACGATGTGATGACAGGGAGGCTGTCAAATTTCAGTGAGCCGGTGAGGTCAGTAGTGAGCCTGTGGTGTCGTAGTGAGGTTGTGATGAAACAGTGAGGTTATAACATCAGAGGTGAGGCTGTGTTTTCACCAGTGATGCTGTGATGTATCAGTGAGGCAGTGATGTCAGTGGAGGATGATCATGACGTCACAGTGAGGATGTGATCTCAGTGGTTAGGCTGTATTACCAGAATGAGGCAGATGTGAGTAATGAGGGTATGATGTCACACAGATGTTGCCATCTCATTGGTGAGTCTGTGATATCACCGTGTGGCTTTGATGTCACCCTGTGGCTGTGGGGTCACTGTGAGCTCATGGTGTCACAGGGAGTTGGTGATGTTACGGTGGACGCTAGGAGGTCACAGTGAGACTGTGATGTCAGTGGCAAGGCTGATGTCACAATGAGGCTATGAGGTCCGTGATGATGCTGTGATGTCACATTGAGGCTGCGATGATACAGTGAGGCTATGTCAGAGGTGTGTATGTGATATGACCATTAAGCTATTATGTCAGTGGCAACACTGATGTCACAGTGAGTTTGTGATGTCACAGTGAGGTATAATGTTACTGTCAGGTAGTAATGTCACAGTGAGTCTGTGATTACACAGTGTGGCTATGATGGGACTACCAGTGAGGCTTGGAGGACTCAGTGACATTGTGATGTCACAGGAGAGGTTTGGATGACACAGTGAGTCTCTGATGTTAGTAGTGAGGCTGATGTCACAATGAAGCTGTGATGTCAGTGATGCAGATGTGATGTCACAGTAAGGCTGGAATGTGAGTAGTGAGAAAGATATCATAGTAAGTGTATGATATCAACGGTAAGACTATGATGTCAGTGGTGAATCTATTACATGACAGTGACCTTGGTGAGGCTTTGATATCAAAGGCTGTGTGTGGCATTGATGTCAGGGTTCTGACATGTCAGTGGTGACATTGATGTCATAGGTGAGACTGTGCTGTCCCTGGGGAGCTGTGATGTCACACTGAACTGTGATATTACTGTTAGGGTTGAATGTCACTGAGGGCTGTCATGTTACCATGAGATGATATCACTCTGGAAGCTGTGATGTCACAGTGAGGTGGTGATATCAGTGGTAAGACTGATGTCACAATGAGGCTATGTTGTAACAGGTGAGACTATTGTGTCAGTAGGCAGGCTGTGAAGTTACTGTGAGGCTGTGATGTATCAGTGTGGTTCTGAAGTAAGCACTGATTCAGTGAGATATCAGTGAGGCTGTGATGACAGGGGTAATGCTTGCATTTCACAGTGAGGTTAGTATGCCAGTAGTGAGGCTCTTCAGTCACATTAAGGCTCTGATGTCAGAGGAGAGGCTGGGATGTCACTGTGAGGTGGTGATGTTACCGTGATTTTGTGATATCACTGTGAGGCTGTGATATCAGTGGTGATAGACTGTGACATCACAGTTTAGCAGAGATTTCAGTGGTTAGGCTGTGATGTCCGAAGTGAGGCTGATGTCAGTGATGAGGCTGTGATGTCACAGTGAGGCTGTGTTGGCACAGTGTGTCTACGATGTCACAGTGAGGTTGTGATGTCAGAGGTTAGCCTGTTATGTCACAGAGAGGTTGTAATGTCAGAGGTGTAGCTGTGAGTTACAGTGAGACTGTGATATCAGAAATGAGGCTATAATGTCCCAGTGAGGGTGTGATATCATTGTGAAGTTGTGATGTCAGTGTGAGGCTGTGACATCACAGAGAGGTTGTGATTTCACTGTAAGGCTGTGAGGTCACTGTGGAAGATGTGATGTCTTGGAAACGCTGATTTCACCATGAGGGTATGATGTAACAGGTGAATCGAGGATGTAACAGGGTAGACTGTGAGATCACAGTGAGGCTGTGAGTTCACTGTGGGTCTATGATATCTATGGGAAGATTGAGGTCATAATGAGGCAGTGATGTATCACATGAGGTTGTGGTGGCACTGTTTATGGTATCAAAGACTATGATGTCATTACTGAGGCTGTCACATCACTGTGACCCTGTCCTATCTGTGGTGAGGCTGTAATGTCAAAGAATGACAGGTAGGATAACATTGGTGAGGCGGTGATGTCACAGTGTGGATGTGATGTCATCATGAGGCTGTGATGTCACCATGAGGCTGTGATGTCACAGTGCAGCTGTGAGGTCAGTGGTTAGGCTGTGATTTCACAAAGTGAGACTGATGTAAGAGATGAGGCTGAGATGACACATTGACAATGTGATATAACATGTGAGTCTGTGATGCCATAGTGATTAAAATGTTACCATGAAGTTGTTGTCATTGGTGAGGCTGTTAAATCACGGTGATCCTGTCCTATCAGTGGTGAGGCTGTGATGTCACAGTGAGGCTGTGCTAGCACAGTGTGACTGTGATTTCACAGGGAGGTTGTGATGTCACAGTGAGGTTGAGATGTCAGTAGTGACTGTGCTTTCACAGCGAGACTATGTCATTGGTGAGGCTTTATTATCACTTGTGAGGATCGAGTTTATTGTGTGAAACTTAGGCTGTGATGTCAGATGAAGCTTTTTTTCATAGTGATTCTTTGATGGCATGGTATGTCTGTGATGTCACAATGAGGCTGTGATGTCACCGTGAGGCTATGATATTACCGTAAGGTTTTGACCTCACAGTTCAGCTGTAATTTCAGTGTTTAGGCTGTGATGTTAGAAGTGAGGCTAATATAAATGATTAGGCTGAGATGTCACAGTGAGGCTGGGATGTTACTGGTTAGGCTGTGATGCCACAGCGAGGCTGTGGTGTCACTGTTGAGGCTGTCATGTGGCCATGAGCCTGAGATGTCAGTGATGAGGCTATAGTGTAATAAGGAGGCTAGGCAGGATGTCCGTGGTGTCACTGATGCTATGATTTCACAGGTTAGCCTGTTATGTCACAGTGAGGCTGTGACATCAGAGGTGAGGCTGCGATGTCCCAGTGAAGTTGTGATATCCAAAATTAGAATATAATGGCACATTGAGACTTTGATATCACTGTTAAGCTATGATGTCACTATAAGGCTGTGACATCACAGAGAGGTTATGATGTCATAGGGATGCTGGAAGGTCACTGTGAAAGGTGGGATGGCAGTGGCAAGGCTGATTTCACCATGAGGCTATGATGTAACTGGTGAATCTATGATGTAACATGTTAGACTCTGAGGTCACAGGGTGGCTGTGAGGGCACTGTGAGTCTGTGATATCTGTGGGTATACCGATGTCACAATGAGGTAGTGATGTAACATGTGAGGCTGTGGTGTCACTGTTTATGATGTTAATGGCTATGATGTTACTGCCGAGGCTGTCAGGTCACTGTTAGCCTGTGCTATCTGTGGTGAGGCTTTGGTGTCATTTCAGTGCTAGGTATGATAATAATGGTGAGAGAATGATGTGACAGTATGGCTGTGGTGTCACCATGAGGCTGTGATGTCACAGTGAGGCTATGAAGTCACAGTGATGTTGTGCTGGCACAGTGTGGCTGTAATATCACAATGAGGTTGTGATGTCAGTGGTGACTGTGTTTTCACACAGACTCTCTGTCATTGGTGATGTTGTATTGTCACTGGTGAATCTAATGTCATAGTGAGATTATTATGTCAAACTGAGGCTGTGATGTCAAAATGAGGCTGTGATTTCACTGTGAGGTTTTGCTATCACTGGGGTAGTTGCAATGTAAGAGTGAGGGGATGTGATGTCAATAACGACATTGTGGTGTCACAGGAAGGCTGTCATGTTTCTGTGGAACCCATGTGGTCATTGGTTTGGCTGTGGTGACATAGTGAGGCTAGGTAGGATGTCAGTGATGAGGTTATGATGTCACATTGAGACTATGAATTCAGGGGCGATCCTGTGAAGTCATAGTGAGGGATGTGATGAAACAGTGAAGCTATAATGTCAGAGTCAATTCTGTGATATCACAGTTGGGCAATGATTTCATAGGTGAGCCTGTAATGTCCTAGTGAGGCTGTCATGTCACAGAGAGACTTTAACAACAGAGGCAAGATTGTGATATCCCTGGGATCATTGTGATGTCACAGTGAGATTGTGATGTCAATACCGATACTGTGGTGTCACAGGGAGACTGTCATGTTTCAGTGAGCCTGTGAAGTTAGTTGTTGAGGCTGTGGTGACATAGTGACGCTAGGTAGGATGTCAATGATGATGGTGTGATGTCGCATTGAGGCTATGATTTCAGCAGCAACCTTGTAATGTCATAGGAAGTTTCTGACAAAACAGTGAGACTATAAAGTAGAGTCGATGCTATAATGTCACAGTTAGACAATGTTTTTCAGAGGTGAGCCTGTGATGTCATAGTGAGGCTGTGAGGTCACAGTGAGACTGTAATGTCAATGGTAAGGCTGATATCACATTGAGGCTATGATGTCAGTGGTGATGCTGTGATGTCATATTCAGGGTGTGATGTCACACTAATGCTATGTCAGAGCTGTGTATGTGATGACACCATGAGGCTATTATGTCAGTGGCAAGGCTGGTGTCACAGTGAGTTTGTGATGTCACAGTGAGTTTGTGATGTCACAGTGAGACTGTGATATTATAGTGAGGCTGTCATGTGATCATGAGTCTGATATGTCAATGATGAGTCTGTGATTTCAGAAATGAGGCTATAATGCCACAGTGAGGCTGTGAGGTCACAGTGAGACTGTGAGGTCACTGTGGGAAGATGTGATGTCAGTGGTAAGGCTATGATATAACCTGGGTGTCTATCATTTAACAGATTAGGCTGAACTCACAGCGAGGCTGTGAGGTCATGGTGAGGCTGTATTATTTGTGGGAAGATTGATGTCACAATGAGGCAGTGATGTAACATATGAGGCTGTGGTGTCACTGTTTATGATGTCAAAGGCTATGATATCACTGCTGAGGATGTCACATAACCATGAGCCTGTGCTATCTGTGCTGAGTGTGTGGTTTCATAGTAAGTCTAGGTGGGATACCAGTGGTGAGGCTGTGATATCACTGTGAAGGTGTGATGTCACAGTGTGACTGTGATGTCACCGTGAAACTGTGATGTCAGTGGTTAGGCTGTGATTTCAGAACTGAGACTGATGTGAGAGATGAGGCTAAGAATTTGCATTGACGATGTGGTATAAGTGGCTATCCTGTGATTTCAGAGTGTGGCTTTGATGCCACAGTGAAGCTATAATGTCACCGTGAAATTGTGGTGGACCTGGTGAGGCTCTGATATCAAGGGAGACTGTCATATCAGTGGTAAATCTGTAAGGTCACAGTGAGGCTATGTTGGCATAGTGTGACTGTGATGACACAGTAAGATTGTGATGTCTCAGAGAAGTTGTGATGTCAGTAGTGACTGCGCTTTCACAGAGAGATTGTCATTGTTGAAATTGTATTGTCAGTGGGGAGGCTCTAATGTCACAATGAGTGTATTGTGTCAAACCGAGACTATGTTGTCACCGTCAAGTTGTAATGACACTGTGAGTCTTTGAAGACACAGTGTAACTATGATGTTACAGTGAGTCTTTGATGACACAGTGATGTTGTGATGTCACTGGAGAGGTTTTGATGTCACAGTGAGGCTGTGATGTTAGTGGTGGGGCTGATGTCACTGTGAAGATGTGATATTGCAATAAAGTTGGAATATCAGTGGTGAGAAACGTGTCATAGTGAATCTATGATGTCACTGGTGTGGCAGTGATGTGGTCAGTGTTCTGAATAATGTCAGTGGCGACACTGATAACACAGATGAGGTTGGGCTGTCACTAGTTAGGCCGTGATATCAAACTGACGCTGTGATGGTCACTATGAATGTTGTATGTCATGTCACTGTGAGGTGATATTACTCTGGAAGCTGTGATGTCAAGGTGAGGCTGTGATTCCAGTGGCAATAGTGATGTAACAAAAGGCCATAATGTAACAGGTGAGCCTGTAGTATGAGTGGGCAGGTTGTGAAGGTCACTCTAAGTCTATGAAATTGCAGTGAGGCTCAATGTCAGGGGCCAATTCTGTGAGATGTCATTGAGGGTTTGACATCAGGTGTAATGCTTGCATTTCTCAGTGAGGTTAGGATGTCAGTGGTGAGGCTGTGCTGGCACAGGGTGGCTGTGTTGTCACAGGGAGATTGTGATGTCACAGTGAGTTGTAATGTCAGTAGTGACTGTGCATTCACAGACAGACTATGTCATTGTTGAGGCTATATTGTCATTGGTGAGGCTTTAATGTTACAGTGAGTTTATTGTGTGAAATGGAGGCTGTGATGTCACAGTAAAGCTATGATGTCAGATGTGAAGCTTTATGTGACAGTGATGATTTCATGACACGGTATGGCTGTGATGTCAAAATATGACTGCGATGTCACACTGTGGTGTCACAGAGAGACTGTCATGTTTCAGTGAGCCTGTGAGGTCAGTGATGAGACTGTGTTGCCATAGTGATGCTAAATAGGATGTCAGTGATGAAGATGTGATGTACCATTGAGGCTATGATTTCAGAGGTTAGCCTGTGATTTCATAGTGAGGCTGTGATGATGAAACAGTGAGGCTATAACATCAGAGTTGATGCTGTGATCTCACAGTTGGACAATGATTTCAGAGGTGAGCCTGTGATGTCATTGTGAAGCTGTGATGTCATAGTGAGGCTACAATTTCAGAAGAGAGACTGTGATGTCACAGTGATGCTGTTTTGTCACCAATCATGCCATGATATAGTGAGGCTGTAATGTCAGTGGAGCATGACTGTGACATCACAGTGAGGATGTGATTTCAGTGTTAGGCTGTGATATTAGAATGAGGCTGATGTGAGTGATAAGGGTATGATGTCACAGTGATGCTGGCGTGTCACTTGTGAGACTGTGAATGCCACCTTGAGGCTTTGATGTCACCATGTAGCTGTGGTGTCACCATGAGCCTGTGATGTCACAGGGAGTCCATTGATGTGGAGGCTGTGAGGTCACAGTGAATCCTGATGTCAATAACAAGTCTGATGTTCCAGTGGGGCTATGACATCGATGATGATGCTCTAAAGTCACATTGAGGCTGTGATGTCACAGGGAGGCTATGTATATGTGATGTCACTATGAGGCTATTATGTCATTGGCAAGGCTGATATTACAGTGAGTTTGTGATGCCACTGTGAAGCTGTGACATCGCTGTCAGGTTGTAATTGTCACAGTGAGTCTAGTGTGTCTATGATATCACAGTGAGGATCTGATGACAGTGTTGTGATGTCACTGGATGTCACTGGATGGCACAGTGAGACTGTGATAACAGTGGTAAAGCTGATGTCACAATGAGGCTGTGATATCACTGCTGAAGGTGTGATATCATAAGGCTGGAATGTCAGTAGTGAGAAAGATGTCATAGTGAGTCTTAGATATCACTGGTGACACCCTGATGTCAGTAATGAACTTAATACATGACAGTGACAACTGGTGTGGTTGTGATGTCAAAGGCTGTGTGGTCACTGGCATGGCAGTGATATCAGTGTTCTGACTAATGTCAGTGGCTATGGTGATGTCACAGGTGAGGTTCTGCTGTAACAGTTGAAGCCATGATGTCACACTGAGGCTGTGATGTCACTTTGACGGTTGTATTTCACTGTGAGCCGTCATGTCACTGTGAGGTGATATCACTCTGGAAGCTGTGATGTCACAATGAGGCTGTGATATCAGTAGCAATACTGATGTCACAATGAGGCTATGATGTAACAAGTAAGCCTGTCTTGTCAGTGGGCAGTCTGTGAGGTCACTGCTAGGGTGTGATATCGTAGTGAGTCTCTGATGTCAGGAATGATACTAAGAGATGTCATGAGGCCGTGACATCAGGGGTGATGATCAGATTTCACAGTGAGGTTAGGATGTCGGTGGATAGGTTGTGCAGTCACACTGAGGCTGTGATGCCAGAGAAGAGGCTGTGATGTTATCGTGAGATTGTGGTTTCACAGTGAGGATGTTATATCAGTAGAGCAAGACTTTAACATCACAGTATGGCTGAGATTTCAGTCATTAGCTAGTCTGTGATGTAAGAAGTGAGGCTGATGGCAGTGATGAGGCTGAGATGTCACAGTGAGGCTGGGATGTTACTGGTGAGGCTATGATGCCAGAGCAAGGCCTTGATTTCACTGTCTGGCTGTGGTGTCACGGTGAGCCTGTGATGTCAGAGGGAGTTGGTGATAGCACGGTGGAGGCTGTGAGTTCACAGTGAGACTGTGATGTCAGTCAAGGTTAATTAGCAGTGAGGCTATGATGTCACTGGAGATGCTGTGAAGTCACATTAATCTATGATGTCACAGTGAGGTTATGTCATAGGTGTATATATGATGTAACCATGAGGCTATTTTTTATTTAATTTTTTATTCAATTGTGCATCTGTGTGTGTGTGCGCATGTGCAACACGCATGTGCGTGTGTGTGTGTGTGTAAAACCGTGGGCAAATTTGGGAACAACCATGGACTCCCTCCTCCTCTGCCTCCTTGTTTACTCTGCCCTGATATTCACGGTCTCCGCCTACCAGGATCAGAAATGTAGGCCACCCCCACTTCTGTCCGGGGTCTATACATGAGGTCTAGGATATGAACTCAGGACCTTCTGCTTGCTAAACAGAGGTTTAACCCCTGAGCCACTTCTCCAGCCCTCTACCATGAGGCTATTATGTCAAGGCTGTGAGGCTGTGATGTCAGTCAGGATGTAATGTCACAGTGAGGCTGTGAGGTCACTGTGAGGCTATGATATCTGTGGGAAGATTGATGTCACAATTAGGTGTTATGTAACATGTGAGGCTGTGGTGTCACTGTTTATGATGTCAAAGACTATTATGTCACTGCAGAGGTTGTCACGTCACTGTGAGTCTGTGCTATCTGTGGTGAGGCTGTGGTGTCATAGTAAGGCTAGTTAGGATACTAGTGATGAGGCTAGAAGTCACAGTTTGCCTATGATGTCACCCATGAGGCTGTGATGTCAGAGTGAGGCTTCGATGTCACAGTGGGCTGTGAAGTCAGTAGTTAGGCTGCGATTTCAGAAGTGAGACTGTTGTCAGAGATGAGGTTGAGATGTTGCATTGATAATGTAATATAATTAGTAAGGCTGTGATGTCACAATGAGGTGTAATGTCACTGTGAGGTTGTGACATCAGAAAGAGGTTGTGATGTCATAGTATGGCTGTGATCACACAGTGTGGCTATGATGTCAACATAAGGCTCTGATGACACAGTGATGTAATGCCACTGGAGTAATGTAATGTAATGGCACAGTGAGTCTGAGATGTTAGTGATGAGGTTGTGATGACACTGGGTATGGTGTGATGTCACAGTAAGCCTGGAATGTTAGTGGAGAGAAAATGTCAGTGATGAACCTATTATGTGACAGTGACCCTGGTGACACTGTGATATCAAAGGCTGTGTTTTTACTGGTGTGTCAGTGATGCCAATGTTCTGACTAATGTCAGAACTGTGAAGCTTTGAAGTCATTGTGACATCACAGAGAAGTTGTTATGACACAAGGAGGCTGTGAGGTCACTGCAGAAATGTGATGTCAGTGGCGAGGCAGATTTCACCATGAGGCTATGATGTAACAGGTTAGATTGTGAGGTCACAGTGAGGCTATGAGGTCATTATGAGGCTGTGATATCTGTGGGAAGATTGATGTCTCAGTGAGGCAGTGATGTAACATGTGAGGCTGTGGTGTCACTGTTTATGATGTCAAAGGCTATGATGTCACTGTTGAGACTGTCATGTCATTGTGAGCCTGTGCTGTGGTGAGGCTGTGTTGACCTAGTATGGCTAGGAAGGATAGCAGTGGATATCACAGGTGGCTGTGATGGCACCATGAGGCTGTGAAGTCACAGTGAAGCTGTGAGGTCAGTGGTTAGGCTGTGATGTCACATTGAAGCTGTGATGTCACTGGTGATGCTGTGATGTCACAATGACTGGAATGTCAGTGGGAAAGATGTCATAGTGAGTCTATGATGTCACTTGTGAGGCTTTGATGTCAGTTGTTAACCTATTATGTGACTGTCACACATGAGGCTGTGATATCAAAAGCTGTGTTATCCCTGGTGAAGCAGTGATGTCAGTGTTCTGACTGATGTCAGTGGTGATGCTGATGTCATAGGTGAATTTTGCTGTCACTGGTGCGATGTGAGGTCACAGTGAGGCTGTGATGTTTGTGAGGGTTTTATGTCACTGTGGGCTCTCATGTCACCATGAGGTGATATCACTCTGGAAGTTGTGATGTCACAGTGAGATCTGATGTCAGTGGCACTACTGATGCCACAATGAGGCTATGATGTAACAGGAGAGCATGTGGTATCAGTGGGCAGGCTGTGAGGTCACTGTGAGGCTGTGATTCCACTGTGAGGTTTTGACATTATGGCATGGCTGTGATGTCACTGTGAGCCCATGATATCACAGGAGCTGGTGATGTCACGGTAGAGGCTAGGGGGTCCTAATGAGACTGTGATGTCAGTGGCAAGACTGGTGTCACTGTGAGGCTATGATGTCACTGGTGATTCTGTGAATTTACATTGAGGTTATGATGTCATCATGAGGCTGTAGAGTCCCTGGTGAATGCTGTAATATCACGGCGAGCCTGTCATATTAGTGTATAGGCTGTGATGTCACAGTGAGGCTGTGAAGGCCACGTTGTGGCTGTGATTTCTCAGTGAGGTTGAGATGTCACATTGTTTGTGTTGTCAGTAGTAACTGTGTGTTCCAAGGCAGTCTATGTTGTTGGTGATGCTGTATTGTCACTGGTGAGCCTTTAATGTCAGAGTGAGTTTATTGTGTCAAACTGAGTCTGGATTTACAGAGAGCCTATGATGTCAGAGGTGAAGCTTTATGTCACAGTAATAACTTTGATGGCATGTGCACGACTGTGATGAACACATTAGGCTGTGATATAACATTGAGGTTATGGTGTCAATAGCGATACTGTGTGTCACAGGGAGGCTGTCATTTTCATTGAGCTGTGAAGTCAGTGATGAGTTGTGTTGTCCCTTGTGTGGCAATGATGTCAGTGTTCTGACTAATGTCAGAGGTGACGCTGATGTAACAGGTAAGGCTGTGCTATCACTCATGAGTTGTGATGCCACAGTGAGTCTATGATATCAGTGGCAAGTCTGATGCCACAATGAGTCTATGATATAACAGGTGAGCCTGTGGTGTCAGGGGGCAGGCTGTGAGTTCACAGTGAGGCTATTATGTCACAGTGAGGATATGATTCCGAGGTGAAGTTTTATGTCACAGTGATGCTTGTATAACACAGTATGGTTGTGATATCATAATGAAGCTGTGATGTCACTGTAAGGCTTTGATGTGACTAAGGAAGTTGTGTTATCACAGTGAGGTTGTGATGACAATAGAAACACTGTGGTGTCATAGGTTGGCTGTCATTATTCAGTGAGCCTGTGAGGTTAATGGTAAGGTGTAGTACCATAGTGAGGCTGGGTAGGATGTCAATGATGAGGGTATGATATTGCATTGAGGCTGTGATTTCAAAGGTGAGCCTGTGATTTTATAGTGTAGGCTGTGATGAAACAGTGTAACTATAACATCAGAGTTGATAGTGTGCTCTCACAGTTGGGCAAAGATTTCAGAGGTGAGCCTGTGATGTCACAGTGAGGCTATCTCCTTAGAAGTGAGACTGTGATGTCACAGTGATGTTGTTCTGTCACCAGGTATTCCCTAATATCACAGTGAGGCTGAGATGTTAGTGGATTGTGATTGTGACATCACAGTGAGGATGTGATTTCAGTGGTTAAGCTTGTGATGTCAGAAGTGAGACTGCTGTCAGTGCTGAGAGTGACATGCCACAGTGAGGCTTTGATGTCACTGTGTGGCTGTGGTGTCACCATGCCCATGATGTCACAGGTAATGGTGTGATGTCATGGTGGAGTCTGTGAGGTCACAGTGAGACTCTGATGTCAGTGGCAAAGCTGATGTTGCAGTGAGGCTATGATCCAGTGGTAATACTGTGATGTCACATTGAGACTATGTGGAATGTGTGTATGTGAAGTCACATGAGGCTATTATGTCAGTGGCAAGGCTGATATCACAGAGAGTTTGTGATGTCACAGTGAGGCCATGATATCACTGTAATGTCACAGTGAGACTGTGAGGACACAGTGTGGCTATGATGTCTCAGTGAGGCTGTGATGTCACAGTGCAGCTGAGTTAGTGGTTAGACTGTTATTTCAAAAGGGAGACTTCTATGAGAGATGAGGCCTAGATGTCATATTGATGATGTGATATAACTGGTGAGGCTGTGATGCCACTGTAAGGTTATGATGTCACCATGAGGCTGTGGTGTCACTGGTGAGGTTGTAATATCAAAGTAATCCTGTCCTATCAGTGGTAAGGCTGTGATGTCACAATGAGGCTGTGCTGGCACGGTGTGGCTGTGATTACACGTGAGATTGTGATGTCACTGTGAGATTGTGATATCAGTAATGACTGTGCTTTCAAAGGGAGACTGTCATCGGTGAGGATATATTGTAACTTGTAAGGCTCTGCCACAGTGAGTTTATTTTGTAAAACTGAGGCTGTGATGTCTCAGTGAGGCTATTGTGTCAGAGGTGAAGCTTTATATTACAGAGATGCTTTGATGACATGGTATGGCTGTGATTTCACAATGAGGCTGTGATTTCACTGTGAGGTTATAATGTCCTTGTGGAAGTTGTAATGTCACAGTGAGGCTGTGTTCTCACCAGTGAGTTTACTGTGTCAAACTGAACCTGTGATGTCAGTGTGGCTATTATGTCAGAGGTGAAGCTTTATGTCACTTTGATAGCCCGGTATGGCTGAGTGGGATGTCACAATGAGTCTGTGATTTCACTGTGAGTTTGTGATGTCACTGGGGAAGTAGTGATGTCACAGTGAGATTGTGATGTCAACAGTGACACAGAGGTGTCACAGGGAGGCTGTCATGTTTCAGTGAGGTGGTGAGGTCAGTGGTGAGGTTGTAGTATCATAGTGAGTGTAGATAGGATGAGGGTGTGATGTTGCACTGAAGCTATGATTCAGAGGTGATCCTGTGATGTCATAGTGAGGCTGCGATGAAACAGTGAGGCTGTGTTGTCACCAGTGATGCCGTGATATCACAGATAGGCTGGGATTTCAATGGAACAAGACTATGAGATCACAGTGAAGATGAGATATCAGTGTCTATGCTGTGATATCTCAATGAAGCTGAGGAGTGAGTGATGAGAATATGATGTCACAGAGAGGCTGGCATTTCACTTGTGAAGCTGTGATGTCAACAGATGTGTTGTCACTGGTGTGGCAGTGATGTCAGTGTTCTGACTAATAGTGGCGACGCTGATGTCACAGGTGAACCTGTGCGCTCACTGATGAGGCTATGATGTCACTGTGAGTGTGGTATGTAATTGTGGGCTGTCATGTCACCATGAGTTGATATCACTCTGGAAGCTGGGATGTCACAGTGAGGCTGTGATGTCAGTGGCAAGACTGATGTCACAATGAGGCTATGATGTACCAGGTGAACTTGTAGGTATGCTGTGAGTTCACTGTGAGCCTATTGTCACAGTAAGGCTTTCATATTAGGGCTGATTCTATGAGATGTCAGTGAGGCTGTGACATCGGGGTGATGTTTTGATTTACAGTGAGTTTAAGATGTCTGTGATGAGGTTGTGCAGTCACACTGAGGAAAGGCTGTGATGTTACTGTGAGATTGTGATATCAAAGTGAGGCTGGGATATCAGTGGTGATAGACACTATGACAACACAGTTTGACTGACATTTCAGTGCTCAGGCTGTGATGTCTGAAGTGAATCTGATGTCAGTGATGAGGCTGAGATGTCACAGTGAGGCTATGATATCACTGTGAAGCTGTGATTTCCATATGAGGTTGTGAGACAACAGAGGGTTGTGATGACACAGTGAGGCTGGTGTGGGTGATAAAGGTATGATGTCACAGCGAGGTTGGCATGTCACTAGTGAGGTTGTGTTGTCACCATGAGGCTTTGATATCACCGTGTGGCTGTGGTGCCAACATGAGCCCATAATGGCACAGGGAGATGGTGATGTTATGGTTGAGGCTATGAGGTCACAGTGAGTTTTTGATGTCAGTGGTAAGACTGATGATACAGTGAGGCTATGATGTCAGTGGTCATGCTGTGATGTTACATGGAGGCTGTGATGTCATACTGAAGCTGTATCAGAGGTATGTATGTGATGTCACCATGAAGCTATAATGTCAGTGGCAAGGTTGATGTCACAGTGACGCTATGATGTCAGTGCTAATTCTGTGATGTCACATTGAGGTTATGATTTCACCATAGGGCTTTGGTGTCCCTGGTGGGCTATAATATCAGGGTGGGCCTGTCATATTAGTGGTGAGGCTGTGATGTCACAGTGAAGCTTTGCAGGCACAGTGTGGCTGTGATGTCACAGTGAGGTTGTGATGTCACTGTGGGTTGTGATGTCATCAGTGACTGGGCTTTCATAGGCAGACTAAATCATTGGTGAGACTATTTTCACTGGTGAGGCTTTAATGTCACAGTAAGTTTGTTGTGTCAAACTGAGGTTGTGAAGTCTCAGTGAGGCTATGATGTCAGATGTGAAGCTTTATGTGACAGTGATAATTTGATAGCATGGTATAGATGTGATGTCGCAATGAGGGGGTGATGTCACATTGAGGTTCTGATGTCAATAGTTGCACCATGGTGTTGCAGGGAGGCTGTCCCATTTCAGTGAGCCTGGGAGATCAGTGGTGAGGTTGTGTTGTCACTTGTGTGGCAATGATGCCAGTGTTCTGACTAATGTCAATGGTGATGTTGATGCCACAGGTGAGGTTGTGCTGAAACTCATGAGGCTGTAATATCACAATGAAGCTGTGTTATCAGAGGTAAGATTGATGCCACACTGAGGCTATGATGTAACAGGTGAGCCTGTGGTGTCAATTGGCAGGCTGTGAGATTGCTGTGAGTCTGGGAATGTCATAGCGAGGTTATAATGTCAGAGGTGAAGCTTTATGGCACAGTGTTGCATGGATGGCACACATGTTTGTGATGTCACAATGAGTCTATGTCACTGTGAGGTTGTGATGTCACTGGCGAATTTGTAATGTCACAGTAAGGTTTGATGTCAATCACGACACTATGGTGTCAGAGGGAGGCTGTCATGTTTCAGTGAGCCTGATGTCAGTGGTGAGACTGTGTTGCCACAGTGAGGCTGGGTAGAATGTCAGTGATGACTGTGTGATGTAGCATTGAGTCTATGATTTCAGAGGTGAGTCAGTGATATTTTGTGAGGCTGTAATGTCACAGTCAGGCTATAACCTCTGTCATAGTTTGAAATGTGTCCCCCACAGTCTCATGTGTTTGGCAAGGTCAAGGAACCTTGAGAGGTGGAGGCCTTGCTGGAGGAAGGCAGTCACAAGGGATAGGCTTGAGGTGGATTAGTCCCACCCTACCTCCAGGAGAAGTCTGCCTTTGCAGCAAGCAGTCTGCAATTCTCAAGTTCCAGGATGTCTGCAGTGACTTAGCTTCCTCCAGCTTTGGACAGCCAGCCATGCTACCTCTGCTTTGGACTGTACCTTCCCTCTGGAATCGTAAGCTGAATAAACCTCCCTTTTTCCCTTAAGTTGGTTGACTTTGGGTGTTCTCTCCCCGCAATAGTTAAGAGTAACTGTTAAAGGTTGTGATATCTCAGTGAGGCTGTGGTACCAGTCTTGATAGACTATGACATCATAGTTCAGCTGAGATTTCAGTGGTAGGCTGTGCTGGATGTGGAAGTGAGGCTGATGTCAGTGATGAGGCTGAGTTGTCACAGTGAGGCTGGGATGTTTCTGGTGAGGCTGTGATGCCACAGGGAGACTGTGGTGTCACTGTTGAGGCTGTCATGAGCCTAAGATGTAAGAGAAGAGACTGAGGTGTTATAGCGAGGCTAGGCAGGATATCCGTGGTTTCATTGATGCTATGCTTTCAGAGGTTAATCTATTATATCACAGTGTCTGTGATCAAATGTGAGGCTGTGATGTCAGAGGTGATGCTATGATGTCACAGTGAAGCTGTAATGTAGAAATGAGGCTGTAATGCCACAGTGAGGCTGAGATATCACTGTGCAGCTGTGAGGTCACTGTGATGCTGTGACATCACAGACAGGTTGTGATGTTACTGTGAGGCTGCGAGATCACTGTGGAAGATGCGATGTCAGTGGTAAGGCTGATTTCACTGTGAGGCTATGATATAACATGTTAGACTCTGAGGTCACAGTGAGGCTGTGAGGTCACAGTGAGGCTGTGAGGTCACAGTGAAGCTGTGATGTCACAGTGCCACTGTGACATCACAGTGTAGCTGTGAGTCAGTGGTTTGGCTGTGATTTCAGAAATGAGATGATGTGAAAGATGAGGATGATGTGTAGCATTGACAATGTGATATAACTGGTGAGGCTGATGACATATTGGGTCTCTGATGAAACAGGGAGACTATAACTTAGACTCGATGTGATGTCACAGTTGGTCAATGATTTCAGAAGTGATCCTGTGATATCATATTGAGCCACTGATGCCATAGTGAGGTTATAACCTCATAGTTCTGGACGTGATGTCACAATGAAGTTTTGTTGTCACCATGAGCCTCTGATGTTACAGAGAATTGGTGATGTCACGGTCAATGCTTGAGGTCACAGGGACACTAGGATGTTGGTGAGAAAGCTGATGTCACAGTGAAGTTCTGATATCAGTGGTAATTCTGTGATGTCATATTGAGGCTGTGATGTTACAGTGAGGCTGTCAAAGGTGTGTATATGATGACATCATGAGGCTATTTTGTCAGTGGCAAGGCTGATGTTACAGTGAGGTTGTGATGTCACAGTGAGGCAGTGATTCACTGTCAGGTTGTAATGTCACAGTGAGGCTATGGACTCAGTGTGGCTAAGATTTCACAGTGAGACTCTGATGACACAGTGATGTTTTGATGTCACTGGAGAGGTTTGGATGGCACAGAGGCTGTAATGTTAGGAGAGGCGATGTCACAACGAGGCTGTGATGTCACTGGTCAATGTGTGATGTTACAGTAAGGCTGGAATGTCAGTGGGAGAAAATGTCATAGCAAGTCTATGATGTCATTGGTGAGGTTTTGATGTCAGTGTGAACCTATTACATGACAGTGACACTATTGAGGCTGTGACATCCAAGGCAGTGTTGTCACCAGTGGACACTGATGTCAGTGTTCTGACTAACGTCAGTTGTGAAGCTAATGTCAAAGGTGAGGCTGTGCTATCACTGGTGAGGCAGCAATGTCACAGTGAGGTTGTGATGTCACTCTAAAAGTTGTATGTCACTATGGGCTGTCATGTCAACATGAGGTGATTTCATTCTAGAATCAGTGATGTCTCAGTGAGGCTGTTAGGTCACTGTGGATGTGATGTCATGACAAGGCTGAATTCACCATGAGACTATACTGTCACAGGTGAGCCTATGATGTATCAGGTTAGAACGTGAGGTCACAGTGAGGCTTTGAAATTGTGGGAAGATTGATGTCACAGTGAGGCAGTGATGTAATATGTGAGGCTGTGGTGTCACTGTCTATGATGACAAAGGCTATGATATGACTGCTGAGGCTGTCATGTCACTGTGAGCCTGTGTGCTAGCTGTGGTAAGCCTGGTGTCATAGTAAGGTTAGCTAGGATATCAGTGGTGAGGCTGAGATGTCACCATGTTGTTGTGATGTCACATTTTGGCTGCGAGGTCACAGTGAGGCTGTGATTTCAGAAGTAAGACTGATGTGAGATGAGGCTGAGATGTCGAATTGAGGATGTGATATAACTGGTGAGGCTGTGATGCCACAGTAAGATTATGATGTCACCATCAGGCTGTGGTGTGACTAGTGAGGCTGTAATAACTTGGTGAGCCAGTCGTAATAGTGGTGAGGCTGTGATGTCACAGCGGTGAGGCTGTGATTCACAGTGAGGCTGTGCTAGCCAGTGTGGCTATGATATCACAGTGAGGTAGTGATGTCACAATGAGGTTTTTACTGTCCGTAGTGACTGTACTTTACAGAGAGACTATGTCATTGGACAGGCTGTACTGTTTCTGGTGGGCCTATAATGTCACAATGAGTTTACTGAGTAATACTGAGACTGCTATGTGAGGCTATGATGTTAGAGGTGAAGCTTTATCTAACAGTGATGCTTTGATGGCACAGTATTGCTGTGCTGTCACAATAAGGTTGTGATAACCTGTGAGTCTGTGATATCCGGGGAGATAAACTTTGACATCTTAGTTCAGCTGAGATTTCAGTGGTTAGTCTGACGTACCAGAAGTGAGGCTGATGTCAGTGATGAGACTGTCAAGTGACCATGAGCTCAATATATCAATGATGAGACTGTGGTGTCATAGAGAGGCTAGGCAGGATGTCAGTGATGTCACTGATGGTATGATTTCAAAAGTTAGCTTGTTTTGTCACAATGAGGCTGTGATGTCAGAGGAGAAGCTGTGATTTCACTGTTTGGTGGTGATGCTATTGTGACCTTGTGATATTACAGTTCAGATGAGATTTCAGTGGTTAAGCTGTGATGTCAGAGGAGAGACTGTGATGTCACAGTGAGGCTGAGATCTCAGAAATGAGGCTTTAATGCCACAGTGAGGCTGAGATATCACTGTGAGCTGTGACATCACAGAGAGGTTGTGATATCACAGTCAGGCTGTGAGTTCACTGCAGAAGATGTGATGTCAGTGTCAAGGCTTATTTCACCTTGACGCTATGTTGTAACAGGTGAGTCTATGATAACATGTTAGACTGTGAGGTCACAGTGAGGCTATGAGGACACTGTGAGGCTGTGATATCTGTGGGAAAATTGATGTCACAATTTGGCAGTGCTGTAATATGTGAGGCTATGGTGACTCTATTTGTGATGATAAAGACTATGATGTCACTGCTGAGGCTGTCACGTCACGGTGAGCCTGTGCTAACTGTGGTGAGGCTCGGTAAGATACCAGAGGTGAGACTGTGGTGACACAGTATGGCTGTGATATCACCATGAGGCTACGATGTCACAATGAGGTTGTGATGTCACTGTGTGGCTGTGAAGTTACTGGTTAGGCTGTGATTTCAGAAGTGAGACTGATGTGAGATTTGAGACTGAGCTGTCATGTTGAGGATGTGATATAACTGATGAGGCTGTGATGCCATAGTGAGGATATGATGTCACCATGAGGCTTTGTTGTACTTGGTGAAGCTGCTGTAATATCACCGTGAGCCTGTCCTATCAGTGTTGAGGCTGTGATGTCACAGTGAGGCTATGTTGACACAGTTTGGCTGTGATGTCACAGTGAGGGTGTGATATCAGTAGTGACTATGCATTCACAGGGATACTATGTCATTGCTGAGGCTGTATTGTCACTGTTGAGTCTCAAATGTCACAGTGAATTTATTTTGTCAAACAGACTGTGATGTCACATTGAGGCTATTATGTCAGTGGGTTATGTCAGAGTATTTTGATGTCACTGGTTAAGTTGTTTGTCACAGTGAGTTTGCGATGTCATAGCGACACTGTGGTAACACAGGGAGGCTCTCATGTTTCACTGACCTTTGAGGTTGAGAGTGGTGTCATAGGTAGGATGTCGCGATGAGGTTGTGATTTCGAATTGAGGCTATGATTTCAGAGTTGAGCCTGTGATGTCATAGTGAGGCTGTGATGAAACAGTGAGGCTATATTATCAGAGTCCACGTTGTGATTTCAGAGTTGGGAAATGATTTCAGAGGTGGAGCCTGTCATGTCATAGTGAGGACGTCATGTCACAGTGAGGCTATAACCACAGGGATTTGACTGATATCACAGTGAGGCTATGTTGTCACCAGTGATGCCGTGATATCACATTGAGGCTGTGATGCCAGTGCAGTGAGACTGTGACATCATAGGGAGGATGTGATTTCAGTGTTAGGTTGTGATATCAGAATGAGGCTGATGTGAGTGATAAGGGTATGATGTCACAGTGAGGCTGGCATGACACTGGTGAGGCTGTGATGCCACCATGAGGATTTGATATCACCGTGTGGCTGTGGTGACACCGTGAGCCTGTGATGTCAAAGGAATTTGGTGATGTCACGGTGGAGGCTGTGAGGTCACAGTGAAACTGTGATTTCAGTGGCAAGGCTGATGTTGTCCTGAGGCTATGATGTCAGTGGTGATGCTATGATGTCACGGTGAGGCTATGTCAGAGGTATGTATGTGATGTCACCATTAGGTTATTAACTCAGTGGCAAGTCAGATGTCACAGAGTCTATGTGATGTCACAATGATGCAGTGATGGCATTGTCAGGTTGTAATGTCATAGTGATGCTGTGATTAGCCAGTGTGGCTATGATTGCAAAGTGATGCTCTGATGACACAGAGATGTTGTGATATCACTGAAGAGGTTTAGATGGCACGGTGAGGCTGTGAAACTACTGGTGAAGCTAGCTACATCACAATGAGGCTGTGATGTAACCGTTGAAGTTGTGATGTCACAATAAGGCTGGAACGTCAGTGGTGAGAAAGATGTCATAGTCTCTGATGTCACTGGTGTGCCAATAATGTCGTGGTGAACCTATTACATGACAGTGACGCTGGTGAAGCTGTGATGTCAAAGGCTGTGTTGTCACTTTGTGTGGCAGTGATGTCTGTGTTCAGACTAATGTCTTGATATTTCAGGTGAGGCTGTGGTGTCACTGTTGAGGCTTGATGTCAGAAATGAGGCTATAATGCCATATTGAGCTCTGATATCTCTTTGTGTAGCAGTGATGTTAGTATTCTGACTAATGTCAGTTTCAACGTTGATGTCACAGGTGAGGTTGTGCTGTCACTGGTGAGGCTGTGATGTCATACTGAGGCTATGATGTCACTGTGAAGGTTGTATGTCACTGTGGGCTGTCATGTCACCATGAGGGGATATCACATTGGAAACTGTGATGTCACAATGAGGCTGTGGTGGCACAGTGTGGCTGTGATGTCACAGTGAGGTTGTGATATCACAGTGAGTTTTTATGTCAGTAGTTACTGTGCTTTCACAGGAGAGTATGTCATGGTGAGGCTGTATTGTCACTGGTGAGGCTCTAATGTCACAGTGAGTTTATTGTATCAAACTGAGGTGGCATGTCACAGTGAGGCTATGCTGTCAGAGGTGAAGTTTTATGTCACAGTGATGCTTTGATGGCACGGTGTGGCTGTGATGTCACAATGAGGCTATGATATCACTGTGAGGTTGTGATGTCACTGGGAAGTTCTGATGTCACAGAGAATTGTGATGTCAGTAGATACACTGTGGTGTCACAGGATGCTCTCATGTTTCAGTGAGCCTTGAGGTCAGTGGTGAGGCTGTAGGCATAGTGAATCTAGGAAGGGTTCAGTGATGAGGGTGTGATGGCACATTGACACTATGATTTCAGAGATGAGGCTGTGATGAAACAGTGAGGCTATAATGTCAGAGTCGATGCTGTGATGTCCCAGTTGGGCAATGATTTCAGATTTGAGCCTTTGATATCATAGTGAGTCTCTGATGTCACAGTGAGGCTATATCATCAGTTGAGGCTTTGATGTCACCATGTGACTGTGGTGACACTGTGAACCTGTGATGGCACACGGTATTTGTGATGTAATGGTGCAGGCTATGAAGTCACAGTGAGACTGTGATGTCACTATGAGTCTGTGATGTTACTGTAAGTTGTGATACCAGAGTGAGACTGTGATATCAGTGGTGATAGACTATGACATCACAGCTTGGCTGAGACTTCAGTGGTTAGGCTGTGATGTTAGAAGTGAGGCTGATGTCAGTGATGAGGCTGAGATGTCACAGTGAGGCTATCATGTTATTGGTGAGGCTGTGATCCTTCAGCGTGGCTGTGGTGTCACTGTTGGGTCTGTCATGTGACCATGCATGTGAGATGTGAGTGATGAGGCTGTGGTGTCTCAAGCATGTCTGTTGTGTCACTGATGTTATGATTTCAGAGATTAGCTCGTTATGTCACAGTGAGGCTGTGATGTCACAAAAGAGGCTATAATGCCACAGTGAGGATGTGATATCACTGAGAAGCTGTGATTTCACTGTGAGACTGTGACATCACAGAGAGGTTGTGATGACACAAGGAACCTGTTAGGTCTCTGTGGAAAGTGTAATGTCAGTGCAAGGTGGATTTCACCATGAAGCTATGATGTAACTGGTGAATCTATGATTTAATGAGTCTATGATAACAGGTTATACTGTGAGGTCACAGAGAGGCTATGAGGTAACTGTGTGGCTGTGATATCTGAGGGAAGATTGATGTCACAATGAGGCAGTGATGTAATATGTGAGGCTGTGGTGTGACTGTTAATGATGTCAAAGGCTATGATGTCACTACTGACTCTATCATGTCACTGTTAGCCTGTGCTATCTGTAGTGAGGCTGTGCTGGCATGGTAAGGCTAAATAGGATCCCAGTGGTGAGCCTGTGATGTCACAGTGTGACTGTGATGTCACCATGAGTGTGTGATGTCACAGTAGAGCTGTGATGTCATGGTGAGACTGTGAGGATACAGTGCAGCTGTGAGTTCAGTGGTTAGGCTGTGAATTCAGAAATAAGACTGATGTGAGACATGAGGCTGAGATGTTGCATTGATGATGAGATGCAAATGGTGAGGCTGTGATGCCACAGTGAGGTTATGATCTCACCATGAGGCTGAGGTGTCACAGTTAGTTGTGATGTCAGTGTTGATTGTGCATTCACAGGGGAACTATGCCATTTGTTAGACTGTATTGTCATTGATGAGGTTCTATATCACAATGAGTTTATTGTGTTAAACTGAGGCTGTCATGTCACAGTGAGGCTATGATGTCAGAAGTCCAATTTATGTCACTGTTATGCTTTCATGGCACAGTATGGCTGTGATATCACAATAAGGCTAGGATGTCACTGTGAGATTGGTATGTCACTGGAGAATTTGTGATGTCACAGTGAGGTTGTGATGTCAATAACAATCCTTTGGTGTCACAGGGAGGCTGTCATGTTTCAGTCAGACTTGAGTGGTGAGGCTGTGGTACATAGTGAGGTTAGGTAGGAAGGAAGAAGGGTGTGATATCGCATTGAGGCTATGATTACAGAGGTGAACCTATGATGTCATAGTGAGTCTGAGTGAACAATGAGACTATAATGTCAGAATTGATGCTGTGATGTCATGGTTGGGCAATGAATTCAGAGGTGACCCTGTGATGTCATAGTGAGACTGTGATGTCACAGTGAGGCTATAAACTTAGGCTTGGGGCTGTGATGTCACAGTGAGGCTGTGATGCCACCATGAGACTTTGATGTCACTGTATTCCAGTGGTGTCACTCTGTGATATCACAGTGGAGTGTGTGAGGTCATAATGGAATGTGATGTCCAGGCTGATGTTACAGTGAGTTTGTTGTCACAGTGAGGCTGTTGTCACTGGTGAGGTCGTGATGTCACACTGAGGCTGTGATGTCACTGTGAAGGTTGCATATCACAATGGACTGTCATGTCACCATGAGGCGATTACTATGGAAGCTGTGATGTCACAGTGAGGCTGTGTTATCAGTGGCAAGACTGATGTCGCTTTAAGCCCATGATGTAACAGGTGAGCCTGTGGTGTCAGTGGGCAGTTGTGAGTCACTGTGAGTCCTGATTCACAGTGAGGCTCTGATGTCAGGGCTGATTCTATGAGATGTCAGTGAGGCTGGGATGACAGTGTTGAGGCTGTGATGTCACGAGGCTGTGGTGTTACTGTTGAGACTGTCACATAATCATTAGCCTCAGAGGTCAGTATTAGGCTATGGTGTCATATGAGGCATAGACAGATGCTATGATTTCATTGGTTAGCCTGTTATGTCACAGAGAGCTATTATGTCAGAGGTGAGGCTGTGATGTCATATTCAGGCTATGATGTCACAGTGAAGCTGTGAGGTCATTGGGGAAGATGTGATGTCAGTGGCAAGTCTGATTTCACCAAGAGGCTGTTATGTAACTGGTGAGTCTATGATGTAACAAGTTAGACCATGAAGTCACGTGAGGCTGTGAGGTCACTGTGAGGCTTGTATTAGTGGAAA